>WOVY01009598.1:600000-1019201 GCA_013436015.1 Rhipicephalus annulatus
CCAGGACTGGATAGACGGCTCACCAAAAAACAGCACTTGGCAGAGAGTCGTGACACAACTGAGCCATTTGCGCCGAGACGACCGACTGCAGGGAAAGCACGCACTTGTGGTGGTGCCGTGCTTCATTTTAGAACGCACAGCTCTAAAAGCTATCGCATCATTAATACTGCACTGTGGTTCAAAAAAACTGTCTGAAGGCTACACTTACATAAATAGCACTTGAATAAGGAGCGAAGCTCTGCAAAGCGGAGTGACGATAGAAGTGCCAACACTGACTAAGGGCAAGATATCCCTTCCAATCAAGGACATCATCAAGCCCACTACGCTCAAGCGGTTCCCAGGGCAGGGCCTGCCATACCCGAGAGATCCAACGAAGCGGGGAGACCTGCTCGTAGCCTTTGACATTCAGTTCCCCGAACACTTGTCCGAAAGTGCACGGCAAATACTCTGGGACACTGACATCTTGTGGGTAGCCTCCACATGTGCAACGACTGGACTGGAACAAATTCTTTTCCTGCTTTGAAGTTTTTTGTTCTTCAAAAGAGGCCCTCCCTTCCCAGCATGGACGGAATGGTTTTCTACTAGGGTGGATGTAGCGAACAGGCTGGCGCTGCCCTTGAAGAGCAGCTCTCGCAATGGCACCTTGGCTATTGGGCGGGTGCCTTGTGTGTAGTCGGGGGAAGACAGCAGTCGGAGTCGAAAGAGTCTGTGCAGCAAGCCCTTACAAGAACTGCAATTTGGGCGAGTTTGCGAGAACTCTCAAGTGAGGAAGTTGCGCGTAAAACGGAGACACAAGATGGAACTGGAAGACTGGTCATCTGGTGTTTTTATGTCCTCCTCGTGCACCCGGCTTCTGCACTGCATGTTCACTTCTGATCAGCAAGCCTCTCACGCCACAAGTTCATTATCAGCGGAGAAAATTATGGTTGAGGTTCTTTTTAAGTTTCGTGATCAGATTTGGGTGCATGTAGCATTGAAGAGACAGTGTTGTGCAGTGATGGCAACTCCCTCGTGATCATTTTCTGATTTGGGATTTTGTGCTATGGTAGTACTTGCTTATAGACACGTGCGGCGACGATCCTACACTGCGCACTTCTGTAGTAAAAAAAAAACGAATAAGTAGTGGCTGCAGCATCACTTCAATTTTCTGGCGGCATATTTACGCCCTGTTTGCGGTATATATGTACGTGAACGTTGATCAAGCAAACCACTGTGACAGCATAGCACGTGTGGTGTCATGGTCTTATGCTTGATAGCGCGGGATAGATCTCTGACCACAATGGCTGCACTTAGAGGGGGACGAAGTTTAAAAAAAATACCCGTGCACCAAAAGAAATGTGCGCATTGAAGAACCCCAAGCGGTCAATATCTTGGTACGCACACTACAGCGTACCTCAGAATGATATTTGTTGGCACATTAAAGCCTAGCAATTATCGATAATGAACAGATGTGTTCATTTTAGGCCGACACAAGCGAGCGGAAAAAACTGAAACTGTGTGTTAGGTGAACTAAACAACAAGTAAACATCGAAGACATTTCATACTCCTCTAGCAACGCATAAATTGCGATGTTACTTACCCACTGTTTCAAGTGAGAAAAACGCGTACCGAATTGGCTGGCTCTATAAAGCTAAGCTTTGAGTAATCCACTCCTTTGTTCGCAACAAGAACGCTGTCTTTTGCTCAAATTAAAATCAACAAAGGCACTTCGGCATCGAGTTGTCACCGTGAGAGCATCTTTTATAAGAGCTCGGAGGCGTATGAATGTGGCCCCGCCAAGTGTTGTGGGCAACGCAGCTTTGCTTTACACGCAACTGTTTGCAAAAAAAGACTGCCTGCCTATCGTTTCGTTCACTACACGTGGTGGCATTAGACAGAGTTTGGTGGTAATGGTCAAATTGATGGACGCCTGGAAACAATGTTAGTCTTGAAGTTAACTACTGAACTCTCAACGGGCCAGATAAAAAAAAGTTTCCAATGCCGTTTGTTGCATAATATGTTCGTTCATTTAATGCAAAACACCGCTCCAACTCGACTGTTAGGCCCTGGTTTCCACTGGTGGCCGTCTTCACTATTGAATAAGTATAGCAGACACTTGCCATTCGGTACAGGAACGAGCCCAACAACGTTAGAAAGGAGAGCGCGAGCAGAATTTCGCTCGGCTGACCGCTTGGATGCAACGCTGCTTCCTCTTTCTATGTTCTCCTTTTTCTCCATACGTCCTCCTTTTTACATACTGTTGCACTTCATTACGCAGCAGTACCGCCAGCACCCTTTGCTTTTTTGAGAGAAATATATTTTTTGTGTGTGCAGGGAACGTTTCAGATGGAAAATATAGCAGAGAGATAGGACAGAGCGCACACTTACAGCCAATTTCATCGCACAGAGGGAGATATTATATATACAGTAAAGAGGGCAAAGAGATCATGCACAGAAAAAGGACAAATTAATGGCGCATGCGCCGGACCACCTTATTCCAGTCTTAAAATGACATCTCAACTGAAAAGATACCTGTATTCTGTATCCGACAGATTTACACGTATATTTTCAGTTAAGTTGTCATTGTAAGATCAGAATAAGGTGGTATGGCGCTTGCGTCATCATTTGTCCTTTCTTTTGTGAGTGATCTCCTCGCCCTGTTGGCTGTACATATATTTCCACCATCTGTACAATAAAGCTGGTTGTAAGTGTGCACTTTGTCCTATCTCTCTGCTATATCTTCCCTCTGAAACGTTCTCTGTGCACTGAGAGCACATTTCTCCCAAAAAATGCAATACCAATCAGCCCAAGTAGCCACACCTTTGGTTTGTTTTTGTTACGGCGATGCGCGCACGCACCATCTCTACCAGCCGCCACTCTCGTCTGCTGGAGTAGCTGAGAAGTGCACGCTCTAACCGCCAGGGTGGCCGTGGAAACTCCAGCACTGGTTCCCTATACAATCAACGTTTATGATTCGATGGGGCGGGTTCCGGAGAAAAAAACCTTCAAGAAGGATAACTTTGACGTAGCAAACTTTGAACGACCCCTTTACCTGGGATAAGTGGCAGAAGTCAAACCTGATAGGCACATAATCAGCACTATGGGGAGGACCCTAAAGAACTGGAGATGGCCATACTGCGAAGACACAATTTTGTACTCAGTTGAATCTCCTAGGCTAACAAGGTATTTTTGATGTAAAACATCTTGATTAATGAGGTACATATATGAATACATATTTATACAACTGTGAGGTTGCTAGAACAGAAACCAGTTGTAGATAGCTCAAATGAACTTTAGATTTTTTAGCTTTGTGCTAGCCTTTTTCCCCCAATAAGATTCAGCCAAAAATAACGTTGTCACAAAGTTCCTCACACGATGTAGAGTCATTTGCGTCACTTCACATCGCCACCTTAATAGAGCCAGTTGTATTAAAAATTCGGATCGGTAAAACACTCCGTCGTGCGAGGGAAGATTTTATAAACGTTGTGCTATTATTCGTTTGCCTTTATATTGACAATTCTTCAGCAAGAGAAAAAACATGAAAAATCTTTCACAAAGTACCCGCAGTTCACGGTAGTACAGGTCTTCGTCATCTAAGCTAATTCACTGCATGTCTTCGGATCATTCTGCTGCAGAAATATCACAATAGCCCCTAATTCGGGCACAAGAAAAAGATCATAATAATGCTACGCCATGTCCCAAAAAGAACTCATGACTGCTGTTAAGTGAAAAGAACACGAAGTAAACGACAAGGCAGTGTTTAGTGATGTGATAGGAATAAAATGTCAGTGAACCTCCGATGTTTTACTTAAAATCTAATTTTGTAGGCATTTAAAATTAAATATTGCTTCAAAGCAGTGTTTGCAGGGACTCGTGTGGCACCAGCAGTTGGCAATATTTTGTTAAAGGTACACTAAAGAGAACCAATGTCTCAGTTTAGACTGACGCGATGCACACCCAGGCCTCTCACGCCACAAGTTCATTATCAGCGGAGAAAATTATGGTTGAGGTTCTTTTTAAGTTTCGTGATCCTCATATTTTGAAAATGTGTTGTATTTTCGCAACATTGGCTTGATAAATATTTCTGAAAGTTCGTATCTTAAGTTCATCACACCGACAAATGACAGTATACTTAACGTTTATGAACTATTATCTACGTAAGACCCAGTACACGTGGTCGAATTTCCTGATGTCGCGTGCTTTCGTGCGAAAAGATCAAGGCGGCATCTCCACCAAAATTTTCTCGCTTACCAAGCATCGCCACGTGGTACAAGTGGTATTTCCTGGATTGAGAAATTGTACTTGACTAATACCTGAAACACGTTTTTGGTTTTAGTGGCTTTTAAAGGTGTGCCTAGACAATTTTGAGACATTGCGAAAGGGACATTTTTAGTATCCTCAATATGCAAGTAGTATCACTACTTACCAAACAATACTGAACCAGCATGCGTAAGATAGTTACTTTTATTTTAAAGTTTTCGTTGCAGATTATTGGCAAGCAATGGAGTGGACATTATCGTGATGAGTCAACGAGGTTTCCCCTGAGTTTTCAAACGGAGTTTCCGTGCAGCCTAAATCACAGAAATTACTTTCATGGTCGATAGCGACAATGCATTCATGGTTTATATTTACAACGAGCAGATTGCTTATCTGCCATCAGTACGTAGTGAATTTCCAAGTTCTTGCAACGTCACACAGCCTTGTCATGTCACGGAGAAGCCACCCACTTGATATCAAAACTGAAAGTGTCTTTCAAAGGTAAAGGTATTAAAAACATGCGATGCTTTCCCACGCAATACAGAACTCTCTTTTTGAAACGAATCATCTTCTATAGAACAACGATTCCTAAACATTGAAAATTTGTCTCAGTACTCCTTTAAGTGATGCCAACAACATAAATCGGGACAGTGATAATAAATGGTTTTGCATTATGTATTTCGTTACATGCACTATTACCCGATCAATTATGAAGGGAATAATAGTACCGAATTGATGGTAGGTCATGGCCCGTCTATAGGCGCTCGCTCGCTCCCTGCATCTATAGCCTAAGCGAGGGTTACTGCATATGAAAATGTTTCAAACTTTATCATCTGCACTGAAGATTGCATCTGCCCCGCCGCGGTGGTCCAGTTGCTAAGGTACTCGGCTGCTGACCGCATGTCGCGGGTTCGTATCCCGGCTGCGGCGGCTGCATTTGCGATGGAGACGGAAATGTTGTAGGCCCGTGTGCTCAGATTTGGGTGCACGTTAAAGAACCCCAGGTGGTCAAAATTTCCGGAGCCCTCCACTACAGCGTCTCCCATAAATATATGGTGGTTTTGAGACGTTAAACCCCACATATCAATCAAATCAAGATTTCATCTGGGCTTGTGTGGGCTTGGAGTTGTTTATTTCTTTTGTACTACAATGACTTTCTAAAACTGCATCACTAAATGCTTTTTTCTGTTTCTAACTTTTGTATTTCATTTCAAACAATTACTATTTTTATTTACATTCTTATTACCATTGTTATCACTCCTGCTATTGCGATTGCTAATCGCACCTACTTGATAAAAATGGTGTCTATCCCTATTATGCTTTTACTTTCACCTTTTTGAAGTACTTATTTGAATAAGCACGAAATGTGATACTTTGAACAAAAGTCTGCAAAATTTATTATTTTTATGGGCACTCGCGGCCGCCATGTGGATTCAAAGTAAACGTTCCCAAAACTATATTTCTCGAAAAAAGATTACCTTGTCTGTCATATCGTCTGCCAGTTGGTGACAGATCATGTGGCCGAGCCTTCTGAACGCGACGCACAATAGTACATGCGTGCAGAATGGAATATTTATCAATTCACTGCATTCTTGAAGTATCAGAAAGAGTTGTCATTTATGCGTTCTACCTTGCTTCAATTGCATCTATACCACCAGGAAGTGCAACAGTAGAAATTAACCTGAGAATTATTTGAGTGCGCTAGCCTTTTTTTTACAATGAATGGCGGTGAGTTAGTTTGGAGCGACGTTGCGGCGATAGGTAGAAGCACAGCCTCCTTCCAGTGCACAGGCCGTAAAGAAAGTGAGCGTGCACCTCTAGACCTGCCAGAGGTACATATACTCTCGAGAATAAATAGAAACAATGACTTACCTTAGATTAACAAACTGTGGTCTGAGAACTCAAATGCTTTAAGTTTCACTGTCATCATTTCATTATAATGAATAAAAATGAAGGTCAACATTTCAATGTTAAATTTCGTGCTTAAACACTTGCCAGGTGTGCAACAGCTGAAATAGAATTTGTAGCAGGTTTCAAGCAAAAAAAATTTGAGCAGCTTGAGAAAGAAGGCTTAGATTTATGTATATATATATATATATATATATATATATATATATATATATATATATATTTAAATATGTATATATATATAAATATATATAAATATATATATATATATATATATATATATATATAAGAAAAAGAAGTGTATACCTAAAGGCTTGTTTTTCCGTGTTTTAACACAATAATAATGAGATCTAACAGACAGTATTGCAAAGGAATGTACAGGGGAAGTTATTAGAACCAATGGAATGTAAATAAGAAGAAAGAAGAAAGAAATGTGGATGAAAAAATAACCAGCCGTGAGCAGGGTGCATATATATATATATATATATATATATATATATATATATATATATATATATATGCAACCATTTAACATGCATAAATCTTGCACAGTGAATATGAGCACTGCTATTTCGACAAAGTAGTATAATCTTTATTCCCCCCACTCAGTAAATAATGATGAGGTCCACATTGGAATTCACCAGGCCTGTTTGAGAATTCAAATGTGGATTTCCTAATATGGTGACCATGAGAATCGTAAAACTGAAAAAAAAACTGTTTGACAATTTACAGCTGCATAGATATCGTATTGTACTCAAAATTATTTTGGCAGTAACTTTTTAGACTACAGCGAGCATATTAGTATTCACAAATATGTGGCATATACATCAGTTTTCGAACAAACTAAGCAGTGTCTAGAGACTACAACTATAAGCCCTTTCTAAATATTATAACACTTTTCTTCAGAGGGGGCCCTAATGCGCCATCTCTACCCAACGAGATAAAGCTCTATGTACCCGCTTTGCAACGTACCGGACACACTGGCACCCTTGGTTCTTGCATGCCGATGTATTGCCAGACGTAATCTGCAACAACACACGACTGATAACGAAGCAGGACGGACGAACGAAGACCTAACCAAAACGTGAAAGGCGAAGCTCACCCTCATCGACCTGGAAGACCAACAACAACTCGTCGCCAGGGCAAGGAAGGCAGTAGAAGCCAGAGGGTTCCTGGGCTAAAGAGCTCTCCCACCGAGCATTGCTCGGGGCACTGTTTCAAAATAAACGTTTACTTCTCTCTCTCTTTTCCGCAGGCCACCCTTGTACTATGGCAAAGGTGGCTTAAGTGGTGTTTCTGCACAGGTTAGAACAAGACCAAGACAATTTCGAACCACAAACCCCCACCTCCTTTTTTTATGAATGGGTTAGCATTAGGGCACAACTTTTCGGCTTGCTTGCAAGGGGCATTTGACCAAGTAAAAGAAATAATGGCACGAGCCAGTTGGCCTCGACACGGCACCGGATATCTATCGCACGTGGCATTGCTATGGAAACTGAAGTGGTCATGGCGTGAAGCTCGTTGTGCTGAGAGTTTGTACACGTCGAGCTCTAGTTCCAAATGGTTCCTAAAATGCCATGACCGCACTTGATGACTAGAAAACTCATATTTCCAAAGAAGTGTTGCTGGCTACGGCAACTCAATATTGTGTTGTAGTTGCATTTTAGGCTTGAAAAAAAAGCCTGAAATGATAGCGTCAGGAGTTTTTAACAAACAAAAGCATGCTGCACTGCGGTTCTCGGCCACCTCATGCAGGACCATCACCAAGAGTGCAGCACGAGAGTCAAGAAATCTCGCCCGATAGACTATCTCGTAAAGTACGTGCATATGGCACTAAGTGATAAGTGCGTCATACAGATAATGCCTCTCCACTTGAGCAACCAAGCCCTAATATTACAGGACAAATTGGCTAGTTTTATTCTTTTCCAGTATCAATAGGTCATCACCGTTGATGAAGAACATTCAATAATACGTCGACTTGTGATTGCTGCCCACGCCACTCCGTGACTCGCGTAAAGTGCTCGCGCACCACAGTTGAAAAAATTTCTGTCCATGCAAACAAACCGCTGATCATAGAAAGGCGGGTTTTATTGCAAAGAAGAAAACAAAGGAAAGAAAACAGTCACATTGCCGTCGACCGAAACACTGATTGAGATAGGCCAAAAGCTCGTGTAGCCCAGGGCCGGCAAGCATGCAGCGACGCCTCTTTGAGCACTTGTTGCGAGTTTCAGTTACAAATTGAAGCAGTGGCAAATGACAATAATGGAAACTGTGCCAAGTGATTGCCGATGCGAAACGAGTCACGAAGAAAGCGCCGAGGTGCCCATAATTATCGTGTACATTGGTTTGAACGCTCGTTTTGTTACCGCAGCTTCGCATGTAACCAAGCATTTCTTTCTACCTGCAGACGCTGATGTGCGGATTCCACTTGCGGTGGCTTTTTTTAATGCAAAGTGCGATGAGAATATGCCTGTCTAAATAAATTAGTAGCTGATGGGTGTAAACCGCGAATAGGTTGCACTCACTGTGCCGCTCACGGAACCCTGTTTGCGAACCCATGTGCACGTGCCAGAGCATGCGGGAGACGCGTTGGATGCAGGGAAAAAATGACTCCATGTTTACAGTTACTCGCTGACAACAAACACGTCCTCGTTGGTGACCACATGAAGCAGCGTCGACATGAAAGCCACGGTGACTGGAGGAACGCGCTATGCACGAGAGAGAACCGGAGAGTCAACCCCGTTATGCTTGCCACCCAACTCGGTGGTTTTTTGCAAGCCGACAGTGGCGCTAAAACACACAGCCTAACTAGTAGAAACAGCACGCTTGATGCACGGCAACAAATTTTTGGGTGGTCACGCATATTTGCTAAAATTTAAAGATTATGGCGGCACCATGGAAGCCTTTGTCACCAGAAAGATGGAAAGTAAAAAAAAACACCATTGGGTGCGTTATATTAGTCAAACTCGCCATTTTTTCCTACTGAAGCTGAGGTCGGCATCAAAATTTCAGTTCTCAAGGCTGTTTATGAGCAGTTCGTTGCAATTTTCTCGATTACTATGCTTTTAGAGCAGCTTGGCGCAAAAAACGGAAATGTAGCAAAAATGCGCATTGTGGGCAACTGTCTCACTCCTTACCAATGCATGTGTGTTGGCAGTACAGGCCCATGTCGCAACAGCCTCTTTTGCCTTACACATTGGCTTATTTCAAAGTGATCAAAGTTGGATTGGCTGCATCTTTGGTACAGGAGGCTGTGTGCAAGTCAAGTGTGCACAAGGTATTCAGCAGTGTTTATGTTCAGATACAGAGGTTTCCAACGACAGGGTTTCCAGATTATGCGGTAACTAGATCCCACGAAAAGGTGGCGAGATGGATCAA
Source organism: Rhipicephalus annulatus (assembly GCA_013436015.1). NCBI lineage: Eukaryota > Metazoa > Arthropoda > Arachnida > Ixodida > Ixodidae > Rhipicephalus > Rhipicephalus annulatus. The sequence goes on from WOVY01009598.1 coordinate 609,523, forward strand.
ACATTTCAGCACAAGCGAACTATATGAGAAAATGGAAGCCGCTTTAGCCTGCTGACCTATGTTCAAATTCTTTATTGATACAAGTTTATATTAGTACATGAAAATACACAACACTTGTCAGAATCGTTCACAAGATGGCTCACAATTAGGAGTGTCGAGTCTAGATATGATGCGGCAGTGGTATGTACGGCTCTCAAGAAGCTGAGTAGCACTTGCACACTTGTTAAGCTCGGGGCCAAAGGCAAAACCAAAAATAAAGTTGAATGTGGTCAGAAACATTGAAGCTCCTCCATTCCTTGTGTTACAGGAGTAGTGTACAAGATTCCTTAGTCATGCACCAACAGTTATATTGGTCACACTGGTAGGTGCATGTTAAATTACGGGGGTACCAGTAGGAATCCGAAAAGAATGTTCGAATATCACAGTGGTTTGCTTAAAGAACACACTGTCACTAAAAGCTACTGTTTAACAACAACAGGAGTGCAACAGCCAAATTACAACTTGGAGCAATTTTAGGAGCAGCAAAACATTACTTTTGGAGCACTAAAATGTAAATTTCTAGCAAGTTACAGAGAAAAATTTATGCAATTTTCTTCACTCGATACCGAATTTTGAACAGTATTGAGAACAAGGTATGTATAAACCATTCAACACCACCTAAATTTTGCTGTGTAAACTTGAGCATTGCTATTTCAATGAAATTGGTATTTTGAACCACCCCACTGAGCCAACAATGATAAAGTTAATATTAGCATTTGCTGTGCCTGTAAGATCATTTTACAGACTCTGCAAATTTAAATAAGGATCCACCAAGCTTGCGACCATGAAATTTGGGAGATTCCTGAAACCGAAGAGCACAGGTGATGAAAAAAAACACAAAAACTGGTGCACAATTTAGCTTGTTTTTTAGGGAAGAAATGCCATACACTGCTCCAAATTATTTTAAGTAGCCTATTTCGATAGTGATTACACTGATACTCATAATCAGGCAGCGTGCAAAACGTATGAGTAAGTGAAAATTATGTACACTGTCCGGTGATTAGGAATAAAAGCACCTTCCAAATCTCAATACGCTTTTTTGCAAAGCACCAGTGTAAAATGGCAAAAGTGTGATATTCAGGATTCCCTGCACGGGTTAGAATCCCAAGCTAAGAAAATTTCCAATCACTACACCTCCCCTTCCCCAACTTCCCGCCTTTTTTTTCACCGTGGGGTTAGGTATCGCTTCGGCTCTCCCTTGAAGGTGCGTTCGACCAGGTAAAGTACCAACGGCGTGCACCCATTGGCCTAGCGCCAGTACTGCAGATATCCATCGCCAGGACCATGGCCAGGACGACGCAACTTCAAAACAAAAAGGGGGGCTCAGTGCTTCCATTGAAATAGGGGGTGTCCGTTTTTTTGTTTTTTAAGCTTCATTCAAAAACTGTGTGATATTTCACGGCAGCTCTTGGAAGATGAATTAGTTTTCGAAGCTTACCAAGTTTTCGCCTGTAGATCGAAACAGCATTGAGAGGAAGTGACAGTGGCTATGGGCCCATCCTACAGACGTAATCTATAAGCAAAGAACCCTGTGAGCTGAGGTCATTGATGGCAGAAGCGTTGCCAGAACTTTTTTGATGCGGTAGACCGTTATTTTTCTGCGCCCCTATATACCATAGCAAAATATATAAAGGGCAGAGGCACGGGCCTGGTGTGCCAGCCTCTGGCTACGTTACTAATGAATATAAACCAGTGTGGTCGAGTATACACATAGAGAAGAAGAGCTGGGGAGGAGGGTGGGAGTGGCTTAGGCTACTGTTAGGTTACCTTGGCGAGAGAAGTAGATCTAACTGGAGTAGCACATGTATGATGTAAGAAAAAAGGTTTCGTCCAACGTGCTGGCTGAACACACAGAAGCAACTGACATCTAAATAGACTGGAATAAGGTGAAATTATCAAAATAAAGGAAAACTAATCGTACTAACGATCTATATATAGACTCTCTGACAATTGAGCAACAACCGGACACATTGTTTAGTGTGAAGACAATGACAGCAACTTCCCCCAGGTATACACTCCTACATCCTATTTCAAAATATACGTAATTAGACTGTTCGCACATTCATTTTTAGGTTTGAGCGTGGCTCCAGTGCGGAAACCCAAATGTTCCGCTTTTATTCGAGCATTCATGGTCGGTGCTCATGTTAACCCCAAAGTTGCATAACAACCACAACACAAAAAGTAAGAGGTGACAGTGGCACTCCAAGCTGCCGTGAGTGTACCCCCACTGTGGCATGCCGCCGGTAACTTTTGCTGTCCTTCCATATTGTGTAGTCTGCAGAAGTCCACACGCATGAAGCCAGAGCAAAACAACGCTGCTTGAAAATGAAGACAATGCAAAGTCACGGTAAAGTCACACATGCAACTGCCAGATTTCCTTTGCCAGTGCGAGGAGAGATCACGTGATCCGACCCTGCACGTCACAGTGATTGCAGCACTCGCGCCTCTGGTGGTGGGCGTCGTGCCCAATATGTAAGAGAAACTGCATGACCATTCCTTGGTATACTTGACGATGCAGCAAGCAATAGAGAAAAACAAGTGTGGTCGATGCAGGGTGAATCAGTGGTTGAAAAGACAATAACAATAGACTTTTTGAAAACAGTCAACCATAGATTCTTGGCTCTGTAACTCATTTGTATGTAGTGTAATTAAACATCTTGTATATATTAGAAACCAGTTGTCAATGAATTGCTGAATCAATCCCTTTTTATAACATACTCTGTCCTGTCATGCAAGTTTTGGTTCATGTCAAACATTTGTTGGCAAAACAATCGAGCTCACTCAAGCTCACTTATACATACTTCGCGCCTGGGGCTCAATCTGACCCACCCAAAATTTTGTTATTACAGACTCGCTCGGCCTCAAGCTCGCTAAAATATTACTCACCCTTACTCACTCAAGCACATGGCTTAATTTGTGTAAGAGCGAGTCTCGACTAAGTCAACTCCTAAGTGAGTTGCTGGCCTAAGGTGTCAAGTTAAGGAAACGATCACAGAGCGCCCAATCTTAATAGGCTAGATTGAATTGATCTTTAAAATACATACTACACAGACCGACTGACAGACAGATATGGTTAGGGTGCATTTAGTTCGCTGAAAAAATGCTCTGCTTCAAAGAGCAAGTGACTACCTTGTGCTAAGACCTCAAAGGAAACGTCACTTTGAGATTTCTGTTTTTCTGTTTTCCATGAATAGAAAGCACTTACGAGACATTTTCAACTTGCCACTCTGTACTAGCACTGGTGTCTAAGCGATAGCCGAAACACTGCCCTGAACAAGCCTTATGCAAACCACAGGTCAACAGCACGAGAAAAAAGGATTTCCTTGTTATCATGGCAGGACGACAAGAGTTGCTAGGCAGAAAAAAATAGAAATAGTTAGAAAACTAATGTGTTTTTGCAACACCCGACAGCGTTGTACAGACCTTGTGTAGAATCCGCTGCCATCTAGCAGACTTCGAGCGCATTTCTGCAATGTTGAAGGCTGGGCGCGTTCCACCTGTGCATGCACGTAATGTCTATATTAACCTATGGTAGCAGATTGGGGCGGTAGTGCCAACAAATTTTTGTGTGCCATGTTGCTCAGACTGGGGAAACTGGGATGCTCAATATATTTGCAAGAAATCAACCTCTAAGTTATTCGACGTCCTCTTGGCTGACGCGAAGGGCCAGATCTTTTGCTCATTTTGCTGTTTACAATAAATGCCTGTTTATATTCTCTGTTCTACCCAGATGTGGGACAGCATAGGCACTCATCACAGCACGCTGTTTCATTCCATGCCAGAATGAAACAGTTTTTGCATCGTATGAATGCAGGCATAGACAAACCGGCCTTGTTCACGAGCTTCAAAGCTGCATCACAGCTACTCACGCTTTCTTCTACTGCTTTTTACAGCATTACTATGTCGAATACATTGCGATAACAATTATATATTAGCCGCGTAGCTTCTGCGTGTCATCGATTCTCATCTAATGAACTGGTTGTGCTCTAACTTGTGGCTTATTGTTACTTGTTTACTGTGGAGTGTATTAAGGCAACACTTGGTGGTGAGGTTTGCAAAGATATTGTTTCTATATGAGTACTTTTCAAGCATTCCATGTGCTCTTTCAGAGGGGGTGGCCAATTTCATAAGGGCAAACCAAATGCTGTGCTCCTCCCCCTGTGATTATTTTCTATACCCCAAGAAGAGCAAATATGTTTTTCCAATTGGTTATATTCCGTCATAAAAATCTTGTATCCACATTTGTGTGCCGTAAAGTTTATTTTATGTCTCAAGTGTGTCAACACTGTTCAAATCTGCAAAAAATGCTGTTCAGGCAAATCTGTTACCATTAACTGTGGGTGCGCTCCCACTGCTTACGCACAAAGGTGGTTTCGCAAATGTTCAGTAGGCGATACACAACTGCCCTGCTGCAAGTGGCGTGAAACTTTAAGGTGCAAATATGACCCGAACGTGATGACGTGAACTCAAATATTTTACACCTACTGTGCTGTTTACGAGCACATACCCCCCAAAAGAGTATTCAATGAAATACCAGTTAATCAGCACCTACTTAACGGGTACGCTTTTCATTTTTCTTTTTCACGGACAGATGACTAAAAGTTCAAAAAATTTTAATTGTGTGTTAATGGATTATAAAACGTACGTTGATGAGTACAGCATCAAAGCATTCTTTATTTGAAATATAATGAAAGAGTAAAAAAGTTTCATTTCAAGTCAGTTGTGCGAAAAATCGAGAAACTATTTTGTAAGTATTCTATCTGGAACAGGGCAGACATGAAACAAAAGAATAAAATGGAGCCACACTAGATTGGTCAAGGCCAATCTCGTGGTAAAGACATGAGAATAGCCATGGAAGGTTCACAGAACAGGTGGAGGCCGCATTGCGTCACTAAAATTGAGACAAAATGACATTAGAACAACAAGGATTCGATTGAAATGAAGTGCTTGAGGCCAAAGAATCAAATTACCCTGTTTTGCACCTGACTTATCATATAATTGCTGCAAAAATCACAACAAAATCACTTTTCCAAATCGCAACATCCCCTATCATCTACCTCAAACACAAATAAATGGCTGAAGTCATCCCAGTCTGCAATCTCAAGCTCTGAAAAACATCACGTGCCAATATTGATAATGTGCTGTATTCATTTTATATTTTTACATGTGTTGAAAGCATTTTCGAATTCTTTCAGCTTGTCTACAAGCTTTTTTATTCCTCTTGTTCTTTCATTCTATCTCCTCCTATTCAAAATAAAACGCTTACAAATTAAGCCCCACGTCGACACAGGCCGTTGCTAGCAAATTAGGCTTTGAAATGATGTACCAGAGCTTCCTTAGCGCCCAGCTGTGCCTCGCTATAACCTCTTCTCAGCCGCCCTGCATTGTTCCTTATGAATAGCAAATAACCAAAGCAATCCTTATTTTAAAATCCGGCGACCACTCTGGTCCATTTAGAGGGCCCATAAACTACCTCCTATAATTTTTTTTGAAACGTTTAAATTGAACACGTGCATTATATGCAAAATGCTGCATGATCAATGATTCTCCACGTAGCAACAAAACAAGCCACCAGTGCTCCACAAATTTTACGAAACAATCCCCCGATGCCTTTTGTGCTAGCACGTTACATCAAGAAGTTGAATCTGACGTGCAGAATAAATATGCTGCAATTGGTCAAGCAAGCTTCCATGACTTTCTGTTAGCCTGCGAGAAGCTGTCCAGCCCACTCGTCGTTTGTCGTGATGCCCGCATGCATGCACGTGCTCGAAAATTAGGTACTGTGGTCCGTAGGACAGGGTTCATACCGACACTATTCGTACAAGCACCGGCTTGCACAGCAACAGCGATTCGCCAACAAGCACACAGTCAACAGAGGGCGGAGTCATGGCGACCGTAATGAGACAGTGCTTGAAGCAATATGTCAGCGATGTTGTATGGCGCGGAGATCGGAAGAGGTGCTCGGCAAGAGGGCAAAGCGGCTTTGGAAGAGGTACCAACGAAAAGCAGTGAAAAGTAGAATGAAAAGAGTGATAACTGTGTTTAGATAATCATATGCATTTACCTTAAGTATTAAAGCACTGTTTCAAAAAAGTTTAACGGCTTTATGGTTCTTGTGCACTTGCGCACAACATCTTCACCACAACTGAATTTCCACCTCTGGGTGAATAAATATTGCATCTCGTTTCTTGCTTCATGCAGTATAGCACATATTGCGTGTCAGCCCTGTTCAGGTATTAAAATAATCCTTGGTGTATGGCTGTGAGATTGGTGGTCTCGAAATCAAGCGGCAAGTGTTTAGACCAGCAATGTTATTTACACTGATACATACTGTCAAACGTGGGACTCTGGTGCAGCATAATATAATCTACATTGATTTTATTCGAATGGTGCAAAAAACTTAGTTTGACACATTTGTGTACAGAAGCAGCATCACTCGATGAGAAATGGGAAGTGTTTACATTATAAAATATACACGAAACAGACGAGACAAACATAGGAATTCAGATGAATTATTACTTGAAATTTCATATTTTGCTTCCGACTCACCACGAGTGGATTTTCAAAACGAAGTGGGAGGTATTGTTGGGCTTGCAATGCTAGAAAAAAACGAAAAAGAAACTCAGACCTAACTTTGTTGTCTGCCAAGCTAATCCCGCTAGTAGCAACATAATCACCAACCCAAATTTCTTTGCTGCGAAGTCTCTGACATGAAGGTTGATGCCACTTTTACTCACTCGTTTTGATGTCCCGAAGCTTTTAAACGTCGCTGCTCATTATATATAATGTAGCTAGCAAGTTACACAAGCCTTGTCTAGCGTACTGACCTCCCACAGAGAGAACTGCGTCTAGTTGCAATAGGCCACGCTCTAGATAATGGCCACGCTGAACATACGGCAGAGTGCAGTAGTTGGCCTTGTTTTGGGTCATCATAAAGACGTGGTTGTGCCGAATGGTGCGAATTGTGCTACGTATAAGCACCATTTAGCTCACACTGCAGATACACTGCACAAGTTTGACACACAGGCACATAAAACTCTCATTCTCTTTTTTCTGCCCGGAACCCGGATGACAAAATCAGTGTTTCCAGGTCTTGGTAAGGGAGCATCAAAGAAATCAGACAAAATCGCTTGAAATGTGGCCATGGAAGTAGTCATTGTCAACAAAACTAAAAATACTTTCAAGCCTCCTTGACAAAAGTGATATTTAACTCTGTGAAAGGCAGCGATAGTGTAGGCAATCAGGAAGTGTCCAAATTCATTGTCGCTCAGCTTGGCTAGCTTGGCGAGTTGGTATCATGACCGAGGGCATAGTTGGTGCAAACAACTCCGAAACTAAATTTTACCTAATGGAGTATCATATCATGCAACTTATAGGAATTATACAGCACCAGCTGGCTTTATAATCAACAAAACAAGTGTACTACTTCTTACGAGTGCGCTAAACTTGCATGGCATACCACAGGGACACCTATCATAGCGGTGAATTGCCGAATCATGCCGTGATTTAGCTGAGGTCTTCACCAAAAACTTGCGTGATTCGGCGCCGAACCCAACCTGAGGGGTCTGATTACAATGAAAAGACACCGTTACAAAAAATCGGCAAGAAGAGTCAGGTGATCCTCGCAAAATCGCGTAAACAAGCATCAGCTGATCCAATTGCAGCATATATTTTGTTTCATTATGCCGGATTTTCAGACTGTATGCAGCTGCAGTAGGCTTGAACTCGACCTGCGTCAAAAGCCACGGTTGTACGGGCGAGAATGACGCGTAAATGCGAAGCTAGAATGACGGCCGTAAAGAGGCGAAGAAGCGCACAATTTTCGTCCCAATTAAATTAGGTGGTAATATAAGGGGCTAGGCGTTGCCACAAGGTTAGGTTCAAACTATACAATTCAATACAATAATACCGGTTCAGCCACACCGTGGTTCAACGTTTCATCCAGAAATAAACACTGGCTACACCCTTGAAAACGTGACCCAGCATGGTCACATGTGTGTGTACTTTTAATCTCAGATACACCTCGCTCTGATTGCGAAATACACCAGACCACGTGAAAACAATACGGCAGCTCGTAAAATATAATACCTAAGCGTATACACGTGCATGCTTCATCAGTAAGAAATGTGCAAAGCCATAACAGTTCACCTACGCTGTCCGCTACTAACTTAGCCTTAACAAAATTACATGTATAGACTCTGGAAAAGTACCAGATTATGTTACCAGCGAGCATATAAGCAAAACAACGCAAAAATAACGAGGACTCTGGTAGAGAGTGCACAACACGAGCGCTGATTTTCAACATTTTTGACAGCTTAACCGCTAAAGAAGCACTGCATCAGTGCGAAGAGATCGGTCAAATTATTACTTGTGTTTAAGGCATAGCAATTGTACCTGCTTTTCGTTGCAACAATATTATAGCACACTACCTTATCACTGTTCCATATATTAAACCACGGAGCCACCACAGTTTTATGGGATGGTTCTTTGAGAAAGAGCTCCAGTCTCAGGGCTCTGATGACAGAGAAACAAAGAAGAAATAAATTTGCACTACGCACATCAACCATGAAATTTACGTACTACATATATTATATAAGAAGCACTATTCAAAAGAATTTTTGAGGCAGCCATACCAAAATATGCATATATTTACAGATTTTGCCGACTTCAGTCAGCCCAATGTTGGCTGTTTGTTGGTGTTACTGTGTTCTGCGAATGGTGCTGAAGTCTAAATTACGATGATGACGGCACAGCACCGACAGTGAAGTTAGCCTAGCTGTTTCAACCCAGCACTTCACAATTGTATATCATGTCACAGATTTACGATGCAGCAAATTTTTCCGAAATTGGCTTCATGCGGTTTAACAATAAAATCTTTTAGGAACTTGTGTAGATTTCAAATAACATAGTGATAGTGAAACCATTCATCGTGTCTTATCTTCTACATAGGCCATGCGGCATGACAAATTCCTGAAATACATTCCAGCAATTTTCCCAGCCTTGAATTCTGTCATGCTTGCCTCAACACCCTACTCATCGCGAGTTTATCAGACGACCACAGTTCACATCTGAATTCTGTATTCCAACAGCTGAAGAAGGCACATTTGTCAGCGTAAGCAGGTGAGCATTTCATGTAATAAATCTGACCTGTCCTATCCTCGTGTTCTCTGCATTCAGTATTCAGCTCTACCCAGGCAGATATAGGTTTTAAGAGCTTCCCATCTCCGAATACTAAATGCAAATAAGCCCAGAAGCTCCTTCGCCTTTTTTTGCGAACTACGACTTATACTAACATTTTGTACCACGGTGCCAGGCCATTATACACATTACCTCCACATCATGCTATTGATACACAGAAATGCTATTATATTGAGCTCCCTTAGACCAAAAACTCCCATAAAACTTTTGGGGATCAAGAGATGCTTGGGCGACAGTATATGCTACTCCCTGAATATCAAATGAGAGTTCCACTATACATCTTTGTATGTCATCTTGAATGCAATTTGCGCTAGATCACCGACTCGTCAAAGGATTACACATGGCGGCCAATCGGTTCCCAGCCATGTCCTGAAAACTTATGCCCACTATCTGAGAAGCATCACAGCGTTTTTTTGTGTAGACTGAAGCCAATCAATCCTCAAAAATGTCACTTTATCATGTGGTTGGCCATGTAAACAAATCCAGTAATGCGACAATGCGACTTCATCTTGAAGTGCCGCAAAGCAATCTACTCAGGTGGTACGTACACCCACATGATGCTATAATACACCTTATGTTATCTGCTTGGGGAAGTCTATGGATTTCCAGTGTACATGGGTGTATTTGAGACACTCTCTAATTGTGATATACCTATATGTGCTCACAAGTGGGCATAAATGGTTAGTGTTTATGTCATTACATCATTACATGGGAGACATTACGTGATTTCTTTTTCTTATAATATCTGAATACATCTCTTTTCGGTATATGTTACCCTCTCTAAGTTACACTACCTCAGTTACAATCGTGGCATTCATATTCCCATAAACTGCAGCACGTTTCAAACATATCAGACACATATCATAGGGGCTGTCAACATTGTCATTGATGCCCTCTCACATAGCCCAATCAACGTGTTCACTTGTCCCAGAGAAGTATACACCTTAAAATGTGGCGACTGGTTGACATGACAACAAATTCTGCCATCTGCAAGAAATATAAGCTTCGATGCTGCTAGACTATCAGTGGTGCAGGGTCGCTTGCCAGTAACAGGAGACATATTAGCTTCAACACATGCTGCGACCCAAGAACTGACCATTTATGCCCACTTGCAAGCACAATTAGGCATTATACTATACTGTCTTTCATACCCAAATACGCGGGATATCTAAAGGCTTCCCCTGGTAGATAACGTAAGGTGTATGGCATCACGTGGGTTTACGTACCACCTGGGTCGAATGCTTTGTAGCACTTCAAGAATCAATCACAATGTTGCATTGCTGGATAAGTTTGCAGGCCTAACCACTTGATTCAGCGACGTTTCCGAGAATCTTATTGTGCCAATAACTATACTGCTGCTTTGCAAAAGACAAACTTGTATGCTTGTGTTGATTGAATGGTTCAGCTTTGGGCTGAATATATTCTTACTCCGGACATTTCTAGGTCCCGTACTGTTGCTCCTGCTTTGTACCTGCTGGCAGCATCACTCATGTCATCCTTGGTGCCAACAGATAGAGAAAGCCAATATGAACAGACAGTATTCCACCAAGCCCTACCTCCAAATAAGCAATGGAATAAATGAAAAATATATGCATGACATTCAAGGCAGGCATTGGTAGCAACACTGTAAAACATGCTTTAGGCTTGAGTGTAGGTCTACCCAGTGACGATGTTCTTTTACTCTGATCAACACAAAGCCTACCTTTCTGCCAGTGACTACACATCTCGTCTATGTTACACTATAGAAAAGCTTCTACCTATAGCTGTGTGACAACGCTTGGAAGGCACACATGGTAGCAGTGAACTAGGCTCTTGTACACGCATGCATAATGAAATGATATTTTCTAACCATCCCTTATTGTTGTCATGCTGCCAACTTTAATAAAAACTTTCTCTCAAGTATTTATAATGAAGATTTAGGAAAAAAAGACAGATGATTCACTTCCTACGCAGAAGTCATCATCAGTGCACAAATGACCTGAAACAGCAAAAACATCCCACTTACATACCATCAATAAACATTCCCATGAATGCCGTGATTCAAGTTGCATTTTGACAGGTTGTCAAGTCAGTCTAACTAATAAAGCCTTTACCAACATCGTTTCTTCAGGCAAAGTGAAAATATGTTTTCTGTGTTTTTTGCATTTGTTATATCTTAAATAATAATTTATGGGCGAAAATATTGCATCAATGAATTTGGGACATCTGAATTATGATAGCTACAAAAACAATTGAATAACAGCTGTAATGTTATCATATGTTTCAGTAAAACTATGTTTTTCATGGTTTTGAAAATGTGTTAGTTCTTGAGTGCCACAAATAAAAAGTGAGAACATAAGTTCATTTTTTTAATTCCTGGTACCTACGCTGAAGTGCTACGAAAAAAATGTTTAACTTCATGTTCGCTGTGAGCTTGAACTCTTCAACCAGACCTCACTTAGGGAAAGGTTGAGGCACTATTCTCAATACCTGATTTTTCAATCAGTTAAGATAAAAGATGGTGTGCTCTTGCATCTTGAGCTTTGTTTCATTTGTAGATCAGCAAGCTCATGGTCGTAAGTCATGCCTAATTGTCTTTCTTAACTCATTCACATAATAAAAGCACTGAAGCTTGCAAAGGCACATGTGAAAAATTAAAGAGTAAGACCGTGCATGTGCCTTTGAACAGCAAAGAGCAACATTCAAGTAACCAATGGGGTGAATGCTGTGAACCCTGTCGTACGTCAAACGTTCCTCCAAACATTTTGACAAGTATGCTCGGTCAGAGCTCTGACATGGTTTACTAATATAACTATAGAGTCAAAAAGCTTGAATGGAACTGACAGATTAAGTTGGTAAGGATTCATGATATTAGAACACTACAACGAAGATTATAAACAAATGAGCCACAGGAACACAAGTGCTGATCCGCGGCTGAATTTATTCAGAATTACAAAAGATATATAGTACATTCACATGGCATTACGCAAAAATGACCAGCAATTGCAAAAAATAAAAAAACAAGTACAAAAGAGTGAAGGATTTCTTTACCCTGCAGTATAATCGAAAGAAAGCTAATGCATGATTGTTTTTCACTTTGACTGTACCTTCTCAATTAGTTACTTTTTTTAAAACTTCATCACAGGACAACTCAGGAAGCCTGTGCTCGTGCAAGTTACTCATAAGTCTTTTTTCCTTCTTTGTTGCGCCAATCTAAAAACCAGAAAGCTTACTGGATCTCAAGATTAGTTATAGTAGTCATTTCCCTACTTGTTTATGTGAAACTTCACTAGTATTTGCTCTTTTCGACTCCATTGTTGCCATAATTGTTGTGTATCTTCTGCCTGAGTAGTTCTTTTTTGAGTCAACTCTAGCACACTGAAATAATGCTATTATTCAGACTCCCGGCAGCTTTAGTGCAATGAACTAAATTTGTCGCTGACAGTAAGTCAATGCAGCAAATTTTCCTCCAGTTCATTATTTCAAACACACATTTAAGGCAAATAAAGTAAGAGGAGAGCTAGCGATGGCACTTTTCATATTGAAAAAGTTTTGTGGAGCCAGGCACAGCATTAGATTTTAAGGAAGGCCATATAAATTGAGGAAAATGTAAGCCCTATCTATATACATTCATAATAATAATAATAATGAACATGACAGTAGAGTCTGACAGGGGCTATACAAGAAAGCACGTTGATTGTAATTCTTTGATCAGCTTCCAAGCCTCACTTTAGCTTCAGCAAGCCTGGCTTTATCCACTCACTGCATGTAGAAAAATAGTAGAAACACATTACAAATCTTTCTCTATAATATACACAGTGTCATCAGAGCAACAATTTGTTTTTTTATTGCTAACACAGTTCATATTTGCAATAGTTAAAAACGTCTCAAAGTTTCCGTGCCTCTCTTAGTGATATTTATGTCTTTTATGTTTTCATTAGGTACAACTACTACGCTAACATGTCAACGTGAATATAACAAATGGCTCAGACGGGAAGGGTGGTCAAAGATGACTATGCAGGTTTTGCTCATTTATTCGAAAAAATTGCCTGCAGCTTCCCTCGGTGGAACACTGAGGAGGATGCGGAGCATATAATTGGTTAACGGGGTGTTAAAGTGCGACTTACTTGGGTCGATGGCTAAATTGGTTAACGTGGTTGTGAAATGGGGTGTTAAATTGCGACTTACTTGGGTCGATGGCTAAATTGGTTAACGTGGTTGTAGGAGGGGGTGTTAAATGAGTGAACACGTACACACGTATGCGACAGGGCGGCGCTGGTCGAAGGGACGTCGATCATTGTGTTTGTAAATTCGTTGGAATTCATTTCACCGCGACCTTGGACGTCGACGCGCCGTACAAACCAACCGACGAGCGGCAACTGAGCGAGCGAGCGCCGACCTTGAGTATATATCCAGCGCGACGGCGCATGCACTGTCAGCTGTCGAATGTTCGAGAAGGGGGCGAAGCGCAACGGCGCATGCACGCGCGTCAGCTGCCGATGTTCTCGAAGCGCGACGGCGCATGCGCGCGCGTCAGCTGCCGATATTCTCGAAGCGTGACGGCGCATGCGCGCTACATTATACAGCTAGCGAATGTTCGTGAAGAGGAGAAGCGCACGCAGTGTGTACAAGGATAATTAAAGAAAAGTTGCTGGAGTGGAAGCTCCTGCGATGCCATGCCAGCAGAAGTGAAGACACCTATTGCCACTGCCAAGATGGCGGAAACATGCTCTTTTCTGATAGTGCCCGCTTAAAGATCAAGTGGCTTTGATACGTTATGTAAATACTACGGTCGTTCTATATTAAAGGATGGTTGTTCCTGACGAAATAACACTCAGAAACAAATATGGATGACTGAATCTTCAAAGAACTTTGCCTCCAATTAGAGGCTCACTACGGAAAACTAGTGACTTTAAGACGCACTTGGAGCACTATGAGGCCCCAAAAATGTTGGTTGCATTTAACTCGTTGGGCGTGCGATGGAAACGCTTCGTTTTCGATCGCTGAACGGCGACACTTTATTATGCCCCTATTGAGATGGCCGCCACAGCCGCCATCTTGCCAGAGGAACGGCTTCACATCTGCGCAATTATTTCCACTCCAGCAATTTTTTTAATCCTCCTTGGGTGTGTAGAGGAGGAAGGGTGCACAGATGGTGGAGGAGTGAAGCGCGCGCGGTGTGTAGAGGAGAAAGGGATGCACAGATGGTGGAAGAAGGAGGAGGAAGCTTGCGGACGGCGCCGCACTACAAGCCTCAAGTATTAGATGCTCCGCATCTAAAACACAATCTGCATGCAGCCCCGTCAGTGCCCTCTGTCTCCTTTGATTGAACATACTCCCAGCAACGATATAGGTGGTGAGCTTATTAGAAATAAATTTGATGAGACGGTATCTATAAAACTGGAACCAATAGTATTTTAATTACGTAAAGGTGAGTTGTGTGTGTGTTTATGCCCCTGTTTCACATCAAGGCGATGGGCAGCAGGTCATCGGAACATTCTTATTCTGTTTGTGAGGTTGAAATTTCAGTTGGGAACGTTAAATGTTCCCAGTATTCAAGATTTCTTGCGTCATCCAATGTAGCAGAAGTTCATGGTTGGTGGTTCACGTGTTCATTGTGTCGCACTGTAGTCTGCCCTCATGTCTCATTCACTTGCAATCAGCACTTTTGAGGGTATCTTCAAGAGTTGTACTGCAGCAATTGATAGGAATCCAGGTCCAAGTACTTTCCATCAGTGAATAAGAGCCAGATTTGAGTAATGGCTTTCTTCTTCATCAGTTTGTACTCTCATTAACGTTCTCGTGCAAGAAAGGCATTCAAGGTAGGTTTTATGACTTTTCAGTACTGTGCATGAACTGCTGACATGCCTGAAAGGTTTTTCTTTTTGTTGTGGTGTTCTCTCAGTCAGGGCCACACAGCCTCCCGTTGCTTTATAATATTTCGCTTCACAGGATTGCTCTTTGCATGCTTCTTCAAGACTTTGTACTATTATGAAAGCAGGAACTAGCAGGTGTTCACTATGGTGCTTTTATTTGGTGTTCCACATACTTCTCGCTAGATTTGTTTGCACACAAAGCAAGAATTCAAAGTATGGTGGTAACATTTGCTGCGAGTTTTCTGTTGTCCTTATTGTATTTTAGCCAGAGTCGGTGCCAGTATTGGTCTATACTGGGGAAGCACCCACGATAACCGAGGTTCTTCAGGAGAAGCAGAGAGGCGGCGAGCTTGGCCATTGTGTTTCGACTATGTCTCCTCTTGGGAACATAGTCGTAACACATAGTCATAACACAACACAGAGTCAGGCGAAAACTGGGGGAGTGGGAGCCTCCAGTCCAGCTTCCTTGTACCTACCCTGGCACCACCCCCGATTCCAGCCTGTGTCATTTGACTGCTCACGACCTCGTGTGACCGCTCTCCCTCTTGAACTCATTGTTTGTCCGTTACTTACTCGCGTTATTAGTTGAAGGCTGTTCATGTGATGAAGACGAACCTCCGTCGGTTCTTGTTTTGTCATTTTTTGAAGGCGTATCCTCAGTATCTTTTCTCAGTGTACCCTTATTATACTTGGCTGGAAGATCAGCAACGTTACAACTTTGAACTCGTAGCACATTTTATATACTGTAAAAGTAATCTCAGCTCATTTCTCCGGCATTCCGCTTTGGATTATATGCACGTTACTATTTCTCCTCTCAGCTGGTGAGTGTTTTGTAGGTAGGACGTTCTCGCTGCAGCCTCCTGGTAGTGGTGCAGTGCTCACAGCCAGCCTTATTGGCACAGCAGAAAACATGAAATGTGTGGACTAATCCCTGCAGGTGTGCTCTTTCTTGGTTGCGGCTGGTGTATCTTTGCAGTGGTGATGTCCTGAGCATGTATTACTAGCTCGACAGACAAACCCTCTTCTTTTAGTTAGCTGCAAATCACGTGCGAAGAGTGCTATTAACACTTGCTGAGATTTCAGCCCCTTCAGGTGTGAATTATGATGCACTGTCAACAAATGTGGCGAATTCAGGTAGCACAATCACAAGGCACTCAATATTACATTCTAAGAAAGAAAATTACGCGTTTTTTTGTGTGAGCTTCAGCAGGCCATTACAATTTCTATAAAATGAAATACTTAATCATTCTACTGTAAGTTGTATTTCAAGTTTCAAGTTATATTCATCAACGATGTCAGTTTTCAGAAAAGTCCGTACAGAATTGGTAATACACTCAAGGAGCCCCAAAGTTAGAAACTGTCAGGGGGCTCCCATACATGATGTGAACGGGAGAAGAAACAAATTATACAATATTCAGTTGTTACAGTATCTTCAGTAAAAGAAGAGCAGTGCGAAAAAAAGAAAGTAGAATATACATATATGTTTAGCAAGGCAAAAAAGAACACTTAGAAGAACAAACAAGCGCAAGTTATAATACAAAACGTAAGGACAATATAACAGCTTTCAATTGTTATTGCTACAATAAATAGCAGTTACTGAGATGATTACAACTGTCGCAAAAATATTTCTTTATATGGTTTTTGAATTCATGCCCTGCAGTTGATGATTTTATTTCGTAAAGAAGAGAATTCCACAGCTTAATTCCCGTAAATGTGGTAGTGAACATGCTGTAGTTTGTACGAACTTTAGGCAGAAGGCGGTTATGAAGTTCAAAAAATCTAGTAATATTATTCTTTGCAAGGCTTTTCACGACAATTCCATTTATATTCACAATACTGTGAAAAAGCTTATACATGACAACTGATAACTTCAGCTGAAAAATGTGATAAAAAGGATGTATATTTACGTTCTGATAAAGTCGCGTTGCATTGGTTAAGAAATGGCTGAAAGTCATGAGTCGAAGTGCCTGATTCTGTAGCCGTTGTAGTCAGTTTTGATATAAAAAGAATAAAATCATAAGCTCCAGATGTGTGTGCAATTAGTTTCTAATTGCGTTAATTTCGGGAGAATATAAGCAACACCTGACGTTGGTTTTAGAACACGATTTGAACGACCCATTAAAGATAACAGTTCCTTTAGAGTGATCAGCTACGGTTGTGCGCAGCAGACTGAGGTCAAGCCAGGACATACTGACTAGGGAGAAGGTTCAGTTCATTTAACGAACTATGTATTTTACTCTATTCTGGCCTCAAGTTGACACAGCCAGCATAAACAAATTGCATACACAAATGTCGCCACTGATGCTGAAGGGTTATACTTGTATCTCTTAAAAAAACAATTTCATTTGAGAGCATTAGGTCACATAAACCTTGACAAAATGCTTAAACATAAGCCATGGACTTATAACCTGTTATATAGGTTGAACTTTGTGTGATGAAGGAATAGAGGGATGACGTCCTTGGTCTTGAGTGCAGGCAAGTCGAGTATGTGTTATTTGGTTCTCGGTACCCATTGCTGAAAAATTCAAGGGTGGGCCATTTGCCTAGTGTTCCATACCTTAACTACACCGCCGTATTAACTGGAAGCACCCAACTTGCACTTTTGCGCCTTCAGTGACTCATCAATTAAACTGCCTCTCTCGTGGACGTCACCATTTCAGCTGTTGATAATACAGATAAGCTAAATATCTAGATCTGCATGTCCAACTAAAAGTGAAAAGGTCGTTTCATTTTGAGAAGCCTTGAGGAAACATGTTCATATACCACATGAATAATAAAACCAATGAGAACATCATGTGTGTACACAACTATAAGTCACAAAGATATAAAATATCGGAAGAGCGATATGCACCAGCTAATTTGGCCAACTGAGCCGTTCCTTGCTTTTAGTCTTGTTGGACTCTCCCAATGATTACAGGACGTCCTGAAGACACATACATCACAAAATTGGGCACAGAATATGTGATAATTAAGGCAAATGAACTAGTTACTCGCTGATCACAATCGTGTTTGCTCTTCTGCACGAAGTCTGGAGAAAGGAAACTATAAATATATGACTGAGCCACATTAAGAAACACTGTGAGACAGAAGTTGCAAGATCTCACATGCCAAATAAAAAAAATACACACCTGCTAGAGCAAACTATCGCTCAGGCCGACCTCTCTGCCTTTCTGTAAATAAACATACTTCCTTCCTTCCTACACACCTGCTCACAACACGGGCAACTGTCTTCAGTACTACAAACAGTCACTCACTCGTAGCTTAAGATTTATTTATATATATTGCCTTTCAGTTGTGAGGACCAGTCCTGACACCAGCTGTCAAATGATCCTCCTCTTGTTCTGGATATTTCAGCAGTTTTTGACACATTTTCCGGTTTGGAACGTGTACGTCCATTGATTTCTCAAAAAACAGCCAGCTGGCCTTAGTCACCCCACTAAACAGAAAATAATTAAAAACAGCGAGTGTGAAATAAAACTCTCTACTTTACAGGAACCAGCTTGCCAGATCAGGGCAGAGCACTTCCTTCTATCCACAGACTTAGAAAAAGCTGGAGGGAGGGGTGCAGAGAGGGGTCTGCGGTTCTGTATTTGATAAAACAACACAACGCCGTAACCACGCTTATTTCTTGTTTATAAACAACTTAGCCTACGTGTTATGGACGTGTTCTATGCACCAGCACATAATAACTCACGAAAACGTTTTTTTTTGCGCGTTATACTGCGGGTTCAATTAGGTGTACGTACTGCGTAAGCTAGCTGATGATTTGGCTAAAGTAGAGCAATGTATATATATCAAAATAATGAACAAAAAACGTTCCACAACAAAATTATAACTCGCGACGACCCACGGAGACAAGGCGCCCGATGCCCACGCACTCCACCACACTTTACCAAGCGTTCACTGCAATGTTGCAGGTAATTCATTTGGACGTTGCGATACAGGATGCGAGCGTCGGTGCGTGTGTCAGATTACGGCGATTGCGTATGTTGTACGATTGAGTCACTGTGATAACTCCAGTTCCCACACGTCAAGCACTTGTGTGCCGTTAACTTGTACATCGCTGTGAACGCGAAAAAACCAAATCAGCCGTGGCGATAGCATAGCAGGACACACGTTACAGTAAGTTTTGCGTCCGTTATCCACAAAATCGAAAGCGCTTGGCGTGGCATCGCCGGCGTGATGCGACGAAACGAATGCCGGCGCTTGCGCACACCGGATCAGGTCGAAGTGGGTCACGTACGGCAGTGGCATCCGCGGTTGCTTCATTGTCCAGATCTGCAAGATTTTCATCTGAATAAGCACCGCATCAGACGTCTGATAGGCGACAAACTAGATAAATATTTATGAGTAAAATAGTCTATCTTGCGTAACCTCAATCAACAATCATGCATATAAACTAGGTGTGCATGATTTAATGACAAAAATATATTACTCATGCATACGGCATATTACTCTCTCGTACTTGAAAAATTGACACGTGAGTAGGACCAGAACAACGCCAAACGCAGCAGACGCAGAAATGAGCTCATACGAGTCCAATGTGATGCCAACATTGTGGACACGGTGGCACCGCCATGACAATGTCACCGACTTTCCCGCGCCTTGTGCAGGCTCTATCTGGGTGCTTTTGGATCATCGCTGCTGAAACTTTCACGGAAAATGAACACTGCCCGCCTACATCGCTTTCGCTTCTCCCAAACGACGTTCTAGGCGCAATCTTGGATGACACTCTTCTGCGGCGGCTGCCACACGTGGAGTATGGCTACAGCGCATTTTCTTCACGCACCGTGGCGTCACCCGCACTTCCCGGACCCGCTGGCTTTCATGCTTTAAAAGGGACGCTCGCGTCTGCAAGCGTCAGTGGACACGGCGGCACCGCCGTGACAATGTCACCGACTTTCCCGTTTTTTGTGCAAGATGGTGATCAAAAATACTGTTTTCGAAGAGATTACCTGTGCTTAGTTGCTTTGCCGTGTCCACATACTCTTCTTTGTTGTGTATCTGGATGTTTTGCCGTTGCCAGCTTGCCAGTGTCACGTTCGAGTGATGTTGAAGAAAATCGCGGACCTATCACTGAAGAAAAGGTTAACAAAATACCTAAGACACAGAATGCGGTCCTGGAGAAAGTATCCAAAATAGAAAGAACAAGCATCTTTTGAGGCTCGGGTAGAGGGCAGGTTTTCGAAAATAGGGAAAAGCCTAGAAATCCTCAGCGAAACCCCATTAAGGCTTGCTAGCCTTGAGAAGTCTGCCAGTGAAGCCGAAACCTCAATAGCAACTGTTGGTCAAAAAGTTGATGAGTTCGTTACTAAGTCGTGCACCGACAGGAATGCCCTCCTCAAGCGACTTGACGATCTCGAAAACCGCTCTCGGCGGAATAATCCTACTATCAGAGGGATAAAACAAGACATGAATGAAACTGAAGATGTTTTACGTGAGAAGGTTAACGTCAACGTTTTTGAAAAGCTGCTAAACCCTGATATTTAACTCAGTTGAACAAATTCATCATTTAGGAGCAAAACATGGGGGCAAAGATAGGCCCGTTATCCTGAGTGTTTCAGATTTCAGAGATAATACTAGTATACTACGAAACTGCTTTAAACTGCGTGGTAAGGAGATCAGCATGAACGATGATTTTTCTAAATGAGTTGTTGATATACGCAGAAGGCTGTTGGAGTCAAGAGCTGAGGGGAGAAAAACGGGGGCCAAGGTTAAGCTTGTTTTTGACAAAATGAAAATAAATGATGTTGTGTACGGTTGGAACGGGGATACTGTGAGGTACATATGTAAGACACCTTCCGAAAAAACTGACAGGCGTCGTGATGGCGACTGACGGTGTTAGAGTAGTTTTAACCAGTTAAAGTAATAAATAATATTGTCAGAAGTATTTTAAATAAAATGGCGGATCTTTAGGCTGTGGTACTAGAGCACGATTCCGACTTTTTAGTAATGACCGAAACATGGTTGAAGAAAGATGTGCTGGATGCCGAGGTTACTCCTCCCGGATACAAAATCGTGAGAAGAGGCCGTGAAACATATAGAGGAGGTGTGGTCATTTTAATTAAAGATTATATATTAGTGTTCTTCCGCATGCTATTGATGTCGAAGCTCTTTGGATTAAAACCACGCTCAGTAATCGCTCGGTATACATTGGTGCTATGTATAGATTTCTGAACTCCCCAGTGAATGCACTTGATAACTTAAGAAGTTTTATAGATTCCCACCTGAAGCATGATGATAACATTATCCTTAAAAGAGACCTTAATCTTCCTGAAATTAATTGGTCGACGCTCATTCCAGAGGGAGGCGAAGTCATTAAAGTTGATCAGCTGCTAGAGCTCGCTATCTGCTACGATCTGACTCAAGTCGTCTCATCTTGTACGCGTGTGGGTCCAACCGCTTCTTCAGTGCTTGATTTAATGTTCTTATCTGGACCACTGCTCCCGTTTTTTGGTATGCGTGAAATTCAGGACGGTCTTTCTGATCATCAAATGGTTTTATTGTCTTTTGATCTGTATGTCCATCTCATGCACATTGATGAAAAACTTATGATCCCGAATTTCAGTGCCGAGTATGACTTAGCCATACTAGAACATCTGGAGCAGTCATATTATTCATTTCTGGAAATATATCGAACATCTCGTTCAACAGAAGAACTGTGGCGGTTTTTTTCATTCCACGATAATGCTTCGCATCCAACAATTCATTGCCAAATGTGGCAAAAATGTGAGAAAACGAAACTCTTGGAATACGCACGATATAATACACGCTGAAAGAAAGCTTAAACGCAAGCGAAAGGCGCGCTTTATTATTCCAAGCAATGAAAAAAGAACAACGTCCAGGTTTGAAATAAAAGCCTCCGGCAAAGTGTGAAGACTTCTAAAAGTAAGTTTGATAACTCAACATTGAAATAATTTCTGAAAGAATCCCCAGACAAATTTTTGAGGTACGTGAATCCTTCGACCAGGCCGAGTAGTATGTCTAATCATAGAGGTAGCAAGGATCAGGCAGAGGCGTTTAATTCCTTCTCCTCGTCAGTTTTTACAATCGATGATGGTACTGTACCGAACATCAGCGATTCCGTAGATATGATTCCTATCCAGGATATAAGCATCACTAAAGAGGGTGTTCTAAACTTTTTGCTTCATATGAATACCAAAAAAGCACTGGTCCTGACAACATTCCCAATGAATTTCTTTATAGATATGTTGAATGGTCATCGAAATTTTTACCATTATTTTTCAATCATCCGTTAATAGTGGATCTTTTCCCATTGCTTGGAAACGTGCAAAAATTGAGCCCATACACAAAGGCTGTTCCGCATCTCACGCTAGCAACTACCGACCTATATCGCTTACAAGCACCTGTTCGAAAATATTACAGCACATTGTATCAAAGCACTTGCTAACCTATCTCGATGAACATAATTTAATTGTTTCCTGTCAGCATGGTTTTAGCAAAAGGTTATCCATCGCTACTCAGCTTATTGAGCTTGTACACGACTTATCTAGCACAGTTTATACTCGTGATCAAGCTGATATATTATTTTTAGACTTCGCAAAGGCTTTCGACAAGGTGTCGCACAATAAGCTCTTACTTAAAATCGAAAGTACCTTTAAAAATTCTGCCCTCACCCGGTGTTTCAGTTCCAATCTTGCACGCCGAGAACATTATGTACATTTAGGGTACAACCACTCTGGTGTATCGCCTGTGGTATCAGGGGTGCCCCAGGGTAGTGTCTTCGGACACCTCTTGTTCCTGGTGTTTAAAAATAATCGGCCAAAAAATACTACTACCCAAATAGAAATGTTTGCTGAGGATTGCATACTATACAAAAATGTGCAGTCACCGAGCGACCAGGCCGAACTTAATCTTAACTTAGAGAGAATTAAAAACTGGTGCGACCAGGAGCAAATTCAGCTTAACCCAGCAAAAAATGTTTTTATGTCCATTTCTAGAAAAAAGAACATTCTTAGTTATCCGTACAGTACTAACAGTCACGAACTTGCTCAGGCTAAGCAATATAAATACCTAGGTTTCATATTTACACCCGACTTGCGTTGGAATGTTCATGTTGAGGAACTTTGTTCCAAAGCTAACAAGGTGTTATAGGGCCTGAGACGTAACCTCCACTGTGCCTCTCCCGAAGTTAAAACTTCAACTTATAAAACTTTGCGAAGACCCATAATCGAATATGATAGTGTAGTGTAGGATCCCTATAACCAAACTGTTTGAAACTCGACAAAATAGAGCGACTTAGTTCTAGGTTTATATTTATTAAATACCGTCGTTTCCATTCACGTACCAAATCATGCAAACTTGCAAAGCTCTTACCTCTACAAAACTCACCGAATATGAAAGGCTGAAATTCCGTTTCATAATAGTTCATAATCACGTTAAAATAAGCTGAGATAGGTACTTTTAAATCAAAACACAAGAAACGTCAAGACACGGACACAGTATGTACATACCGCCCCCAGAAGTTCATGATGACTGTTTCAGGTACAGCTTTTTCCCCAGGGCGATTCAGCAGTGAAATTCGTTACCAGATTTAGTTGTGAAAATCAAATCGCTTACTGACTTTTAGAAGCAATAAAACATATAGTGCGTTCTGATGCGATGCACTCAGATTGTGAATAAGTGTGAATTACGTGCTTTGTAACTAGGCTATGATATTTAAAATGTGTTACAATATGCGCTAAGATTGTGAATAAGTGTGAATTACGTGCTTTGTAACTAGGCTATGATATTTATTATGTGTTACAATATGCGCAAAATATGATGTGTATTTCGGCAATGATGCTCTCTTTTCTTATTTTTCACTAACTTCTCTGTTTAAGCTATATGCTTAGCCATTATGATATATTTGTTGTATGTGCTCTGAAATGTTGTGTTCCAGTAGGGAAGGTTTTTTTATATGTTTCTCTTATGCACACTTCTGTTTTATATGAGCCAACTCCACTCCCATAATAGCCCATAAAGGGCTGACAGTATCAATAATTGAAATGAAATGAAATCAAGTGAAGTTGACTCTTTAGCCAACGCAGGTAATAACGTTCGAGCGAAGGGCCAATAACGCCAACCTAATTGCATGGCTCCGCCTATATTGGCTGCTGGTTGTACACCTCGGTCCAACGTGGCGGTCCTAATATGCTGGCACGGCCAATGATGTGGAAAGTTCTGAATGCTGGTCCAACATCGCCGTTCTATTCAGCTGGCACAGCCATTATTGGTCGAACGTTGACAAAGGTGGTCCAACATCGCCGTTCTATTAGGCTGGCACAGCCATTATTGGCGGTACGTTGTCAATGCTGGTCCAACATCGCCGTTCTATTCGGCTGGCTCAGCCATTATATGCGGTACTTATTGGCGGTTCTATCTGAGCAGCATTGAAGCATTTTATTATGGAGACTGAAGCCAACAAATCCTCGAAAATGTCACTGTATCATCTGGTTGGCCGTGTAAACATATCCAGCAATGTGACAATGCGACTTAATCTTGAAGTGCCGCAAAGACATCTACACAGGTGGTACGTACACCCACGTGATGCTATACTACACCTTATGTTATTTGCCTGGGGAAGTCTGGGAAGTCTTCAGATTTCCAGTGTACATGGGTTACTTGAAACACCCTATAATTGTGATATATCTAATTGTGCTTACAAGTGGGCATAAATGGTTAGTGTTTATGTCACAACATCATTGCATGGGAGACATTACGAGATTTTTTTTCATAGAATATGTGAGTACATCTGTTTTCGGTACATGTTACACTCTCTGAGTTACACTCCCTCAGTTACAATCGTCGCATTCATATTCCCATGAACTGCAACAGGTCTCAAACATATCAGAGACATATCATAGGGGCTGTCAACATTGTCATTGATGCCTTGTCACATAGCCCAATCACCGTGTTCACCTGTCCCAGAGAAATATACACCTTAAAAGTGGCGACTGGTTGACATGACAACAAATTCTGCCATCTGCAAGAAACATAAGCTTCGACGCTGCTAGACTTTCAGTGGTGCAGGGTCGTTTGCCAGTAACAGGAGACATATTAGCTTCAACACATGCTGCGACCCAAGAACTGACCATTTATGCCCACTTGCAAGCACAAGTAGGCATATTACTAGACTGTATTTAACGCCCAAATAAGCGGAAAATGCAGAGGCTTCACCAGTCAGATAACATGAGGTATATGGCATCACGTGGGTGTACGTACCACCTGTGTCGATTGTTTTGCAGTGCTTCAAGATTCATTCAAATTGCGGCATTGCTGGATATGTTGCCGGTCCCACCACTGAATCACCGACATTTCACCTTATTGTGCCATTGACGATACTGCTGCCCTGCAAAAGACAAACTTGTAGGCTTGTTCTCATTTTATGGTTCAGCGTTGGGTGGAATATATGATTACTCCAGACATTATTTGGTTATGCACTGTTGCTCCAGTTTTGGTAGCTGCTGGCTGCATCGCTCATGTCATCCTTGGTCCCGACAGGTAGAGAAAGCCAATATGGACCAACAGTATTCTACCTGGCCCTACCTCTCAATGAGCACTGAAATAATGAAACGCACATGCATGACATTCAAGGCAGACATTGGTTGCAACACAGTAAAACTTGCTTTAGGCGTGACTGTAGGTCTACTCAGTGACCATGTTCTTTTACTCTGATCGATCCAAGTCCACCTTCCCGCCAATGACTACACATCTTGTCTATCTTACATCATAAAGAAACTTGTAGCTATAGCTGTATGGCAGCGCATTGGAAGGCATATATTGTAGCAGTGAACTAGACTCTTGTACACATATGCATGAAGAAATAATTTGGGCTAACCATTCCTCACCGGTGTCATGCTGCCTACTTAAAATACCTTTTTCTCAATTACCTTTTAATGAAGTTTTATGAAAAGAAAACAGGAGATTCACTTCTTATTTTGAAGTCATCATCAGTGCACAAATAGCCTGAAACAGCAAAAATATTCCACTTACATAACATCAATAAACATTCCCCACAATGTCATAAATAAAGTTGCATATTAACTGCTTGTCAAGTCAATCTAGCTAATAACCCCTTTACCAGCCTCGTTTATTCAGGAAAAGAAAAAACTATTTTTTTCTGTGTTTTATGCGTGTGTTATATCTGAAATAATACTTTAGGTGCAAAAATGCCCCATTATTGTGACTCCTGATTTATGCTGGCTACGAAAATTAATGAATAACAGCTGTAATGTTATCATATGATTCAGTAAATCTATGCTCAGCATGGGTTTACAAATATGCTAGTTTTGAGTGCCACAAATAAAAAGTGAGAATGTGAACTCATTTTTATCGCCTGGTACTTACGCTCAAATTCAATGAAAAATAAATTGTATCTTCATGTTTGCTGTGAGCTTGACCCCTGCAACCAGACCACACCTAAACAAGATTGAGGCACTATTCTAAATACCTGAATTTTCATTCAGTTGAAATAAAAGACTAGTGGTCTTGAATTTTGAGCTTAGTTTCAGTTGTAGATCAACAAGCTCGTGGCCGTAAGTCATGCTTAATTGTCAATCCTAACTCATTCGCATCATAAAAGCACTGAAGCTTGTAAAGCCACATTTGCAAAAGTAAATATTAGGACTGTGCATGTGCTCCTGAACAGCAAAAAGCAATGTTCAAGTAACCAATGTGATGCATGCTGTTTACCCTGCCACACATCAAACGGTCCTTCAAATATTTCGAAAGGTGCGGTTGGTCATAACTCTGACATGGTTTAGTAATACAACTATAATAGCCAGGAAGATTGAATAGGACTTACAGATTAAGTTGGTTTGGATTCATGACATCAGAATAGTACAGCGAAGAAGATTAAAAACAAATGAGCTACAGGAACCTAAGTGCCGATGCGCAGCTTAATTTATTAAAAACAGAAGATATATACTACATCCACATGGCAATACGCAAAGTTGACCAGCAATACCAAAACTAAAAAAAACAAGTTGTACAAAAAAGTGAAGGATTTGTTTATTTTGCAGTGTAACTGAAAGAAAGCTTATACTTGAGTGTTTTTCATTTTAACTGTACCCTCTCAATTATTTCCTTTTTTTCAAAACTTCATCACAAGACAACTCGGGAAGCTCGTGCTCGCGCACGTTACTCAATGGTCTCTTTTCCTTCTTTGTCGTGCCAGTCTAAAAACAAGAAAGCTGACTGGATCTCACGATCACATATAGTAGTTCCACCTATTTGTGTGAAAATTCACTAGTATGAGCTCTTTTTGACTCCACTGTTGCCATTTTTGCTGTGTATTGTCTGCCTGATTAGTTTGTTTTTTAGTTAACTCTAGCACACTGGAATAATGCTACAACTCAGACTCACGGCAGCATTAGTGCAATGAACTGAATTTATCTCTAACAGTAAGTCAATGCATCGAATATTTCTGAAGTTCACTGAATCAAACACACAATCAAGGCAAATCAAGTTACAAGACAGCTAGTGATGGTATTTTTCATGTCGAAAAAGTTGTTGGAGCACGGTACAGCATTAGGTTGTACGAAAGGCCATACAAATTGAGGAACAAGTGAGCCCTAACAATACACATTTAATAATAAGAATCAACAAGAAAGCCCAGTCTGACAGCGCCTATACAAGAAAGCATGTTGATTGTCATTGTCTGATCAACTTCCAAGCCTCACTTTTGCTTAAGCAAGCCTGGATTTATCCAATCATTGCACGTAGAAAGATAGCAGAAACACAGTATCAACATATTGTTATAATATACACAGTGTCAATAGAGCAATGATTTGGTTTTTTTATTTCTAACACAGTCCAAATTTGCAATAATAAAAGACGTCCCAAAGTTTGCATACCTACTTTACTGATAGGTTTTCATATGCCTTTCATTAGGCACAACTACAACACTAACATGTCGACGTCAATATAACAAATGGTTACGTGAAAGGTGCTCAAAGGTGAAGCTGCAGGCCATTGCTCATTTATTCAAACAACACAATCTGCATGCAGCCCCACTGGTGCCCTCTGTCTTCTTTAATTAGAAAACAATCCCAGCAATTGTGAAGGTGGTGAGCTTATAAGAGATAAATTCGGCAAGACAGTTTCTAAAAAACTGGAAGCAAGAGCATTTTATCCACGTAAATATGATTGGGGTGTCAGTGTATATGCCCCTGTTTCACTTCATGGTGATGGGCAGCAGGTCATTGAAACATTCTTATTGTGTTAGTGAGGTCGAGATTTCGGTTGAGAACGTTGAGTTGAGCCAGAGTTCAAGACTACTTGCGGCATTCACTCTAGCATAAGTGCATGGTTGGTGGTTCAGGTGTTCATTGTGTCGCACTGTAGTCTGCCTTCATGTCTCATTCACTTGCAATCAGCACTTTTGAGGGTATGTTCAAGAGTTGTACTGAAGCCATTGTTAGGAATCCAGGTCCAAGTATTTTCCATAGGTGCATATGTGCGTTTTCCATAAGTGCATATTTTCCATTTCCAGCTTTGAGTACTGGCTTTCTTCTCCATCACAGTATTTTCCTTAGGAGCATATTTTCATAAGTGCATATTTCTTCTCCATCAAGTACTTTCCATAAGTGCATATTTTTCATTAGTGCCAAGTATTTTCCATATGTGCATAACTGCATTTTCTATAAGTGCATATTAGCCATTTCCGGATTTGAGTAATGGCTTTCTTCTACAACATTGTGTATTCTTTTTAATGTTCTTGGGCAAGAAAAACATTGAAGGTAGTTATTATGACTTTTCAGTGCTGTGCATGAACTGATGACATGACCGAAAGATTTTTTTTGTTGTGGTGTTGTCTCAGTCAGGGCCACACAGCCTCCTATTGCTTTATATTATTTCCCTTCATTTAATTGCTCTTTGCATGCTTCTTCACTACTTTGTACTATTATGAAAGTAGGTACTGGCAGGTATTGATTTCGGTGCTTTTATTTGGTGTTCCAGATCCTTCTCGCTAAATTCATTTGCACACAAAGCAAGAAGTGAAAGCATTTTGGTAACATTGGCTTTGAGTTTTATGTTGTTCTTATTGTATTCTAGCCGGAGTCGGTGCCAGAATTTTTCTATACCGGGGGTGCACCCACGATAAGCGTGGTTCTTCAGAAGGAGCAGAGAGGCGGGGAGCGTGGCCATTGTGTTTTGACTATGTTTCCTCTTGGGAACATAGTCGTAACACATAGTGATAACACAATACAGGGGTCAGGCGAAAATTGGCGGGGGGAGGGGGGCTCCAGCCTGCGTGTGCTCACCCTGGAACCACTCCCGACTTTAGCCTGTGTCTTTTGACTGCTGACGACCTAGTGTAACAGCTCTCCCTCGTGCACTCATTGTTTGTCAGTTACTCGCCTTATATGTTGAAGGCTGTTCACGTGATGAAGACAAACCTCCGTCGGATCTTTTTTTGTCATTTGATGATGGCGTATCCTCAGTATCTTTTCTCAGTGTACCCTTATTTTACTTGGATGGAAGATCAGCAACGTTACAACTTTGAACTCTTAGCATGTTTCATATACTGTAAATATAATGGTCGCTCTTTTCTCCAGTATCCCGTTTTAAATTGTGTGCACGTCACAACTTCTCCTCTCAGCTGGTGAGTGTTTTAAAAATAGGAATTTCTAGTTTCAGCCTCCTGGTACTAGATGCAGTGCTCACTCAGGCAGCCGTATTGGCACAGCGAAAAACATGAAAAGTGTGGACTAATGACTACAGGTGTGCCCTTTTTTGGTGGTGGCTGGTGTATCTTTGCACTGGTTATGTCCAAAGTATGTATTACTAGCTCGACAAACATGGCCTCTTCTTTTAGTTAGCTGAATATTAGGTGCGAAGAGCACTATTAACACTTGCTAAGATTATAGCCCCTGCAGGTGTGAATTGTGATGCACTGTCAATAAATTTGTCAAATTGAGATAGCACAGTCACAAGGCAACCATTATTACAATGCAAGGAAAGAGATGATGTGTTCTTTTGGGTGAGCTTCAGCAAGCAATCACAATTTTTATGAAATAAATACTTCATCATTCTGCTGTAGGTTATATTTAGTTTTGTTGTAAACAGAATGAAATCATAAGCTCCTGATTTGTGTGCATTTAGTTTTTCATTGCATCCATTTCGGGAGAAGAAAAGCAACACTTGACGTTGGTTTTAGAACACTATTTTAGCGGCCCTTCAAAGATAACAGGTCCTTCACTAGAGTGATTGGCTACGGTTGTTCGCAGCCGACCTAGGAGAAGTCAGGATATATTGACTAGGCAAAAGGTTCAGCTCATCTAACGAACTATGTATTTTACTCTATTCTGGCCTGAAGTTGTTACAGCTAGCACAGACAAATTGCGTAGACAAATGTAGCAACTGATGCTATAAAGATATTTGTTTCTCGTAGAAAAGTGTTTTGTTTGAAAACATAAGGTCTCATAAACCTTGACAAAATGCTTGAACATGGCCCGTGGACATATAACCTGTGACATAGGTAAAATATTGTGTGGTGTAGGGATAGGAGGGTGACGTCCTTGGTCTTCAGTGTAGGCAAGTCGAGTATGTGTTATTTGGTTCTCGTTATCCCATTGCTGAAAATTTCAGGGGTGGGTCATTTGCCCAGTGTTCCAATCTTTGGCTACATTACTGCAATAACTATGAAGCACCCACGTTACGCTTTTGTGCCTTCAGTGGCTCATCAATTAAACTGTCTCTCTGGTGGGCGTGACCATTTCAGCCATTACTAATTACGATAAGCTTAATACCTTGATCTACATGTCAAACAAAGTGAAAAGAGTAGTTTCACTTTGCAGTATAAGTCACAAAGCTACAAATAATGGAAAGAGTGATATGCACCAGCTACTTTCGCCACCTAAGCCGTTCAATTACGCTTGCTTTCAGTTCTGTTTTACTCTCCCACTGATTATAAGACGTTCTGAAGACACATACACTACAACATTGCACACAGAGTATGTGATAATTAGGACAAATGATCCTGTTTGCTCTTCTGCACTGAGTCAGGAAAAAGGACACTATAAAAATGTGACTGAGGTAGGTTGAGAAACACTTTGAGGAAGAAATTATAAGATCTCACATGCCAAATATACAAAAAATGCGCAGCTGATGACAACTCAGGCACGTCTTCAGTACTACACACAGTCACTCACTCCAGCTTAAGATTTACACATAGTTATTGCCTTTCAGTTTCGAGGACCAGTCCTTACACCAGCTGTCAAATGATCCTCCTCAAGTTCTGGAGATTACAGTAATTTTTGACACATTTTGCGGTTGAATAGTAAAGTGTACATCCTTTGATTTCTCGAAAGACAGCCAGCTAGCCTTAGCCATCCCACTAAATAGAAAATAATAAAGGACACCGAGTGTGAAATCAAACTCCCTACTTTACGGGAACCAGCTTGCCAGATCTGTGCTGAGCACTTCCTTCTTTTCACGGAATTAAAAAAAGCAGGAGGGAGAGGGCCATGGAGAGGTCTGTGGTTCCGTACTTGATAAAACAACATGACGCCATAAGCGTGTGTGTTTCTTGTTTATAACCAATTTAGCCTACGTGTTATGTGTTCTTGCATCGGCACATATGAACTCACGGAAACGTTTTTTCGAGCGTCGCAGTGCGGCCGGGCTCAATTAGGTGTACGTGCTGCGTAAGCTAGCAGATGTTTTGGCTACAGTAAGGAAATGTATATATGTCAAAATAATTAACAAAAAACGTCCCACAACAAATTGGCAACTCGCGACGACCCACGGAGACAAGGCGCCCGATGCCCACGCACTCCACCACACTTTACCAAGCGTTCGCTGCAATGTTGCAGGTAATTCATGTGGACGTTGCGATACAGGATGCGAGCGTCGGTGCGTGTGTCAGATTACTGCAAATGCGTGTGTTGTACGATTCAATCACCGTAACGCAACTGCTAACCCCAGTTCCCACACGTCAAGCACTTGTCTGCCGTTAACTGGTACAGTGCTGTAAACGCTGAAAAAGCAAATTGGTCATATAGAGGGACACACGATACAATACGCTTAGCGTCTGATGTCCGCGAAGTCTAAAGCGCTTGGCGTGGCATAGCCAGCGTGATGCGACGCAATAAACGCCGCCACACGCGTGGGCCGAGTCACCTCAAAGTGGGTCGCGTATGGCAGTGGCATCCGCGGTTGCTTCATCGCACACATTTGCACGATTTTCATCTGGGAAAGCACCGTACTGAACTTCTGACAGGCAAAAACTCGATAAATGTTTATCAGTAAAATAGTCTACCTTGCGCAACTTCAATCAACAATCATGCATATCAACTAGTTGTGCATGATTTATGACAAAAATATATTACTCATGCACTCGGCATAATACTCTCTCGAACTTGAAAAATCGACGCGTGAGTGTGACCAGAACAGCGCCAAAAGCAGCAGACGCAGAATATAGCTCATTCCAGTCCAATGTTACGCCAACGAAGTTGACTCTTTTGCCGACGCCGGCAATAACGTTCGAACGACGGGCCAATTATGCCAGCCTAATTGCATGGCTCCACCCATATTGGCTGCTGCTAGTACAACTTGGGCCAATGTGGCCGTCCTAATACGCTGCCACATTCAATAATGGCGGAAAGTTCTGAATGCTGGTCCAACATCGCCATTTAGGCTGGCACAGCCATTATTGGCGGTATGTTGCCAAGCCTGGGTCAATCTTTGGCCATGAACTGCCAATCTGTCCCCAACATTGAGCCAAGGTTTTTGCTACCTGGGTGTATATATATATACATATATATATATATATATATATATATATATATATATATATATATATATATATATATATATATATATATATATATATATATATATATATACAGAACCTAATATATATATATATATATATATATATATGTGTGTTTGTGTGTGTGTGTGTCTGTGTGCGTGTGTGTTTCCATGCGTGTATGGTGTGACACTGTTATAAACAGAAAAAGCTTGGCGCACGAATAGAAATGGACAAGCAGAAAGAAAACTGATTGGCAAAGCTATTACAAACTTTCCATCCCGTATATGCCCTATAAAATTTTATTCATACGGGCCTTATGTGGTGCCAGCTGCTATGCGCTATTACTGTTAAGATCCTGAAAATATTTGTCATTTTCGCTTACATGCCTTGGTTTTACTCGTCACAAAAGCTTTTCAAAAATTTATTCAGAAGTTTAAAATTATTCTGAATTCTCAAAACGTTTTTTCCTTAAACCGTCTTCTCTGAGAATCAGGGACAAAAACGTCTGTATAGCCATATGTAAATTTCTTGTTCTCGCAAGCATTCACTGTTGACATTACTCCCAATCAATATTTTGTATTTGAGATGTTCTTTTTTGAGTTGATTGGTTTTTATGTTATTGTACTATTATATTATTACTTGATTGCCACACACGTGTACACCAGAACAAAAGTGGAAGAGGGAGAGAGAAAGCTGGCAAATGCCACCTCGAAGAGCAGAACACGTGCTCCATCTTTTGGGATGAAGGAAGAAACAGGAGAAACATAAAATAGATGGGTATAAAAAGGTAAAAAGAAAAAGAAGTAAAAAAACGAATGAGATATAGACAAGTATAAGTAAAAATAAATAATATAATCAAGGGTCCAGGTCAAATTGTTCTGTAAAAGTAAGTAGAGCTACATAGGCCTGGTCGCGTTGGAAAGCACAGCCTAATGAAAAGAAGTGGAGGATGGAAGCAAAAAATTACACTTGCCGCTGATTCATCTGTCACCCAGGTTGACATCATTGCTTTAACAGGAAGAACGAGGGTCACGACATTGAACCTCCCCTCTATTCAAGCTAATAAAGAACAAGTAATATTGTTTGGTCATTCTTAAGCATTCATTTTTTTGCGGTGGCGATTGATTTATTCTTGTCAATATGATTAACTGGATGAGTTGGGGATACACGATTGTTTGAAATGAGAGCACACTACGGAGAAGCTTCATTGCTTCTGAAAATTGAAACTTTTCCGTATAATTGCGCAATTTACCAGCTTCTTTGCAGAAATACTGCTCGTTGATTAAAGACCGTTGGGGTGTCACATCTATAGGTTAGTAAAATAAGTTTTTCAATCTAATTTATTCTTCAATGAATACGAAATTATTGTGCGATCCCTGCTAGCTAATTGTTCATTTCTATGTCAACCCCCAAAGTGGGTGAGAACCAGACATCTTATGATCATGAATCCAAAGCCATGGCTCATACCCACTAAGGGTGATCGGCCAAGAATTTTTCACGTAATTTAGTGAAACTTTTTTTCGTATTTATTATCTATACCCCCTTATCGAAAAAAAAACTTAGGTAGAACAAAAGTAGTGCAATAATTGTTTGTAACTCGATCAGATCAGGCAATGCATTTGTTTTCTTGAATAGGAATTGGCATGGGTAAAGAAAACTTCTGTTTGTGTTAAATTATGCCTGGAATAATAATACTCACGCAATTGAAAGCTTAATTTTTTCCACTTCAATAAGGTATTTACAATCAGCATCAAAAACATTCTTGTGGCTGAAGCCTAGATCTGAAGCCCCGAAAGTATGTTCTGAGCTGTGAAGTTCAACCACAGGCCAGTGAATTGGATGAGTAAATGTAATTTTCTCAGCAATCTGTATCGGTTACGTGGCAAATAATAGTGCCCTATAGCTTCTGATTCTGAAATAAAAGATGTAATACAGTAATATCACCTGATAAGCCCTAGGTGAATAGAAATTGAATGGGGGACGCAACATTGAGATAGTTATTATGAAATCCAACTGTCTTGTAAGACAACAATGAATTTTCTACGAAAATCTTAAGGATGTAAATTCTGCCGATTGAGTTGATTCCGTAGCGTCTGTTGAAGCGAAGT
Organism: Rhipicephalus annulatus; assembly: GCA_013436015.1. Classification (NCBI taxonomy): domain Eukaryota; kingdom Metazoa; phylum Arthropoda; class Arachnida; order Ixodida; family Ixodidae; genus Rhipicephalus; species Rhipicephalus annulatus. The sequence continues at coordinate 644,484 of WOVY01009598.1, forward strand.
TTTTTGTATGTTGTCGCAGGTATTGTGGCCACATTGGGAAGGATTGGTAGTACTGGAAAATTCAAGGCAGCTTGTGCTAGAGAGTCAGCGATTTCATTTATTTCTACTCTGCAATGATCAGTTACCCATACTAATTTCAATAGCTGCAGCTGAGCAGAGACTACCATAAGGAGAGTCTTGAAGGCCATAGATTTTGTTGACGCTGTATTCGATGTACCTGCTGACAATAAATCAATAACTATTATCGCGTTATGGTCATTCGAAGATAGCTTCAGCAGCGCTACGTTTCTTGCTAAATGTTAAGCTTCAAAAACTTGCGTGAACTCTGGTATTGTTAACCGAAAAGGCCAGTCAAGCGAATTTAAGTATATATGTACACCTATATTTTCATCCATTACTAAAGCACCTGTGGCTCTATTATTATTCGTTTCTGCGTGTGCAAGATAAACCTTCAGCCAGCTTCTCAAGATCTTATATGACTGCAATTTACGTTTAGAGTATAAAATCTCCACGAATTCTATCTTAAGGTTCTATTTTGATACCTGGGCTACAAGCAGATTTCGAATTTTCACATTTATCTAATCTAGTTGTTTCTGCACAAAAATATTCTGAGACGTTCAAAACTTGAGCCAATGGGCATTAAAACTGGTGTCTGGGCACGGAGAAATAGCTGCGATGATGCCGCTAAATAAGAATTTTGTTCTCGCTGTGCAGGTTTTTCTATAAGCAATCGTCTAAATACCAACATCATGCGACGTGTGCCTTGGACCCTTAGTGAACAACGCAAGCTCAGACACACGGCCGCCATCAAGATCATCATTTACGCCAGGCATGTTTGCCAACCTTCTTCAAGAACAGCGCATGTTCATGACATCATACGCCACTGACAGTATAAAAGCAAAATTTCAGAACTTCTCTACCAGAGAGCGCTATGGAGAAGTTTTGGCTGTGACCATTATTGGTTTTTCCGCGCCCAGGAGTTTCTTTGAGTATTGCTTATGAATTTTACGTATTTCTTCTGATTTTGATATGTGGTGATGTCAAGAGCAACCCAGGACCCTCTACAGCTGACGTGTTACAGAATGTACAAAGGGAAAAGCCGACATTCGTGCTGACGTTACAGAGATCAAAAACAAATTGAGTGAGTGTGTACAGCTCACTCATGACATTGATTCACGTTTAAATTCTCTAGAACAACTTATCGAAGAACCAAGGGAAAGCTCGCCGCTAATTACAGTGTTGCATTCATCGTTGTTGTCTTCGGAATTCAGTGGCCTTGCAAAGCAAAAAAAACTTGTGGACCTTGAAGACCACAGTCAAACCTCAAACCTAATAGTTTGTGGTAATATGGAAAACAATGGGGAAAACGAGGCTTCTTGATGAAAGGTGTTATTGGCGACATTTTCGAAAAAACAACTTGGAGTCAAATTCAAATCTATAGCCTGTATTCTTTGCCTTGGCCGCCATACCGGCCGACGCCCAGTAATGGCTTATTTTCAACTATACAATAAAAAACAGGCTGTTATCAACAATCCGAACAACCTAAAGAAACAAACATGTTTATTTAAATTCATTACAGTCATGAAACACTGCGAGTGCGCAAGCTTCTTTGCGGTAGTGCCAGAGATGATAGATTAAATAGGAAGCGCGTATCTCTTTTTACATAATAAGGGAAAAATTATTGACACAATATTTGTATGAAACGACGCCAGAAATGAACGTGTACTACTTCCAAAGCAGCGGGATGTTCACGTTGACGTAAACCGCGTAAGGAGACAAACTTATAAGAATACGATATTTTAGTGGTCACAGCCTTGTAAATGAACTTGGCAAACTTGAAAAGCTACTTGTTGAATGTGACCAAAGCATAACAATATTTACAGAAACCTGATTAACTGACAATGTATGTGATTCTGTTTTAGTACCTACAAACTATCGCATGTTCCGTTGTGATCATCAAATAAAGGAGGGTGGTGGGGCTATTCTAGACGGGTACTCCAGAGATATCAAAGCCATCCTCGGACTAGACATGGACAAAGCATTCGACAACATTAGGCACAAATACATTCTTCAAACGATAGAGGAAAGCGGACTTGGATCGAAAATGTATATTTATATAAAATCTTTTTAGAGGCACGTACGTCGAGGATAAGGGTAGGAGACACCAAGTCAGACGTGGTTCAACTTGGTGATCATGAAAGCCCTCAAGGCTCAGTGATGTCTCCCGTTCTCTTCAACCTGTGCATGATCGGCCTGTCCAGGAAGCTGAGCAATATCAGCAACATTCACCACACCATCTATGCTGATTACCTTCTCATATGATGTGCTGGTGATAGTGAAGGACAGGTACAAGATGAACTCACAGAAGCGGTGCACACAGTGAAGGAATACTTGAAACCCACTGGTCGCAGGTGCTCCCAACAGAAATCGGTGTTATTACTTTACAGAAAAGAGAAAGAGGGGAGAATTAAGGGCTGGAAGCCACTATCCGAAAGTGACATACATATATTGACCGAACACGGGGTAAATATACCCAGAGACGACACGATAAGGTACTGGGCTTTTTTATGGAAGCTGATGGCAGGAATCACAAGGCGCTCAAGAAAATTATCTTCAAGACCGAGAATGCACACCGGATAATCAGACGACTTGCAGGGAGACAAAAAGGCATGAAAGAGGACAATATTATGCGGTGATCAAGAAATTCATCAAGAGTGCAGTGGGTCTCCCGCTTCGCACCAGCACTCAAACATTGCTCAAGTTAGAGGTACTCAACACGACTAGAGATATTGCGGAGGCTCAGGAAAGCTCACAAATAGCAATAATCTCGACAACTTGCACGAGGACATCGATTGTTAATAGAATCATGATCGTATTTATTTCAATAAGACTGGTCTTGATCCTAAGATTTTCTTACTAACCCCGCACTTCGTATCTAAGCGACGCGACCATGAATGGAAAATTCGTGAAATTGATTGCCGTACTGATGTGTACAAGGGTTCTTTCTTTCCCCATTCCATTGGGGTATGGAATAAACTACCAGGTAATATTGTTAATTGTACATCTGATGCTCTGTTTCACACGTTTTTGTCGCACATGTAAATTTTTCACTGTGGCACTGCTTGCACATTTGACGCGCTATTGTGCAGATTTGTACCACCTATTCTTATGTCAGTTCCCTTTTTCCTTTTCTTTCTTTTTCTTTCTTTTCTTTTTTCCCCCATGTGATGAATCGTATTCATGTATTTGCATATACCCCCCTGCTGTAATTCCCTGTTGGCGCTGCAGGTAAAATGACTAAATAAATAAATAAAGCCTGTCATCGACCAGGAGACGTACACCAAGATACCACAGGACTTTCCTGAGAGCATCGTCGTTGCCCCGTTGTCCAGAAATATGCACTAATCCTTCAACGTCGCAGGAATGGTAGCCATGGCTAAAGCTTTATTTACGAAGATGGATAAAGTAGGCAGCGGGGCTTGCTTTGTCGACTCAGCCTCATAAAGAGACCGAAATAAGTTTGCCGCGTTAGTAGTTGACCACCAAGGGAAGTGTACGAACTGCGCCACACTTTACACTTCCAAACCGGAAGTCGCTGAACAGGATGCCATCACGTTGGTCCTGACGGATAATCGATACACTGAGATATACAGCGACTCAAAACCAGCCATCAGAGCCTTCAACAGGGGCAAGATAACACCACAAGCTGTTCGAATTATTAATAGTAAACAAGCCATTGATACACATTACATATATTGGTTCCCAGCGCACCCTGGACCACTCGATGACATTCGCATGAATCCAAATGAATCGGACAACAGCATTGCCAGTGAACTCACGGACCGGGACGCTTCTACACATGGCTTTGATTCTGCTGGATGCGAAAATCTACAACGGGATACGCCCATGACATATAATGAAATTACTAAGCATTACTACCTGGGGAGGAGAGAGTTTGCACCCCCTCACAGTAGACTAAACAGAGAACAAGCGGTAACACCTAGACAATTACAGCACAGTCTTATTACTCACCGGCACATGTAAAAGAATGGCACGATATAAAAGATATGGATGTTGTTTGCAAGGCATGTAAAAAAGAAGTATGTGCGCTTGATCATATGCTCTGGAAATGGGGATCGCTCGGCCGTGGCATTTCCCGGGAACGGTTTACAGAAATGATAAAGCCTCACGACCATATCCCCCAAGTTCTGGCTGTCCAGTACGCCCATGACAGGGCTAGAAGGCTTGACTTCCCAGTCCCAACGTGGGATTAGCCAGGCAGGTGGCTACACCCTGTAAAGGACGTATAAATAAAGTTGTTCCCATTCATCCATCCATCAATCCATTCATTGTCTGGTGTTGTAAACAAAATCGATGGCCAAGAAAGCTTCTTCCTAAGAATAAACATCCAAGACCAATTCTTTATTTTGTGTGCTGTGTATGGGCCTCCAACGGCTCCCCCTGTGCGATCATAAGGCGGCACTTTCGAACAAAAGGGCGGTACTCGTCGGTGATCTAAATATTCATTGTCTTAATTGGCGTAACCCTGTTTTCTTTTTTGATGTGGAAAGTGATCCTTCTGTGAATATTATAGCCATGTGTGACAAAAAGAAATGGTTACCGAGTACACCGAGGAAGCAGAAAGGGCCCACGGAGTAATACAATAAATATTTATTAGTATTTTATTTCTACACACTGTGTAGATGTGGTTGATGGTGCCTCAGACTAGAAGGTGGTGTGCCTTTCCTTTCCGCTTAGTGATACGAAGCAGCACGAAAAACAAGAAATAATAATTAAAACAATTTCGCTAAAGTTGATGACGATGCAATACTTTACGGTATGTGGGAACTGTGTGCCTGGCTGCGCCATGACGCTCTGCAACGCTCTGAAAGAGACTATTCGTTATTGCATTGAAAGGCTTGTTCTTTCCAAGTAGAATCACACTAACAAAAACAACCCACGGACGACAAGAAAAATCATTCATCTACACCTTAGGCTAAAATGAGCCAAAAACATGAAAAACCCACTAGTGTAACATCTCAATTAAAACTTAGCTTCGCTTTCAAACTGTCTGACGCAAAATTTGATAGTTGAATCATTCATTGCCTGAATTCTTGACAAACAGTTTAAAAAAATGGTGATACCCAGTGAAATAACCGTTGATGGCTCGCTCGTAAACGATGCGTGAATTGTCGCTCATCACTCTAACAGATACTGCTGCTCCGTATTTCCTGCTCCCCTGCATGATTCACCACATGAAAACGTTCTTCCAGTAATGTTTTTTTTATTTCATAACATATGAGTGTATTTTTTTTGCTGAACCAGAAAACCAAATCGTCAGCTGGTGCAGACAATATCCGTATTACATCCTTGAGTAAGTATGCCGAACATCTCCCGCAAGTTATAAGAAATATTTTTCACCTCGCTTTCGAAAACTTTTTTGTACTGCTCGTGTAGTCTCAGTGCTTAGGAAAGGGGATTGTCTGAACGTAGCAAACTACAGGCCTGTTTCACTAATGTGTACGTAATATAAGTTATTAGAACACATAGTCACACATTACGTTACCACATTTATTGAGAAAAAATAGCTTCCTAGCGCCATCACAGCTCAGATTTAGAAAAATATTACCGACCACAACAATACTAATCACAACAATTCATGACTTCACGTCATCGCAAATTATGGGGAACGAAATTGATGCTAATTTTTAGATTTCAGGGTGGCATTTGTTGTTGTTACACAGAGAAAACTCATTTTCAAATCGTATAGTATAGACTTACATGTGAAACTCATTGATTGGATCCGTTCTTACCTTCATAATCACAATCAGTATGTTAAAGCAATTGGCGGCATGCCTGCTACTCTACCATTATCGTCCGGTGTTCTTCAAGGCAGTTTTCGGGACTGGTTCTCTTTTTAGTGCACATAAATCACATTGGTAAATGAATACACGCACCGCAAATAGACATAAAGCTTTTTGCACATTACTACCTAATTTTTAAAACAATTAGTTCTTCGGTTGACCAAAGATGCCTAAAATACAACCTGCGTGTCATTTGTAAGTGCTGTTAATGCTGGTCAATGAAAGTAAATAGCGATAAGACAGTTGTCATACACATACAGAAAAGCAAAATTGTTCTAATTATATATATCATAATGAAATATATAAATACTTAGAAGTCACATATACAAACCGCTTAACGCGGTCAAGTCACACTAATAAAACATGCTCATCTGCTTTTAAAAGCTAAATTTTAGAGACATAAATTCAAAGCAGCACCCTCAGAAATAAAACTTTTCGCCTACTATGCTTTTATAAGATAAAAATTGGACTTCGGTAGAGTTGTTTGCGACCCATATCTTAGGAAAGATCTAAGGAAACTTGAGATGGTGCAGCGCGAAGTAGTTTGCTTCATCTTTAACGCTTACCATAGAAATGACTCCCAAACAACGATCATGACCGCCAATAACATCTCAACTCTACAACACCAAAAGATGGTTACCCAGCTGAAATTTCTGCATTCGCTTTATTTTCGTAAATTTAACATTCCTCTAGAAAGTTGCATAAAATTTAATTTCAAGACCAACTACGCCCTCACACGCTTACACTCTTTAGCCTTACAACGGACAGGCAAATCGTTTCATGAATTCCTTTTTTTGTTCTGACTATCAATGCGTGGAAGGAGTTACCTTTTGAAGCGTTCTCAGCAGATAATTAAGATCTGGATGTTTGTAACTATTTACTTCTCTCTTCTTACCCTGCCGCTGTGGTCTAGTGGCTAAGGTACTCGACCGCTGACCCGTAGGTCACGGGATCGAATCCCGGCTGTGACAGCTGCATTTTCGGTGGAGGCGAAAAAGCTGCGGGCCCATGTGCTCAGACTTGGGCGCACAATATATAACCCCGGGTAGTCTAAATTTCCGAAGCCCTTCACTACGGTGTCTCTCATAATCTTATGGTAGCTTTGGGATGTTAAACACCACATATCTAGTCAATCAATCTTTCTATTCTTAACAACATAACACAAACTCTCGACTTTCTCACAGTGCACTTTATTTACAATCTGTAGTTGCCATTTGGGTTATCTCGTTTTAATCCTAAAGATTTATTCTTGGTTCTATGTTGGACTGTTTGCTATAATTGTATTGCTTGTAGTTTTTTGTATTGGGGTCAAACTGCGAAACACTTCTTTATTTTGCCCCCTTGCTTGGTCTTGTGACTGCTGTAAACGAAAAAAATAAAAAATAAACTTATAAAAGCGTCATAAGGCGTCATTATTCCTTTTTATCTTATTTATTAAGTCAGAAATACCAAGCTTTGCTAAACGGCGTGTAAGCAGGTGGGTTACAGTTTGAAAAAAATAATCTTCGTTATTACAGTACGATTGGTCACAAGACAAATGATTCCACTCTACTATTGTGTGAAAAAAGAAGAATTACCGTATAGGTTCGTACTAGTCCAGTATTCTTGAATTTTAAAGGATGATCGCATCTTTTGGACAGATGGTGTGGTGGCTTAAAGTACTTGTCTTTATTGATGCCAGTTTTTTTTGTGGTATATCTTATATAACAATTTGAAGCAGAGTTTTCTCCTTTGAAAAAACAGCGCCTCCCGTTCCGGACGTTTTTCAATTCAGTACAGCTGTCACCTCGCTTATACTGCCCTAGATTGAACCTTGCCGCTCAATTCTGTAATTTCTCAGTGAGATCAATCACAGACTTTTGTTGTGGAACCCACGCACAGAACGCGCATTCCGGAATCGGGCGGACGACTGAAATAAAAGCAATATTTTTTAAGCACTAGGTAAGGATTTGAGACTACGCTGAATAAAATTTAGTGCTATTGCGGCCTTCGCAACCACCGGATGGACATGCACACTCCAAGAAGAGTCTGATCTCGGAACAACGCAGTTTAAAAGGCCTGCTCACATCTGCAAGCAAGACAGGTTTAGATTCCCATCTTTAGAGAATCTGCTGGTGTAGAGACTTTTGTGCGTTTACTACACCGAACGAGACTTTGCATGCAGTGACTAATTGTGCTATAACATAGTCAATCCTCATCATATCCTCCTCTTTCTTTACCTTTCCCACTTACCCCCGTGAGGAGTAGAAGGCTAGAAACCCGGCAGGAACACAGGACCGACGATAGAGAGAGAAGCAAGTGAAGCAAATAGGGGCGCTATCGCAAACAGGAAGCCAGTGATTGGTGCGTAGGAGGGCCCTAATGATCGGGGACTGTAACGTGGCCAGAGTTCGGGATGACATCTTCACGACCGTGGAGGAAGATGGAAGAGTGAATGTGAAGGCCTAGTAAGGGAAGAGAACGGTGAATGCACTGGACAAAGCTCAGGAGGTTGTAGAGGACAGCATAGAGGGCGAAAATGTCGTCATTATTAATTTTGGTGTCAATTATGTGCAGATCACCAAGGGTCAAAACCTCCAGAGACAGAGAGTGGGATGCGTAAGCTTGCACATGCCTCTGGAAGTGTGCAAGTGACCACACGCACAGTTCAAGAGGTCTGGGGTAGTCTCGTGGGATTAAAAGGAGGGTAGCGGAGGCCAACTGTGTGATCAGTGGTATGAGCCAGCAGCTCAGATACAGCGTTACGAAGGTGAACCAAGACGTGTACAAGCCCGGCGCTCGCCCCTTTGCAGAAGGATGGCATTAACTACAGTGGTGAGACGGGAAGGAAGGTTGGTTATAGGATGGGTCTTCAAGCCACAGCTTTTTTAGGAGAACACAGAGCCCTGAAATCAAGGGTGTAGCCAAAGATGGTTCTAAAGGGGCACCAATATTCAAGCCGCATGGGGTCCATTGGAGAAAAAACTGAAGCACAAGGACCGAGCTAAGTTATACATAGACTATTATTAACAAGCGGAGTGGCAGGATTACGTTAAAGTGGGAAGAAATAGAAGAGAACTTAAGGCAGGAGGAGCTGAAGGTATATGGGGTTGCGCAGACACTATTTCGGGACAGGGAGCAACCATCTTTGCTATCCGGACTACGTATGGCAATATTGCCATGGAACAGAAGGCAGTACAAAGCCAACAGTAAAGCAGAAATGCATGGAACATTTATGGTTAAAAGGTAAAGTAGCTGGGCAGATGACACTCCTTGGTTTGGTGCACTTGTGTTCGAGAGCAAAGGCCACCTTATTGAAAATCCTGGTTTGGTGGGTGCTGGAATTGTTGGTGGATATGGTGGAAAGAATAGTGGATATGGTGGAAATATTAGTGAATATGGTGGAAATATTAGTGGATATGGTGGAAACTGTAGTGGGAATAATGGCTGACGATGGCGAAAGTGGAAACAATGATGGCAGATGTTCGTGGTGGTGGCGAGCCAATGGTGGTGACGGTGGAAAATGCCAGCTGATGACGGCTAGAGTGGAAAAGTTGGTGGCAGATGGTGGTGTTGGTGGCGAGCCAATAGGGGTGACAGTGAAAAATACCGGCTCATGATGGCGAGGCAAAACGTGTTTGGTTGAAGGCTTGGTGAGCAAGGTGGATGACGGTGGCATGATGGAAGCTTGGCGGGTGGCGGTGGCATGATGAAAAGAATATTTCAGTTTGTGAAATCACTTACTTGTAGTGTTTCATTTTTGAATGCGCAGAAATTTATATTTAAGGTCAAAAGAAACCGACGCTGCTCATTACGCTTTTTAGTACGTTTTCTTTAATTCCTGTGGTGTGAACAACGCTTCACTTTTTGTGGAGCATTGAGTATGCGGCCGGGAATAAGTTTACATTTCCCGCACGTACTTATATCAGTTTGATATCCGCGATGTGTTTTTTTATGTTTAGAATACTGGAGTTGTCACTGTGAACATGACAATAAATAATTTACATCGGTGCGCAGTTGTCGACAAATAATTGGGTTCCAGTTCACAATTGCCCCTTTCAATGTTAGAGCAGAACACGGCGCGGTCACTTGATGTCGCCACGCTAGAAACGCAACTCTGATAATTCTTGCACACTCCATTGTTTGAGTTGTACCTTTCAGTTAACAAAATGCGTGCGAATACGCATAAACTTTCAAACTATCAACTTTTGAAATGCGTCGAGATGAGCCCCAGCGAATTTGACTTTCACCCTTCTGTTCTACCACCATGATTTCCACCGAAGATTAGTCATACCGACCGATCCCGTACAAGTGTTATCGGTGCTTCTGGGTTTCAGAATACGCAATTTGAACGAATCAAGATAACAATACAGCACAGCTGTGGCATCATTTAACCTAAACAAAGCCTTTTTTATTGTGTACGGTGTCCCCGCAAGAAGCGACAAACAATGATACGACGCGCTTGCAGCACTTCCACCAAAGGTACGCCTCCCCTCATCGACAGCCACCAGTCGCACTCGCCGGCACTTCGCTGGCTCTTATGTGAGAACATATACACGTCAATTCGTACGCTTACTGAACCAACATGATAGCATACTGTTTTTGGTACACTGCAATCGTTTTTGACAAGCCGTTATGTAGCTGTTCTTAACGACAGAGCAACAGCGGTGCGCTGGCACAACTGAGATGTGCGTTGCGCGCAAAACATGAAAATTAATTGTGTGGGCGTATCTATCGACTGAGCATAAAAGCGTAATAAAGCCTCAACTGATATCGCCCTTTGGAAGAAGCAAGAAACGAATAATAAACTTGCCAGTAACCGCCGATAAACTCTACCTGTTGCTCAGTTCACTGAGTTGTTTTTTCCCTTGCGGTTGTAAATTGCAACAAAAACATACCACCGTTGCCATTATCGCAGTGGCAAATGTTACAGGCAGCAGTTCTTCGTGTTTATCAAATGTGCAAAGTTTAGTAGCAGGTGCAGATCCCGTCCCTTCCCAGTAAACGACAAACAGAACAGAAGTTAACAAGTGACTTCATGAGTTGGCTACTTCTTTAGCAGCCATGACGCCATCTGTCGGCGTGGCGCAGTGGTTAGTGTGCTCAGTTCGAAATTCGAAGGTGGCAGGTCAATCCCACGCTGCCGCATCATTTTTTTACAGGTAGTTGCTACATTCTTTTTATGAAATAATTTTATTATTTCTTTAGTGGCACCTCATCACGGTGGTTCTAACACTGCTTCGCGCTCCACCATTGCCGGCTGGAGCGCCATCCACCATCCACTCCACCATACGCCACCATACACCTTGTGCCACCAACAATTCCACCGGCATAATCTACCAAAATGGTGCTTGGTGGAAGGCACCATTCCTATGGTGGACGTTTTTCCAATAGGGCAGAGACAAAAACCAGGCAATGGTGGAGTGTAGAACAAATGAGACTAAGGAATTAGGAGGAGAATGCGAGATAGTTATACTAAGAGATATGAATGCGCGCACAGAAGATATGGGTAGGTATACTGACCCAACAGGAAAAATGATCATGGATATGTGTGAAAGGTATAATACGATCATTTGAAAATGTACTGAGAAATGTGGAGGGCAAACACCATGGCAGGTAGGAGTGATAAGCTCAGGTAGAAGCCAGGGTCGCGATAAGCTCAGGTGAATGCACAAGGATGAATGTGGCTTCAGAAAACGTCTGGGTAGGGATCACAAACGCATGAAGCTAAGTTTTGAAAGAGCAATTTCATTTTATTTCATTTCATATTCTTAAATACCCGCAAGGGGGTATTACATAAGGAGTGGGTGATTGGAAACACAAAACATAGAAGCCAAAGATTTAACATAAAAAGTGAATATTGATATTTTCTATGAACGATGATGGGCAGAGAATGGTTGCAATTTCACTGGAAAGGCCGTTCCAGTCTGGTGCAGTACGTGGGAAAAACGAGGCAGAAAAAGTAGAAGTCCGGGAGCGTGGCCGAGCAACTTGAAGCAAATGGCTCGTGCGGTGAGATATGCGTGTTTCAGGAACGATATAATTGTGAGGCATGCAAGGGACTATGAAAAAGTTTGTGGAACAATAACAGGCTGGCTATACGGCGGCGAAGGTCTAGATCTGGTGAACCAGATTCTGCTTTCAATCCAGATACGCTGACAGTTGAAGAGTATGAACAGTGAATAAACCTAGCGGCCCAGTTTTGAAGCAATTCGATGGCATGTGTAAGATAAGATTGTCGATGGTCCCAAATTCGCGATGCGTATTCTAGTTTAGGTCAAACAATGGATATGTGTGCTTGTAATTTTACGTGTTGTGGAGCGAGGCGTAAATGGCGTTTAAGAAAACCCAGTGTTTTATTTGCAGATGAAATTTTATTAGTGATGTGTATGTACCATGAAAGATCGCTACAAAGAGTGACGCCCAAATACTTGAATGATGGAAAATTTTCTAGCGGGATGGCATTAACTGCGTACGGATACACAAGCGGCATGTGGCGGCGATGGAATGAAACGACTTTACATTTACTTGGGTTAAGTTCCATGAGCCAGCGCTCACACCATTTCTGGAGGCAGTTTAGGTTGGCTTGTAAGGATGACTGTTTTGAAGTGTCAGTAACAGTGTCATATATAACGCAGTCATCAGCAAACAGGCGGGTTTTACAGGTTAGGTTTGAAGTCAAATCATTTATGTATACAAGGAATAAAAGACGACCATGAACCGAACCCTGGGGTACTCCGGACGATACTGGAAGAGAATTAGAGATACGGTTGTTGATATTACAGACTGGGAGCGGTTTGTAAGGAATTCTCTGATTGAATTTAGTATGTTCGGGTGAATATTTAACTGGGAAAGTTTTAGTATTAGTCGAGAATGGGGTACTTTATCGAACGCTTTAAAAAAATCTAAGAATACGGCATCGGTTTGTAAGTTACAGTCCAGGCTAGTATGCAAATCATGAACAAATAGGGCCAGTTGCGTTTCACAAGAGAAACCTCTGCGGAACCCATGTTGTGCTTGATGAAAAAAAGGTGTTTGAATCAAGAAAGTTTATGATATGTGTAGAGATGACGTGTTCCATGATTTTACAGGGTACGCTGGTTAAGGATATGGGACGATAGTTTAATGGCGAGTTTTGTTACCCGATTTCAAAATTGGAACGACCTTCCTGTTCTTCCAGTCATCTGGTAAGCGTTCTGTTAAAAGTGACTGTGAGAAGAGCAAGCATAGAAAAGATGCACAAATACATTTTGTGTTCTTGGGAAATTCGGAGTGGATTTCGTCCATATCAGAAGAGGAGGAAAGTTTTAATATGTCGATTAAGCACATAATTCCATTAGCAGTGAACGATACCGGTGGCATAGCACATTCTATAATAGTGGGTGTTACTGTAAATGACACGTTACTTTCTTTGGTAAACATGGATGAGAAAGCGGTGTTGAAGATGTTAACGCACTGATCATCGGTGAATACGTGACACGATTCACTGGTAAGAGTAATTGGGGCAGTATGCGGGAGGTTCAAAACCTGCCAAATTTTTTTTTGGTTGTTAGTCAGCATGCTTAGTAAGTCAACGTTGAAAAAATATTTCTTTGCGTCTTGAACTAAGCATATGTAATATTTTTTAGCTGCGTAGTATTTCTGCCACTTTTGCGAGTCTTCTAGTCTTTTTGCTAATCTAAACAGGCGTTTTTTCTTGTTTTCTAATCTTTTCAGAGTATTAGAGAACCATGAATTTTGGCAGTTTGCGCGGAAGCGGGATTTCGGAATGAACCTGTCAGTCAATTCATTGACCTTGTCCTTAAACAGTGTCCAGTTTTCTTCGACGGACTGGGAAAAGAAAGTAGCTTCTAGACTGGATGAGAATGCGTTAAGCGCAAAATTTATTGCTTCATAATTGCCCTTGTCGTACAACCGAATGGTTTTCTGGGTGTTTTGACGAATTAGCGGTTTAACTTCAAATTCGGTATCGATGACCTTATGGTCACTTATTTCGGGGAGATAAGTAATCGAGACCATGTCATCTGGGTGACTGGTTAGTATTAGGTCCAAAATATTTTCACACTCTTGTATTACGCGTGTTGGTACAGTTACCAATTGTGAAAGGTTAAAATTTAAACAAACGTCCAGGAAAGCCTCGGCTTCGCCTTGTGCCTTTGACGGCATGGTTTGGTTAAGCCAGTTAATACCCGGAAAATAAAATCACCGAACAAAACTACGGGGGCGTTGGGATACTTTTTTGTAACTTCGTTTAAAACGTCGTTAAGGTTATTAGAAAAATCAGGACAGCTATTCGGCGGCCTGTAGCAGACGCCAAGTAATACTGTCTGGGGCTTAGCAGAACAAAGAATTCAAATCATTTCAAGTCCAGATGACAGATTAACTAACGAGCAGGTCATTTTTGGTTTATGGCAATAAGAGCTCCTCCTCCCTTCTTATTTTTTCGATCCTTTCGAAATAGCTGAAAATTAGGCAAATCAGCCAAGACCTCTTGATCAGAGACGCTGTCATTTAACTATGTTTCGGTTAATATAAGAAAGTCACTGTTGGATGACAAAGCCAGATTCGAAATATGTTCGCGCTTTGAAATGATACTTCTAATACTAGTGAAGATCACGGAAAACGAAAAAGTTGATTTGGGGAAACTTTCAGGGGAGGTTGGCCTTGATTGAGGACGGGATGATTGCTATTTTAATTCTTTTTCAGACTGCGATGTCTCGTCGAAGACGTAGCGTTTAGTTCCGAGAAAGAGGGTTTTGAAGCGCACGGTGAAAGCTGTTGACTTAGTTCTTGCAAAAGCAATTTGATGTTTGCGCGCATGACTTACGGCAGGGGAGAAGTCCTCGCCCAAGCTAAAGCCTGTGTTTTTGAAATTGCGGCCGTTGGAAAGGATAAGTTCTTTTGTCTTGGATGATTGAAACTTTACAATTATGGGTCTTGTTAGCTCTTCTTCCCGGCGAAGTGTCCGACGTGATAACGTGCTTGTCGAGGGAAGCAATTGAGAGCTTTGACGAGGTTAAGGAAGTGCTCTTGAGACGTTATAAGGTGTCGCCCAAAGCTTTCCGGCAAAGGTTCCGGTATGCTGAAAAGTGGAATAAGTCACACGGTGACTTCGCGTGTCATCCTAAAGCCGATTTATTTGAATGACTCAAAGGCGAAGCTGTGTATGATGATCACGATAAAGTGGTAGAATGCATTGCATTGGAACGATTCTACTGCTACATCGAGAATAATGTCAAGCTTTGGCTGCAGGACAAACTTGATGAAGTACAGCTAAACAAGGCTGCAGAGTTAGCTGAGGAGTATTATATTCGCCGAAAGTACATAGCAGGGCAGAGCGCGTTGAAAACGATAAGAGGAAAGAGGTCTTCTAAAAAAAATCATCAACAGAGACCCGCTCCTCACCCTGATATCAGGAAGGACCCATCGCTTACGAAAGACTGTGTAGGGGAAGGGCAAACGGAAGCGGAAAAATCGAGTGAGGTTCCCAAACAACGCACTGATACAACACGGGCGTTTGAATCACGGAAGCCGCCAATCTTCTACAACTGCAAAAAGGAAGGGCACATCGCAATAAATAGTAAGGGAAAGTTTGCTCAACAATCCGAGAATCGGAAAATAACATGCGGTTGTTAGAGCCGTGTCTCAACAAGTTAGTGTGAATGGGAAAACCTGCCGAGCATGTCAAGACCCAGCGGCAAACAAGGAGGTTGTCCATTTTTTGTTGGTGTATCCAGACGACTTTACAGGAGAATACGGGTGAATCAGACAAGTCGCCGAGGAGCAGAGTGCCTGCTTACCAATCGCTATGGTTGTCATTGAAGGACCGTTTGGTAAGCTTCGCACCGAGGCGGCTGTGTCTAACAAGCTTCCCGATCGTTTTACTTATCTTTTTCCAGTAACTCAGAGCAGCTTCTCAAAGAACAGTGTAAATCGTTCTCCAACTTAGCGTACTTGGCCCTCACATGGTTGCAAGCGCAGAAGGTTTCGCAGGAACTTCATTTTGTTCAATATGGTGAAACACTACCTGCAAATACTGCTGATCTGTATGACCTCGGCAGCGAGCGACGGAACCTCAGATAGGAAATTCTCCGTGTAAGTCATTTGAAAAGCCACTCGAGAGGCCTGTCGCCGAAGCTACTGGCGTGGTCTCTGTAGGCGGAGGAGACGACATGGCGTGATTGAGTCAGAGCGAGAGGTGTGCAACGTTCTCGCCTGTAGCGGAAAGTTGGAGTGAGCTATTGAGGATTGATCGAGAAACGCTGATTCGAGAGCAGCGTGAGGACCTCTCGATTAAAGCTCTAATGGGAAGCGTAAACTTGGGAAAACAGAAAAATAATGTTTCCTATTTTGAGAAGGCAGGGTTCATGTATCGGAGCTACACATATGTGCAAGGTAGGAAGTATGAGCAGCTCTTGATGCCACAAAAGTATCGTCGCCAACTATTGGAACTGGTGCAAGAAAACGCGTGGGCAGGGCATCCGGCATAAAAAAGACCAAGGATAGAGTCTCCCTTTAACTTATTGGACGAAATTCTGGAAGAATATCGAAGACTTTGCACACTCATGTGTCACTTTCAGAGAGCGGGCAAATCCACGGAGAAGTGGAAGGCACCCAAGAAGCTTGTGGCAATTATCACGGAACCTTTTCGGCGCCTAGTAATTGATATCGTCGGCCTACTGCCAGAGTCAAGGCAAGGTTGTCGGTACATCCTGATGGACCTCTGTGTAGCAACAAAATTTCCGGAAGAGATACAACTGAAGGACCTCAATTACCCAGATGTCGTACGTGGATGCACTGCCATCTATATTTGCACGCGTAGGATTCGCTTAAATTTAAAGCGACAGTGGTAGTGTCTTCACCAGCTGCCTTACCTCTAACTTTTTGGGTAAATGTGGAATAAATGTAGTGCACATTTCGATCCATCACCCGCAAACTAATCCTATAGAGATTATGCATTCTATTCTGTAACGAATATTGAGAGCTCTCTGCTACGAGCACAAATGCGACTGGAAAGCGTGTATTCCTCCCACTATGTTCGCTTTGAGATCAGCTTCTCGTAAGAGCACTGGTTTCAGCCCTGCAGAGCTTGTGTTTGGCAGGAGACTGAAAACGCCATTGCGAAGGTTACACGAGTCCTCGGAGGGATTTGATGAGGACACTAATGTAGTTGCGCATGTTCTTGACCTCGTTCAAAGGCTTGGAAAAAGGAAAGACCTCGTGGAAAGCCGCATGAAGCCTGCACAAGTGTTGTAGAAGGAGTTCTACGACAAATCGGCGAAGAAGCGCACACTTGAAGTAGGTAGTCAGGTGATGCTGCTGCGGCTGTCTAAAAAGAACAAGCTTGAGGTTCATTGCGAAGGGCCAACCAAAGTAATAAAGAAGCTTTCTGATAGCAATTACGAAGCGAAATTAGAAACGCGACCAAACAAAATTTACCACTGTAACTTCATGAAACCATACGTTCAACGTCAAGCGGTTGTCAATCTGTTTTTGAATGCTTCAGAGGAAGAGGGAGGCAAAATTTCGACCTTTAGTGATGTAACCAAAAGGAGATCGGAGGTAATCTCGAAGCAGTTGAACGTAGAGCCTATGTTATGTGAAGTCCAAAAGGATGACCTGAGAAGGATTGTTACCGAGTTTAAAGACTTCTTTTTGGACCGTCCTGACAGCACGACGGTAATTGAACACAATAAAGAGATAACTTGTGAGGAGCCACTCCATAGCAAGCCGTATCGAAGTTCCCCTGTGCAAAAGCAGATCATAGGAGATAAATCAGTGGAAATAAATCAGAGAAGATAAATAAAATGCTGGAGTTGGGAGTTAGTACCGGGCGACAGAGACCATACATACCCTTTATTATTGGTTCAAGTGCCGGGAAAAGATCCGTGGAAATGCAGCAATTATTGGCGTCTTAATGCCATAACTCGAGAACAAACTTACCCGATACCAAACCTGGAGGAAAGGGTAGAAACAGTGTCACATTCAAGCATTATTTTCACTTTAGACCTCGTGCGAAGGTATTGGCAAATCCCCTTTACGGAGCGTGCTAGCCGCTATGCCGCATTCGTATCTCTATTTGGAACTTATCGTCCACTTAAACTGAGCTTTAGATTGAAAAATGCGCTCATTTGCTTTTCAGGCTTAATGGATCGCGTTCTTAAGGCCTCTCTGAAATAGCTCTGCCGTATCTTGACAGCGCCACCTTCTCAAAGAACTGGCAATAACATGTCGAGCATTTGTGCGTTGTGCTCAACAGGTGGAAAGAAGCTGGTCTTGCAGTGAAAGCTACTAATTGTTGCCTAGGGTGCGGCGAGGTGTCTTACCTGGGACAGGTTGTGGGGCGTGCCTGGCATAGACCTTCAGAAATAAGATAGCCACCATCGTGAAATATTCACGTTCAACCACAAAATCTGAGATAAGGGCATTCTTGGGCCTAGCCGTATACTATCGGCAATAAATGCAAAACTACTCTAGCATTACCAGCCGTCTGACTGACTCACTTCGAAAGTCAGAGCCGGTTAAAGGGGTATGTGGCTCAGAAAAGGAGAATGCATCTTGCAAGCTGAAGCAGGCCATAAGCGAAAAGCCCGTTCTCATGACACCCAATTTTTGTAAGAGATTTGTCGTTCAATGCGACGCGAATGACGGCGGCATGGGGGATATATTGTGCCAGGAAGACAGTGCTGGTAACGGAAGGCCAGTTCATTATTTAAGTCGAAAACTCACCTGCAGGGAAGAGGCATACAGTACCTCTAAAAAGTAATGTGCTTGCCTCGTGTGTGCCGTTCAAAATACAGCCTGTTATGTCTCCGGTTCGAAGTTTGTGGTCGAAACGGACCACTGTACTCTAATGGTTAAATATCATGTCGTCTAAGAGTAGCCTGTTACTGAGGTACAGCATGATACTCCAACAGCACAACTTTGACGTTCGCTACAAAAAAGATAAGCTAAAAGCTAATGCAGACGCATTGAGCCGTGCGTTTTAGTTACTACCTTTTCTACCTTTCGGTTTCTCGCTCGCGATTCGAGGAAAATTTTTGTTCTCATCACGCCTTAGCTGAGCGCTCTCGTCTAGAGATCTCAAAATTTTGAGATCTCAATTTAAATATCTTGTGTCCTGCATGTGCCTCTTAATGTAGAGAGAACGAAGTTACGATAGACACGTAGCTAGGTATATGTTGTACTATACTTTGTCTGGTGCTCTATCGGGTGACAGAGGGCACTTGCTTGTGTCGTGTGTTGTCTGTTATGAAACCGTTCTTGATAAGTTGCAGAGCCATCGACAAGTGCTGAAACCAAAAATCGCCAGAAGAGAAGAGTGAAGCTGGCCGACAAGTTGTGGCGACAAGCCAGCGTAACTGGGATCCGTCCGCAAGGGTTGCATGTGCTCACAGAACTGAGCCTAGAGCTACATTCTCCCCATGGCCCTGGAGGCAAACCTGGAGGGACCTGGCGAACGAGCAGGCCCAACATCTGGGCCACGTGGAAGCAGCTCGTCTTTCTGGCGCATTGTCTGGCGGTGAGGGTGTTGTTACGCCTGGGAGTCCACACCGAACGTCAATCAATGCCTCTGCAAAGGCAATCTGTGTCAAGGCCAGCATACGAGCTCGCCAGACGCGATCAACTCAACGACGTCGCCAAGTGTCGGCGCCGGTCTGTCACGCCACGCACAGCAAAATACCTAAGCCCAAGAGCTAGATGAAACAATCGGCGCCCTCCAGTCTGGCAAGTCTCACGCATTGCGTGGCAACAGCCCTCGTCCTTCGGTGCAACCACGCACAGCGGCGGGTCTCCATAGGAAGGTTCTGACATCACGGCCATTGGCGCTTCTGGTTGGAGGTTGGTGATTGAAAAGAGCCACGCGGTGCCTACAAAAAAAAGCCAAGCGACGCGTCGACAGCATTTAACCTATGCCTCCGCGAGAAGCCGACGTATGCGTGCGAAAGAAGACATCTGGGCTCTTCAATTTCTTAAGTTGTTGGCCCCAGTGCTGAATTTGTAACGCCTCTGTTTTTATACTGTACATAAAGCTTGCCTTAACTCACTGTCGTCACGCCCACCCTGCGCAAAAAGCAGTCACGAGCTAAGTAACACACGCTACCAAACGGATGGTGACGTTGGCGGCGGAGTTCGGAGCAGTGGCGCCGTTGGGTTCATGTTGGCGTCGCGCCTTCGTAACAGTGGACACATTCAGTCATGGCTTGCCACCTGCATTGTTGTCGTCGCTGTGCAAAGTGTCGACTCGGGTAAATACGATAGTCTGGATCTTGGAATCCCCACAATTCACGACGTCGCGAATTATTTTTGCTTTGATCGACCTTTTACAGAACAGTGATTCCGAAATGGACACCATTTCAGGCAGCACTGCAGAGGTGCCCGAGGATGCACGATTCAGCCATGCTTGCTCGTGTGTCCTAGTTAGCTATATTGTTGTATTTTGGAGTGCAAAGCATTCAAGTATACGCCGAGGGGTGAGTGCAATATAGCTATCGCGAATGAGTATCACTGGAGAAATAGAATACTGCAGCGAATATGCGCGAGCCTACGGGGCGCGGAAGAAGAAGGAGACTAGTAGAGCGGCACTTGGACTGTTTGGTTGGATGAATCGGTCTAGGTCCGTCTCAGAATTACGCTGTTCTTTTTCCACGCCAATTCACCTCATCTGTAAATAAAAACAATCACTCGTAACAGTTTGTTGGAAGGTGTCGGGTACATCGATCTGGAAGACCCAGCTCTACCAATTTTGTGACGGAGCAGACGCATAGCAGGCTTGACACCGCAGCTACCAGACATGAAACACGCAGGAAAAGGCCATAACAACCTCTTCGCTGATGAGCAACACGGTCACCCGCCAGGACAAGCTCGCTGTGGCGCGCGGGAAGTCAGCCAAGGGCCTTTTCGGGGCAGCCGGATGACGATGTGGAGGATTGGCTAAAGCACAACCAAAGAGTGAGTCGCAGCAACCGCTGGAGCACTGCTAAGGAGCTCAAGAACGTGTTGTTTTTTTCTCGTCGGCACCGCGTCTCTTTAGTTTGACAACCACGAGAGTGCATTGACCACATGGGACATTTTCGTGGGCGAGCTGAAGAGGTGTTTTGGGGACACATCAGCTAAGGTCAAGAGGCGGAGCAAACTTTTTCACGCAGAGCTCAGTTACCTGGCGAAACATGAACCACCTACATTGAGGCTGTCTTGAAGCTTTGCGGAATCGTGAGTGCGACCATGTGTGACGAAGATAACGTAGTTCTTCTGCTCAAGGGAATCGCGGAAGACGTGTACAATTTTTTTATCTCTAAGGAAGACCTACACAATCCTTCCGACCTGAGTAGACGCTGCCGAGCGGTTGAAGCGCTAAAGAGGAGGAGAGTCCTACCGAAATTTGGACGTCTTGACAGTGTGCCCAGGATTTCAAGTGTCAACCATCCATCGCAAGATGACATCTCTTCTCTTATAGGACAAGGAGTTAATGAAGAACTTGCTCAACTGCAAGCTGTGGACACCACCGTTGTCGGCCATCAGTGTGCATTCGACCAACGGCCCCGTGAACCACCGGTACTTCAGGTGCGTCACAGCTACTTTGAGCCTCGCCCAAATTACACCGATCGGTTCGTGCGAAGTGATCACAAACGCATGAAGCTAAGAATTAAAAGAACAATGAAAGTGGGAAGGAAACAAGAAAAGCAACGACAGAGGTATATACATTCAGAAAGGCAAAAATAATAGCAACAAAACAAATGGAGAATACAGTGTGAACGACCACTCAAAAACCAGGAACGCAGGCAAACTGCATTTCAGCCATTTACTCCTCGGCCGCCACCGCCCGGATTTTAACAACCAACGAGGTCTACTTCGCTGGGGACGACTAGACGCGACACTCGTACTTGCTACAACTGTGGGCTACCTAGACACATCGCTAGGTACTGCTACCATCGCCAGCAGCGAGCTCCACAATTCAACGTGTACACGCTCTACGCACCTGCTGGAGAGTCTTCACCATTTCTGCGCTCTTTCCAACGGCAACAAGCAGCACGCGCTGACTCGCCTTGCTCCGACCGCAGCGTTATCGCACCACCCACGCGCCAACAGCGATCCCCGTCCTCGTGTCGCTGCTCGGGGACGCCACCACCACTGAAAAACTAACTGGTGCGACCAATGGGGGCGAGGCCGCAATATCATCTTCCGCAAGACCACTTTGTGTTGTAATGGTTGAGAACAAAGTGAGTGTTTTTGTAGACGATGCGAGTACTGTTGCGCTAGTTGACACCGGTGCTGCTGTTTCCATGTTGAGTCTGTCTTTTAAAAATTGCCTTGGGACAAAAGTAATGTTTGCTTCGAATCGGAGTGCTACGTTCCGCGGCGTAGGGAGGGAAACTTTGAGCCCAGTTGGTGTTTGTTGTGTTTTACTTTCTGTAGGAAATCAAACGTTTAGTGGTGAACTAACGATGTTGCACGTGCGAACCACGACGTCATTCTAGGTATAGATTTTTCACGTGATTGTGGTGCCACTCTGGATTGTGGTAGTGGTAGGATTACTTTTCGTTCCATATTGCCCTCTCTATTGACAAAATGTACCGTTGATGACAGCTCGGAAGTGTTTTCCGTGTCTGAAGACGTCTGCTTGGCCTTGCATACCGCAATGTTTGTGCGCGTAAACTCTTCGCGTTTTTGTGCGGGTTCCTACTACGGTTTAGCCAAGCTGAACTTCAGTAACGCACTTAAGAAAAACCTTATTGTGCCTCGTTGCCTCGTGCTCACCGCCGATGGTTGTGACGATTTGTGGACTGTCAACGTTTCCGCAAAGCCCATATCTCTGCCTGCAGGACTGAAATTGGCAAGCATTCAAGAGCAAAACACTCTTATCATACGGTCACTTCAACTGTCGGTGGATGTGAAGAAACCCCACGCCGACTCGTACCCCAACTATTCTTTTAGCATTGACCGTATGATCAACAAGTCATTTCCTTCCACTGAACGGTCGCTGCTGCAGGAGGTGAACGCAGGCAACGCCTCAGTCTTTGACTTAACCAAAAACGAGACGTCTACCGTTACGCCACCGTCTTCACGTACGCAACGCAGCATTTATACAAGCCAAGCACCACAAATACGCCAGAAGCCCTATCGCATATCACTTTCCAAAAGGAAAGTCATCGCTGAGCAAGTTGAAAACATGCTAAAGATGGGCGTCCTAGAAGAATCGTGAATTTCGTGGGCATATCCTGTCATTCAAGTCAGGATGAAGAATAACTCATAGAGATTCTGCGTAGACTATCGCCGCCTAAATGCCATCACAAAAAAAGACGTCTACTCTTTGCCACGTTTAGATGACGCCGTGCACTGCCTGCATACTGCCTCCTATTTTTCTTCTGTTGACTTGCGTTCTGGGTATTGGCAAATTCCTATGCATCCCTAAGATAAAGAGAAGACGGCCTTCGTAACAACAGATGGTCTTTTTGGGTTTAACATCATGCCCTTTGGTTTGTGCAATGCTCAAGCGACATTGGAGAGATATATGGATACTGTACTCCGTGGGAACGAATGGGAAATTTGCATGTGCTTATTAGATGAAGTGATTATATGCGGTAAGACTTTTCAAGAGCATAACCACCGCTTGTCACTTGTTTAAATGCCTAAGCATAGCTGGACTTGATTTAACCTCAAAGAAGTGCCAATTTGGAGAAGGTAAAGCCCTCGTATTAGGCATTCTTGTGGATAAAGAAGGCGTACGACCAGACCCACAGAAGACCGCAGTGGTTCGAAAATATGAACAACCATGAATAGTGAAGGACCTGCGAAGTTTCCTCGGTCTGTGCTCATATTTCCGCGATTTATCAAGAACTTCCACAACTTGCCTCGTCACTGACGTCCCTTCTTCATAAAGACATAGTGTACTTGTGGGATAGTAATTGTAAAGCTGCATTTCAACAGCTGAAGTTTTTTTTTACTTCAGAACCCATTCTAAAGCACTTTGATCCTGATGCTTTGAATAAACTTCATACTGATGCTAGTGGGCTAGGTGTTGGTGCTGTGCTGGTCCAACTCTGCAACAGCCGTCAGCACGTCGTAGCATGTGCCAGTCGGACACTGACCATAGCAGAGAACTACACCGTCACAGAGCTCGAGTGCTTGGCAGTCGTCTTCGCCATTCAGAAGTTCCGACCGTATCTACATTGCCGCAAGTTCACAATAGTGACTGATCATTACTCACTATGCTGGCTTGTGGAACCTCACGATCATACTGGCCAGCTGGCTCGTTGGGCATTGCGCCTCTAAGAGCACAGCTTTTTTGTGACCTATAAGCACGGAAGATGTCACACAGATGCCGACAGCTTATCCCGCCTTCTTTCAGTACACACCAATGCTGACGACGATAAAATTGATGACTATTTAGTTCCTGCCTCGTCCGAGTTCCCAGATACTAGCAGCTTCAAACGTGAGAAACAGCGTGACCCTACCTTAAAACCCTTGCTCGAAGCTGCACTTAACTCCGCCGACAAGCAATTAACAATTTCTAATGGCTTGCTGTATAAGAGAAAGTATTCAGCCGACGGCCTCCCGTTGCTTCTAGTGGTGCCGGAAAGTCTGCGCCAGGTAGTTCTTCGTTCTATGCACGATGACATACGATCCGGTCATCTCGGTTTCACACGTACGTAACATCTACTACGTGAGAGGTTCTACTGGCCAAAAATGTGGAAGACCACAAAACTGTACGTCGCCAGCTGCGCTATATGTCAGCGCCGCAAGCGATCTACCCCTGCCCCGGCAAATTATTTGCAGCCCATCCTTCCACTGACATACCCGTTTGAAAAACTCGGCATCAACTTGCTTGGACTCCTTCCTAAGACTCTATCCGGCCACCATTATGTTATAGTGTGCGTTGATTCTTAAACTCGTTATACAGAAAAGGAAGCACTGACATCGGCCACAGTAGCCGCTGTTTGTTCTTTTCTGTTACTAAGGATCATACTGTGTCACGGAGCTCCACGGGTTGCCATCAGTGACCTTGGACGGCAATTTATCGCCGTTGTAGTTGAAAAATTTTGCGCCTCTGTGGCTCCTCTTACCGCCACTCCACCCCTTACAATACGCAATCTAACGGTCTCTCTGAGAGCACAAATCGAACTCTTACGAATATGCTATCGATGCACGTTGATACTTACCACAGGAACTGGGACGTCGTCTTAGCGTTTGTTACTTACGCGTATAACACTGCCAACCATGAAGTTACTCGACATTCGCCCTTCTTTCTGCTTTACGCACAAAATCCACGGAGTTTTCTGGACACTCTATTACCTTTCTCGCATCAAGAAGATCTGCCCACCGCTCAGACGTTGAGTCGTGCTGAAAAAGCACGTCAACTAGCGCGCCTTCGAACATTGCCTTCTCAAGAACACAGCAAGAGTCGCTACGATGCCAAGCATAACCCCGTAGAGTTTTTCCTGGTGACTACTTTTGGCTGTGGACTCCTGTTCATAGAAAAGGATTGTACCGGAAGTTTCTAGCAAGCTATTCCTGCCCAATCGTCATAGTCACTCGTCTCATTGACGTGAATTACGTTGTCGCCAGTGTCACAGCCAATAACCGGCGTTCGTGCACTACGCTAATTGTTCACATAGCTTGCCTCAAACAGAACCATCATAGGCTTATTTAACTCGCTCGGCAAGCTTCGCCTGCCGCTGGGGTGAATGCAACGAAGATGCGTGAGCCAACAGGGTGCGGAAGAAGAAGAGTAGTGGAGCGGCGCTGGGACTATGTGGTTCAGTGAACCGCACTAGGCCTTTCTCGGAAGTACGCTGCTCTTTCCCCACGCCAGTTCACCTTATCTGTAAATAAACAGAATCACTCATAACGATACGTTTCAAGATTGCCAGGTTCTTTTTCCCGCCTCCAAATGGCGCCACCTATATAGCTTCTCGCGGTTAACATGATATTGCCTCTTTTACGTGAACGCAAAGACTACAAATGAACTAAAATTCAACGATAACTGCGTGTTACTTGTTAGCGATGATATGTGACTGTATGCTGTTCCCCTTTTGAAAGCTTGTGATCGTGTTGATGTGTAACACATACGAGATATGAGAAGACACCCTCATTGCACTTTTTCCGTGCTTTGAAATAGACGAATGCAAGTAACCTGCAACTCACAACAATTTTGCGACATACTGACCGACAAGCACCCGTTTAATCATGCTCTTTTCTTTCGCCGTCATTTTAAAGGCGGTTTTTCTCTTGATAATTTCACGAAATTAGTGAAACCGATGTGACGAAATCAGACGCTACGAACGAGTGCGTTTCTGCGCTTCGGTGCCAGTCGGTGCCACGATAAGAACACTCGAATCGTACACGTCATCGCTACTAGAGTATTCTCACTTAGGAGGGTATTCATTCATTCATTCATTCATTCATTCATTCTCTCTTTATTTCCAGAATAAAACGAAAACATTACATTCTGGATGGTCTCCTGGGCTAAAAGCTGTAATGAAACAGCTTGACTAGGGCCCAGAAGACCAAAGACATGGCAACAAGTGACCGGTAAAAATATTTGCACCAAATTACAAGATATATCACACATTGTACAAAAATATTTACAAAAACAAAGCATATAACAATATCTGTGTAAGCGTAACAGGGAATGATTTTTTGACTAAAACACATCTCTAACAACGAACAAGACCAACAGAATACCAAAATTTATTTACAGAAAAGAAATTTTAATACTACAAGTACAAGGAACACAGTCAATAGTACACCTGTAATAGTACAAGCAATAGTACACCTGTAATTCTGGCAGTAAACTACACGAAACACTAATATCAACACAATATAATAATAGAAAATCATGATAGCTAATCATATACAACAATATACAGTGAAATGTAGTACAACATTAACAAATAATTGAAATACATTAGTAATTCAGAAATATTTCACGTAATGTATTTAGCGCAGGTTTATGTAAATGATTCGTGGAATGTATCACGCCGAACACGTAGCACTAGTGTCGATGTCACAGGGCAGTCTATTTTCTGTTTTTTTTTTCCTAAGCTTTTCTACGCTGTTTGACATCGAAATAAAATACCTTCCACGCGACGGATGCCGTTGAAGTTTGGCAACTGAGAAAATGCATACCAAGCGATCGAATGAAGGCTACATATCGATCTTGAAACTTGATGTCAGTGCTCCTTTAATAAACAAGGAATGGATCATATGGTGCAGTAGCTCCATTTTCACAACGAGAGCGCAAAAGGGCTGAGAAGGGGTTCCTAGTAGTACATCAACACGCCCCGATGGCATCCCAATTACTCTGTGAAAGGAATCAGGTCTCGAGTCTAAGGAGACTTTGAGAGAGGCAGAGAGCAAAACAATAATCGATGGCAAAGTCCCTGATAGATGAAAACTTAGCAGACTGCGAATGATCTATAAAGAAAAGGGGGACAAAGCTTATGTAAACAACTATCGTTCCATAACAGTGATATCAGTGGTTTACAGGCTGGTGATGCAGGTTATAAAGGAAAGAGTACAGGCATGGATGGAAGATGAGAAGCGCTGGGGGAACTGCAGAATGGTTTTCAAAAACAAAGGAAGTTGGAAGACAATCTGTTCTCACTGACGCAGCGAATCGAAATAGAAGAAAAGGAACACAGGCCCCTGTGGCTAGCACTTTTTTGGGATATCAAGAAAGCATATGATAGCGCGGTTCCAGAGGTCTTGTGGGAATACTGGACACACTAGGGGTGGAAGATGGAGCTAAAGCTACTAAAGGATATCTATAAATAAAACAAGATAGTTGTAAAACGTAAAAGTAGGTATCCGAGACCACAGAGATATAACGGAGGCATAGGTAAGGGTGTCCTTTGTCATCCTTGTTATTCACGATGTACCTACAACGATTAGAAGCCGAATGAGAGGAGAGTCGACTTGGCTGCAACCTCTTTTTCGTCAAACAAGGAATACATTGAACATGCACTGCCAGCATTGATGTACGCACATGATATATTGCTAATGGCTGACAAAAAGATTTGCAGAGATATGAACATCTGAAGTAATGAGCGAGGTAAGTTAGGTTCAAGATTCAGTAAGGAAAAATCAGCAGTCCTAATTTTTATAATAATGAAGGTAGTGAGCTTACGATACAGGAGGTCACGCTAAAGATAACGAATGAATACAAATATCTAGGCGTATGGATTAGCAATGGGATATTTTTCGTGTTCTGAAAGCAACACGAAATATACGTAACGACTAAAGAAAACACGGATGCAGCAGTGATTATAGATAGGGCACTGTGAAATTACATTACGTATAATGTTGTGGCAGATTTATGGAAAGGTGTCGTGGTGGTTGGTCCGTTTTTGACAATGTGGTCTTGGGCATTAGATCAGACTATCGTTCCATGTGACGTATTATGTGAAAGGTTTTCTGAGTGCTTTTCTATGATCCTTATTTTGCTGTGTTCTGGTGACGTCGAGACAAATCCCGGGCCGCGTAATGCCCGTTCCCAGGCCCTTATTGACCTAGATGACTTACCCAATGATCCTACACAGCATACAAATATTCTTTTCCGCCTTCTCAAGGAGGTTCATGCCCAGCAGATGGAATCGGCAAAGACCTTCCACCCTGTAACGGCCCACTTCTGGGCTAACAGTATAAATAAATGAAATGAAATGAAATGAAATGAACCACGCGGAGCTAATAGCCGACTTAAAAGCCATAAAAACTGGGCAGAAAAGCATTGAAACAAAAGTTGGTGCTATTCAGAAGAGGTTAGACGCCGTAGAAGAAAAAATGAAAACATTTGATCGCATGGATGAAGATATCGTGCACCTTCAGAGTTCCGTCGAAACATTAACATCTAAACAAGATACCCTGCAATCACGCGTTGATGACCTGGAGGACAGGTCGCGACGCAATAACATCATTCTACGAGGTATACCGGACGACCGTGAAACGTGGGAGGAAACCGAGGTGCACGTAAGGGAAGTCTTGCGTGACGTTTTAGACCCGTTACCCGAGACTGCAATTGAGCGTGCGCATCGCTTGGGGCAATATAATCCAGGTAAATGTCGCCCAATTATGGTGCGATTCTCGAACTTTAAGACTAAAAACAAACTACTCTCCGTACGCAAAAAACTGATGGAAAAAGACGTCTCAGTAAGCGAGGACTTTTCGCCTACCACGCGTCACGCAAGAAAGAAATTGTACGAATTTTCCAAGACTCACACAGACGATTTCCAGATTCGGTACAACAAGCTTGTAATGAACAAAAAACACTATATCTACAATTCTGTAACTGATACCGTGAGTGCAACCGCTACCCCGGTAGCGCCGGTAAAACACAAAGGGAGTGCTGCGCAGTCGTCTAGCGCATAGGGGGGCGTGAGGGGCGAGGGTCGCCACATTCCTTGCGTATCAGTTCTCTTCACCAACATTCGCAGTGTGATTAACAAACGAGATTCCTTAGCTTCTGCCATAGATACGACTTGCGCCGATGTTGTCGTATTAACGGAAACTTGGCTACACTCGCAGGTACAAAACAACGAAATTTTTCAAACCACTCGTAACTTCACAATTTATCGCTGCGACAGAAATAACCGTCAAGGGGGCGGTGTCCTTTTGGCAATTTCGGAAGACCTCAAATCCCACTGTATACATATACCAAGCAACATAGAAATTTTTTGGGCCATCATTGAACTTGGTTATCAGAAAATAATCGTGGGCGTTTGCTATCGTCCCCCTGATCACGCTTCCGACTTCATAAATGACCTTCATGACATAACACATACAGTTTCTTCTCGTTATCCTAGCCTGCCTTTATTTATATTGGGTGATTTCAACATTCCTAATATTAATTGGGCTACCGAGCCACCTACCGTACTTCCATTATCAACATTAGCCAAAGAATTCGTCAACCTGTGCTTTGTATTTTCTTTCTCTCAAGTAGTTCATGAACCGACAAGAACAACATTTTCAACCGCCAATACCCTTGACCTCGTACTAACAACCAGTCCTGACGTTGTTTCGAACATTACCTATGCACCGGGCCTAAGTGATCATTCTTTATTGTCGTTCAGCATTAAGCTCCCGCGTCCAAAGCCGCTTAAGAGCACCAAAATAATTCGCGATTATAATAAAGCAAATTTTGAAGGCATTAACAATGACCTGTGCAATTTTCTTGACACTTTTCTGGAGGGTTTCGATGAACGCACTGTCCAAACTAATTGGAATCTGTTTATACGTAAGGTAGATGAATTGACCAACAAATACATCTCCGTCCGCTCTATCACTACAAACTTACACGCCCCCTGGTTTAATAACCACATTAAACGGCTATCTAACAAAAAGAATCGTCTATACAGATTAGCAAAGCGTTCTAACAACGCTGCCCGATGGAATGCCTACAAATTAGCGTCTGCTGAGTACATCAGAAACATCCAATCTGCTAAAGACACATTTATAAATACCACTCTTCCATCCATGCTATCCAACGATCCTAAAAAGTTTTGGCGTGTCATAAACCCAAGTAGTGAACAAACGATAACCCTTATCAATGGCTCTGGAGACGCTATAGCCCCTGAGCAGTGCGCTTCATCTCTCAACATCTCTTTCACTGGCAATTTTTGTCGCACTATTAATGTTCCTCTGCCACCTAAGATATGCTATAACTACCCAGTTATGTTCCCAATTATGATAGATTCTGTTGGTGTAGAAAACATAATTAAGTCCCTCAAACTTTCATCCGCCCCGGGCTGCGACCTGATTACCACCAAGTTCCTTAAAGGTACCTGTGCCTACTCATCCATTATTCTTACTAAAATTTTTCAACAGTCTCTTCACGAAGGCAAATTACCAATCGAATGGAAGATTGGCAAAATTGTGCCATTTCACAAGTCCGGTGACAAGCATTCCCCATTAAACTATAGACCGATCTCACTTACTAGCATTCCATGCAAAATACTGGAGCACAATTTGTACTCTAACCTTGCAACCTTCCTTGAGTCTAAGTCGTTTTTTACGCGTCACCCACATGGCTTCAGAAAAACATTCTCGTGCGAAACCCAGCTTGTAGCCTTTACACACAAATTAAACGTTATTCTTGACCAAAATAGCTCTGCCGACTGCATATTCTTAGATTTCTCTAAAGCTTTTGATAAAGTCTGTCACAACTTGCTGTTGCACAAATTAAATGAACTTAATATAGATCCCAGGCTTCTAACATGGCTCGAATGTTTTCTAAAAATTGTTCTCAATTTGTTTCAGTTAATAATGTAAGCTCTGAACCAAGTGCCGTTCATTCCGGCGTACCACAAGGCTCCGTACTAGGCCCACTGCTCTTTCTTATATACATTAATGATTTACCGTCCTGCATTACCTTCAATATTCATTTATTTGCGGATGACTGCGTAATCTTCCGAGAGATAACTTGTGATGGCGATATTACCTCTCTTCAACATGATCTTAACTCCATTTCTCTTTGGTGTAAAACATGGCTCATGGAATTAAACAACAAGAAATGCCAATTTTTACGTGTTTCGAGAGCGAACCATCAACTTCCAAACTATTACCTTGATAACATCCCTCTTCAATCCGTGACAAACTATAAATACCTTGGGGTGCATATAACAACTGATCTGACCTGGACTGTTCACTGTAATTACGTCATTAAAAATGCTAACTGAATGTTAGGTTACCTCCGCCGCAACTTTTCAACGGCCCCTTCTTTCTTGAAACTTCTTCTTTACACTACACTAATACGACCTAAACTTGAATATTCCGCTGCAGTATAGGATCCTAGTCATGCCAACCTAATACACTCTCTTGAAATGGTACAGAATAACTCAATTCGTTTTATACTTTCTAATTACAACAGGACAGCTAGCATAACAGCCATGAAATCTAGCCTTAACTTACCTTCACTTTCATCCCGTCGTAAAATGCTTCGTCTCCGCTTGTTTCACAAGCTGTTTCATCACACATCGCAGCGGGACGGTCTTATCTTGCCTCCTAGTTATATCTCACCCCGGCTGGATCATTCCCATAAGGTCGGGTTGCCTTCTTGCAGGACTCGTGCCTTTTCTCAGTCTTTCATACCTCGCACCTCCGAAAACTGGAACCGGCTTCCCGCATCAGTGGCAACCATTGTAAATCACCTTCATTTCAAAAGTGTCTTAGCTAATTATGTGTAATTACAGCCAAACAAAGTATTGTATTACCCGATGCTGTGTTGTTCCTGTACAGTAGTTATTTTCTTGTCGTTTTTTTCTGTCTTGATGTAATTCTCATCATTCCCGCGTTTTTGTTTGCTATAAAGCCTGTTAGCTGCCCTGTATAATTAAGGTCTTCTGCTTGATGTAAGATTCGCCGCTGCATTTGTAAAAATGTTTGTCTTTTCTTTCGCAACCACTTCCCTCTATAATGCCGTTTGGCCCTGAGGGTATTGCAAATAAAAAAAATAAAAGACGTTTAAGCAAGGTTAGAACTCGGCAACGAGGAATAGGTAGGCTTGCTTTAGGAGCTCATGGGAATACACCAAATCAGAAAGTACCAAGTGATATGGGATGGACATCATTCGAGCGCAGGAAAGCTAGCAGTAAAATAAAATTTGAGAAGCGATCGAGAGAAAGAGAGAGAGGAGCGTTCGGCTAGGAAGGTTTTAGCTACTACTTGTACATGAGGAATATCGATACAAAACGGACAAAACGAGCCACAAAATGGACGGTTAAATACTTAGAAAAGAGCAGAAGCCAAACCAAAAAGAACTATCGGTTAAGAAGAAGGTGAAGGAAACAAAGGCGGATATGTAGAGAAATGGCATGAATAAGAAGTCTGCACCAGATATATAATGAATTTATAAGCAGGGAATTACCTTAGAAAGAATCTATGATAATACTCAGGTAACTGTCTACAGTTTGAGGAGAGCACGGAAGTATTGCGAACCAAGACTTATCGGGCCAAATACGAAGGGCTTGAAACGGTATCCAGTGCGTGTGGAGAGGAGTGAACTGCTGAACACTTGATAATGTTCTGTAAAGATTGATAAGCGTAGCACAAGTCACATCAGACGCTTTTCGCATGCCAAACGAAGGTGCCCCTCAAGGAGCCATCCTCTCTCCACTGCTATTTATTATCGCGACGTTAGGTCTCACGCGAGCTCTGGATGAAGTGCCGCAGTTAGGAAAAACTCTATATGCGAATGATATCACCCTTTGGCCCCGCGTGGAACTTTGGCTAACGAAGAGCGGACACTTAAAGAGGCTGCAACAGCAGTTGAAAATTTCGCGAAGGCCAGCGGGGTCAGCTGTGCCCCAGAAATATTTGAAATTATCAGGGTACAAATGAAAAGATACAAAAGTAACAGAAACCTCGACATACCGATTGAAAGTGCCAAATTTCGTCAGGAAACCATCGCACGTATTCTGGGTTATTGGGCTCAGAGTTATGGATGAGCGAATCATACAACAAACACATAAAAATCAACCACGAAACAAGTTGCACAAATATTCAAGTATTGTATAACATACCACAAACAGGGAATGAAGGAAGCAGACACATTTAGACTTGTACAGGCACTTACACTATGTAAGATTACGCATACCCTATTGAAAATCCCAGCATCGCCCACTACGAATAATATAGTGGAATTAAGGGAAATGTAGTCTACATGGTGGGAATAATGGTGGGCATTGTGAGGCACTTGGTGGGAGTGCCGGTTTAGCGCTGCGAAAGCAGGTGGGTTGGTGGAAAAACGGTGGGAATAATGGGTACATGGTAAACACGCCCGGATAGCGGGTGCTGGGAGATGTAGTGGGCGTGCTGGGTGGATGGTCACCATGTCTCCCACCGTACACGTGTTTGGTGGAAGACACGGTGGGCAAAATGAGTGATTGGTAACATACGTGAAGATGTTCTGCGTGGTTTCTTGGTGCAAAAGATGGCGTATTAACACATGATAATGAGGCAGCATCTATTGCTACGTACTTTACTTATGATAGCTTGGTGATCAGCTGTATTTGCGACATGCAGTACTTATTTTAAAATTTTGGATTCCTTGTGATACAATTTTAAATGTAGTACTTTGCGCAGCAGTTATAAGCGCGCCCCTACAGGTATCTCTTCAATGAAAATGGAAGTGGGAAAAGCTCATGTCTAAACCAATGAGCGATCGTGCTACACAAAAACTCTACCTAACTAATTAGATAAAACATAAGCAACAAGGAACCTTTCTAAAATTAGGTTTTGTGTCGTCTACATGTTTGCCGTAGTAAAATGAAAAGGTTGATGTCTATTGATCCAGATTGCTGTGCTCAACAGTTACAAGTGACTTAATCTAACGCAAACGCGTTGGTTTCTCGGATGTGCACAGTCGAGTATGATGCACTGGCACAATTGAAAGATATACTCGCGAGGTCACACACATCTAGTATTACTTCCTCGGTTGCTTAAGGCGTAACTTTGAAGAATTATCTGCAACAGCTGCCTTTAGAGAAATTTACAAAAATCGGTAGCTGTAAGATAGCTTTACAGGTACCTAGGAATAACCCTGCATGACAATGTGCGTATCTGCGCACAAAGAACGACATCCACCACAATAATATTACCTATAATAAAAATCCCCGAAGCTTTATGTGAGATATCACACTTGTCCTTCTCTATCGAGGGCACATATCACGCATGACAAGGTCACGAAGCTGGCATCATTGGTACACATTTTAAACAAATATCAAAGATCACGCTTCAGTTATACTCGACGATTTGCCGCTGTCTTCGGTGCCCGAAAGTAGGAATATGCTAAAACAGCGCTCACCTGTCGCGAATATTTCTTTCGTCTGACCAGCCTTCTCACTTTTTTGAAATAATCCAAGAATCTCCGCAGTTGTATGTCGATACGTGCCTAGATCTAACGGCAATGGTACTAACACCAGCCTAAGTAAACACACGTACGGAAAGACGAGAGGATTAGAAATTCATTAGGGTGAAACTAAATTAGAACACATTTAGAAGGAGTTATTATTTACCCCACATGCACACACCGTTCACGCGCATTCACTTCGGTTCACACCACGACCTATTTATTGTATATACTCCTGACCTGCCCAGCTGGCGGCGGTCTACGAAGCTGCCTGCGCCGGCTCGGATGCCGAACTTCACCGCCAAGTGGCGCTCGATTTACCCCAGCTGAGCGCTGGTGGATGCATGGAAATGCATGGGTTACCACGGGTTCGAGAAGAGTTTTATCACGCATTGAGTTAATATTGCGGGTACCTTGAATCATTTTATTGGATGTGACTTTGAGAATCTTCTTTTGCAATTTAGTTTATATTTCAATGCATTATTTTTCGAATAGGACCACAAATCAAATACATACGTATGTATCAGCGTGCAAAACAAGAAAGAATGATGATAAAGACAGGTCGTGAAAAGTGCTGGCCCACCAAATCTAACTCATTATACTGGCTATACGTGCATACAATGGTAGAGCTGTTGTCGCACACTCAGCTGAATTGAATTTAGTGTCTCTACAAGAAAGGGCAAGCACTAGGACATTTGACAGTGGCCGCGGCATCCAGCGCGCATATAAAACAACCCAATACAGACAATTTTGCGCTTAAATACTTTCATATCAAATGGCAAATGTAGATCACAGGTACATGAACATTCAATAAAAACACTCTGCAACTGTTTTGAAACGAAACAGCACCAACAGCAAACAACAAGAGCAAACAACTTTTCCTGCAAGACTGCAGCGTTTTCTCTTTTGGAGAGAAGATTAACCTCTGCAACTTCACGGTTCAGCTTGGCTATTTGCGCTTTTAAATCAGCATTATTCCTTGCCATGGTTTAGCATTTCCGGCGCGATGATTTTGCGGGAGTCATCACTCGGCACATCTTCTGGCTTGTTATATTTGTTTGCGTGGTCAAGGAGCATCGGTCTTTTTTTTTACTTTGTCGCCTGGTGCAGTTTCAGGTGGTTCTGTGCGTTCAAGTTCGATGAGAGGGTGCATAAAGTCTGAGGTTGGTCCCGCAGTTGTGTTTGCGGATGGTACTGATGACAAGTCACTCGATGTCAAGCTCTGCTGCACTGGGGCTGAACCTGTTTTCTTCCTGCAGTAAAAATTGCGTTCTGTTATACGCTTTTTCTTGAAATTCGTTTTCATTGGTCCAATTTGTACGCAAGAGCCGTGGGGAGACGTCAAGCTTTAACATTGCTAGTCATATTTTTTCTTTGGGCAGGGTCCATGTTCCTGAAAATATGAACGTTTCAAGGTGTGGCGAACTTTCGCCATGGGTGGCACCATGTACTTTGGGTGATGTGGAAACACTGACGGCACAGCATCCGCTTTCAGTCTTTTTATCTTCAGTCCCGGCGTATAGTCGGTCGGACCAAAGTGCACACTGCACACCTTCGACCTGTTATTTGGGAGCCAAACTTCATTGCCAGCACCTTGAAAGGAAGAAGATGAACATTCAGTGAAATTTTGTGAATAAATTACAAAATTTTTTGTTCTTTTCTAAGGAGTATACATTGCAATTAGAAGTTTATGTCATGGTGGTGAAGTGAATAAAACACAGTTATGAAGTGAGCGTATGACTTGACCTTGTTAACAATGTGACACACGTAACTGGTTGAGATACATTAGCACTAAATAAAACGGATGACCACAAGCAAAGAAGACAAGGACACACGCTACTCACTACTTTTCATTAGGAGAAAAGATTTCATGTATATGTCCTTTTGTCATGCATGCGCGTAGAGTGGTAAACTAACACATTTATATCAGACGCGGTGGCACATAAATTCCAGTTCGAGGTCGAACTAATTAAGCGACAGAGGATAAATATTCACTTTTGCAGCGATCTCTGCTCTTTTGGTAATGTAATTAAACTACCAAAGCAATATCGAAGAAGCTGCTTCTTCCCACAATGGGTGTGTTCAAAAACCTAGTTGCATAACCACATGTAGTGACATGGCTTCCACAAGTGCACTCTTGTCAGTTTTTCTTTTTTTGATAATAAAGGGTTGTGAGTATAGCACGTCGCCATTTACTTTCTTGAGGTTGTTGGTTTATTTATTTTTTGCGCTAATATGGGTCTCAGTCTATCATGCACCACCAACCAGCCCAGCAACTCACTCTTTCAAAGACACGTAGTCATTTACAACCCATTACATTTTCAACATGCCAGACAACGGCTAATTGAGCAGACTTACCCTTTCTATAATTCACCTTTACACATTTTCACCAACCTCGGTCACTGGAAACTCATGAAAAGTGACATCAGAAGTCTTCCCTTGACTTGATTCGCAGAAAAGCACGCAGCACACCATCATCGTGATGGTTAATTTGCACCAAGAAACCTCCCTTCGCTAGTGTACGATCTGCACCTACCTGCACACTTCTATCACAGCTCGGCACGAGCATACGGCGGCAAAATATCGTCATTACACTTTTAAGTTTATTTAAAACAGAGGCGTTTATTCATTTTTTTTTCAATCATCCGGAGTGTATGCACGCGTAAACATTGCTGCTTTTCTCCCAGTGTCGCACGAGCAAATGACAAAAAAAAAACTGCGGCGGCCCATGTTTTGGCCGTCAGCAACCAGTGCGGACGGGGTAAGTTGTAGCGCCACAGAGCGCATAGCGACAGGCGACAGTACCAGAAAGAGCGCGCTGGTGCTTCGCTCGCTGGGCAGGTCAGTAAAAAACAGAAGGCCGTGTTTCGCACACACTCTCCGTTTATCTACCGCCATCACTCTTTTGGTGGCCGCCAGAACACGGCAACACAACACAACGCACGGGGACAATACTGGAAATCCCCTCCATGACGCCCCCTCCTCAGTATAGCCCGGACTCCGAGGCAGACTTGAAGGACGCGGAGATCGATGCACTTGTTGATGCTGTCCGCGCTGTGATGGTGTTCCTGCCGCCTGATTCGCCGGTTCGTGGTCTGTGTGTTGCGGCTATTGCTGCGCCTGAATGTAGGGTGACTGGGTAGTGAAGTAGGGCGACTGGATTACCACATCGAGTTCATCGGAACTCTCATCTGTGTGTTCAGCTAAACATAATTTTCTTTTATTCTTTCTTTTTTTCTCTTCTTCTTTGGCTCAACTAAACCTTTTATCTCCCTCTCTTTTCCTTATTTCTCGTGTTTGGGCTATGCGCCCTTGCCAGTGTTCTGTGAAACCGCTAGAATAATTCACCGAGGCCAGCAGGACACTAATCTGTGAGTTCAACTCGTTTTTTTCCCTTCTCGTTGAACTGGAACATTTTTTGATTTTTTTTTCATCTCGTGCTTGCGCTACGTGCCCACGCGAGTGTTTCCCATTAGTGATTTTAACAGATTTTTTCCCCTTCTTGTTGAACTGGAACATTTTTTTATCTCGTGCTTGCGCAACGCGCTCACGAAAGTGTTTTTCAACA
Organism: Rhipicephalus annulatus; assembly: GCA_013436015.1. Taxonomy (NCBI): domain Eukaryota; kingdom Metazoa; phylum Arthropoda; class Arachnida; order Ixodida; family Ixodidae; genus Rhipicephalus; species Rhipicephalus annulatus. The sequence goes on from WOVY01009598.1 coordinate 682,738, forward strand.
TGACACCAATCTGCGCGTTCAACTCATTTTTTTTCTTCTGGTTGAACTGGAACCATTCGGTTTTTTCTTTTTCTTTTGTTTTCACTCCCGTGCTTGAGCTCTGTGCTCACGCGAGTGTTTGCCAACGGAATCAAAAGTTGGGCCAGGTATATGCATGGTATAACTGTCAGTTCAAGCGTGCACGAATAAACGCTCGAATAAACACGAGAAAGCGCTTGTCCTCTCTTTCTTTCTGTTTATTCGTGCGCAAGCGCTTGTCCTCTCATTCTTTCTGTTTATTCGTGCGCTTGAACTGACAGTTATACCATGCGAGTGTTTCCCCCATCTTTTGAAGTGCCTCTTCGGCTCATCCTCTTCTTTTTCGGTGATTTATTTCCCCGGCATTCCCGGTGGAATTTCCTGATGATTGCAGATCATCGCAGTGGTTTTGGACGCACGCTATGTGCTGCGGTGCGAATGCTATTCACTACCAAATGGGAAAATGGGAAAGAATCTGCATGACCCCCTAGCTGAACTAGGACACTGCACACAAGGCCCGTCACTGAGATCTCGCTCCCAAGCGCACTTGTAACGCACAACTACCACAAACTACGTGCAAACGACGTGAAAATTGGGAGGTATATTATTCTGACGGCTAGTGTTGAGCCGTAAAGAAAGTTGTCAACAAAAGTCAGCAACACGAAACCTTCTTCTCGAATACTACCCGTGTTTTTTTTTTGGCAAATAAATGTGCAGTTTCTTTAGCCCTTTGTTGTGCGAAAAAGTTATGCGCGAAATAGTGTATGATTCAAGCTCAAAAACGTGGGCAGCTTCGCCCTCATGACTGTCTTACCACGCCCTAAGGTGGATTTTTGAAAGGCCTCTTCTATTTTCCTTTAACTAGGATTTCTTTTAATAAAAGCTATCTTTACTCGCAAAAAAAAGGTTATTTACAAATATGGGCCCAAGCTTCACGTCTAACCAATTTGACAAGTGCAAAATACTTGCAAATAACGTATGCACGCTAATCGTGTTTTTACCTTTAGTATTCTAATAGTGCGATCTCAGATTGTTCCAACGTCATGAAAGAATTATATGGACATAAAATTATGTAAAGACAGTTATTTAAAGGGGCGCGCCGTGTGCGTGGTAGACTTAGTGAAATGGTTAAGCAGCAGACTTATGCTATTTGCCCATACTTCACTGCGGACACACTTCTGCAAGTTACTGCAGCCGGTAGCTATGTCACGAGTTTCTAATCTGGTTGTACGAACGATGATCTCGCATTAACTAAGGAACGCGCCTGAAAAGTCCATGCGTCTTTGAGCCGTACATTTGCTATGTGGACGACGTGTACACCGAGATGACATGTTTTCGTGTCATTTGAACACCGTATAGAACACTCCAAAAAGCAATCATGGAATTTCGCATCATGCGTTTACTAGTGATGGAAATGCAATGTGAACGTCATGCGATAGAGCACATCTCGTCGAGTGGTACCAAGCGTGAAGTAATAAACCACATGGTTCACGACATACTCCCTTAATATTGTTTAAAAACATTGGCTTTGCAGCTAAACATTAGAAGCGGTGGGTTTTGCTACAAACAACAAGGGGTGTATTAAGAAATGCAATAAAGGCTGAAGAGATGAAAAAAAAGCTAATGGAAGATTAATGTGCGCTATTATATCGCAATCATCGCCGTGCGTGGTAGGGGGGAAGGCGATGGTGCCCCAAAGTCTACGCTTTTTATTGACTTACTAGTAATGGGGACACTGCAATGAATCTATCTCCCCCATTCCTTACCCCCGCTCCTTAATATTCAAGAATAGCCCTAGGCACGCCTGTGATTACAAGTCAAAAGCTAACGTAACCTGAACAACTGGACAAACTATTCGAGATAATTTGCTGAATTTTTAATAATTTGTGGTCAATTTTAAATACACACACACACACACACACACACACATAAATATATATATATATATATATATATATATATATATATATATATATATATATATATATATATATATATATATATATATATATAAGCATATAAGACAGTGCATTGTGTATGAAGGCGTTATCACGCGCGTTTAAGCGATTTCTAGCAATACAAATACAATTTTTCAAGTTACAACAGTGCCAAAACTGAAATTGAGAGGGTAGTGGCCCCTCGATCGCCCTGTCTCTCTCTATCTCTTTTTTTTACCTGGGATATCGCGGCATACAAAAACATGTTTATAGTTTGTGGTGCAGTTTTCTTCGTGTCGTTGACTTTTACTGCCCTGAGTCGCGTTGCGTGCTGTGTTTTGCAGTTACTGACGTAAGCACAAGCTCTACGCTGAGTATTATTAGCGGTTCCAGGCAAATATTCGCGAAATACTGGCCGTGCGACACCGTCCTTTGTGACTTCTTTGTTCAGTGTAATCGATGGAAGTGAAATGTTTTCTCTCGAAATATAACCGCACTAGAATGACACCGTTCGTCAAAGCAACACTGCCATCGAGGCTTAAAACACATCAGTGACTAGCAGCGCCGCAATCCTTTCTCGACAACGCTCTCTGGGGCCCTGCAAAATGCTTTGACACGTGATGCGGTGTTCGAGAATCGGTGGCCGTTCTTCAATCGGCGCATCGCTTGAACAGTGGCGGTCAGCCGACAGCGTACTTTCTTGCCAGTGGTAAGAAGTTTTTTTGGTCGCGCTTCATACGTTTTGACTTGTTCGCATTGTAATAGTAGTTGTCACCTAAGGAGATAGCATGACGTGTTGGTACTGCATGCCGTTGTAGTTGTGTACACTGTGCTCGCGCGCGACATTTTGCACGACTGCGATTGGTAGTCCTATAAAATTCTGTCAGTTGGCTCCCGCTTACGCACTGCTCTACGCTGTTTTTTATTTATTTGTGCATTTTGTGCGTTATTAAGTAACATGACCTGTGAAAGTTTTAGGATGTAACTAGGGCATTGTTTAACGCCTTTCCAGCTATATCGAGCAAAGTTGCTAAAAATGCATTTTTTTCACCATTAGACTGTGTTTAGTGCATTATAAGGGCCAAAGTTTGACTTTGATGCATGTTAACCAAGTTTGAGCCGTACTCGGAAGAATTTTCAGTCCAGTGTGGTGGAGGAGGTGTTACAGTGCTTTGCTGCTGACTGGAAGATCGCAGGTTTGATCCCACCTGCGGCGGTCACATTTTAGTAAAAGTAAAATGCCACAAGTCCGTGTTCCGTGCATTTTGCAAAACCCCAAATCAATATTTCCAGATCCCTCTACTACGGTGTCTCTCATCAACAAAACGTGGCTTTGGGACGTAAAACTCTATATAGTATATTATACAACTTTCAGCTGAATTTTAGATTGATTTTGGCGCTCTACGTGCGTTCAGGCATAGAGTTACATGCGACATAGGTGTTACTTGCAAAATTCGTGAACAGAGGGTGTCGGCAGCACCCCGTGTTCATGAATTTAGCATCTCATTTTATCTTGAACTCAACTTCTGCCTATAATGAACTGGTATTACTTGCTTCCTAACTTGTACAACTGTATAGACCGTAGCAAGCACTGGCCATTATGTTTATATTATAGACATTTACGTAGAACCATTTGTAGGTTATTCGTGCTCAACAAGTGGAACTAAAAATGGACCGCAGTTTTCGCAGACCCCGGCGAGTATTATAAAGCGACACTACTATCGTACCCTCTAAGTCTAGCACAGGCTGCATTGCGGCATCATAAATGCCATTTTTCACGTGGAAAGTATGCTATAAATATATTCGCTTATTGTGTATCTGACTAAACGCAGAAGTAAGCCATCCTGCACTTAAACTAAATTATATAGTACCTGCATGGCTTGTTTGGTTGACCTGCAGCTTAGCACAGATGAGGAGTGAAGTGTCATCGAATTCTTGTTTGCTCATTGGTACCATGCTTCACGGTCAACCGAACATGCAAAGGTGCCAACTTGCTCAAGAAGTAGCGCAAAATCTACCGACATGCACCTTGAAACACCGGCACGCTGAGATTGTTGACTGTAAACAAACGTGTGGACCACAGAAATTCAATCAATAGAATCCTAGTGAGCAATATTGATTGAGCAATAAGTATTGAGCAATAATTGCATAAGTCATGAAGCTTCGGTTCAGATAACATTCACATTTTTTCATAGCTAATTGTCGAAGGCCGATTATAGCATGTGGCTGATGGTGATGTTATGTAATATTAGTGGAGTAATTTATTCTTTTTGCTGTTATTTTCTAAAATATAAATGAATCAGTGCCTAATGCACTTACTCCCATGGTCAACAAAGTTAACTGTATTTGTCGGTGCCATTAATTTAGTGTTACATTTGATGAGACTATGCCTGCTTGGCCTAAGCTTCGAGTTGTCTTCCAACAGCCTTGTTACACAACTTTTTCTCAAAGTGTGTTTTACCAGAATTCATTGGCAAGAAACCAGATCAAATTATTGCCAATGCTTCAACGAAGAAATTGTTGCAGACTCCTCTTGGCCTGGTGAACCTGGTGATGTTTTTATGCAGCCAATGCTGGTGTCAACCTGACTTATGATTTATTGCAGGTAAGCCACAACCTTTGTTGTAAACATTTCTGACAATATTTCTACTGAATAAGCATTGTAATTTATATGTCTTTTTTCACATGTGGTGAGGTTTTATCTGCTTAAGAAACATAAAGAGTGCGGATGTAGCATAGGAATCTCCTTGAACATATAAGACAGATGTTCCACAATTCAATATGAGATTTCAAATGCATTTAGTTCTGAAACGGCCAAAACTTTTCATGTGACTCAATTTAGTTTGATCAATAAAAACAACCTCAGACACCTAAACATGAGAAGAGTATTGTGCCGATGTCTTGTGCCCTTGTGTAGCGCACATTACACCAGTTTACATGTTTAGTTTAGTAACAGCACTGCACTCAGGCGATTCGGCAGTCACTTTCGCTTTCGTGTAAGGACCATGGTACAGGGTAGATTTGCGTTATTGCTATAGCATGATAATAAAGGTAGCATGAATAACATATACATGTTACATATCATGCGAAGGCATAGTCAAATGTTTTGCTAAGTTTTGTTCCAGCCTTATTTTACATGTTTGTGCGGCATTTGTGTGCATGTTTATATACACCTAGAACACCAAATTTCTGAGGGAGCTTGAAATCCAGCTTCTTTCTAAGCCATTGTAGCCATGGCTCGTGATGTTTTGTGCAATAATGGATTTTTTATGCTGTTCTCATTTCAACAATTCTGAACTTTCCTGAAGCACCATTTTGAAGTGCTTTTACGTATTGAAAGTAAGATGGTGCTTCCACGCTGCTCTTTTTTTAGAATGCTACAGCAGTTTTGGGCTATACTGAAGTGTGATGACACACAAAGTATCTTCGTAGCGATTTCCATCTTGAACCACTCAGGCTAGCATCCGATCCTTGTTTTTATTGTTTATTTGATGCATTGTTATGTTGGCTATGAACATTGTCATATAGTTGTTAGGTACATGCAGTGCTTGGCGACACCCTAAGCTAGCAGAGATACCTTTGGCAAAAAGTTATTTCTTGCAGATAGACATGCAAAGTAGTGCTTCCTAAGGCATACAGTGGCTGTTGATTTTTTGTGCACGCATCTTCAAGGCCATGTGATTTTTGTCACGAGAGTCAAGTGTAACACAGAGCTAAAGAATTCCTACTATTGCCATTCGCCTTGTACTAGTTTGTTGCATCATGGTAAACGTATACCATAGAATGAACTTTTCTTGTGCAGACTACGAGGATGGAGATGCGCTGCTCAAATCTATCAGCCAGTTTACACTTTTCTTAAATGTAATGATTGACTCATACCAAGTGATGCAGAGTTTTTAGGTTTTACATCCGAGAAAGAAGAGTAGCATATCTGTTGTTTTTCTAGTGGCTTTAAACCAATTCATATGGAGGAAATCATGCTGCAAATACACAACAGAAAGGCACAGCATTTCGTTAGTGTGTGACCTGTCCATTCTTTCTCACTAAACCTATGGTTATACATTTCCTAAAAACACGATGGCGCACAAACTTCATTAGTCATTTCGGTTTTTTTATTTATGTAATTTATGAGTTTTGATGACAACAACTCCGTTAGTTTCTTCATTTCTTAATTCGCATAATGGTTTCTTGGGTGTTATTACTTTTGATCATATACTTTATTCCTTAATTATGCTCATAATTTCGATTTATATTTGCTTTACTACATTCATTTTTGAGGCAGAAACATGTGTCACGATTGTTCATGAAAAAACTACTAGCTTGGAATGCAACATAAATAAAAAATTGCACAGTGCAGCATGATGATGCAAGAACTTGAAAACAGTTGCAATAGAACTCTTTGTGGAACCGTTTTTAGTTTAAAGCTGTCATTCACTTTAAAATAGTGTTAAAACATTCAATGATGTCAGCTTTATCAGAATGCACTCTCGGGACTGCAGCATTAGCCACGGATTTAAAATATAGTTCCTTTGATTATTTATAAGCTGTAAGGCATCAAGCAGGCTGACGCACTGCTTGATGCCTCACAATTTATTGGTGTCATAAAATTTGCAGTCTGTACACAAATGAAGGTCAGCCTTGACGCAGTGGTCACGCATCCAGTAGATATAGGTTATACTCAATTTGCAGTAGCCACTCTCACTGAACATCTAAAGAAGCCTACTGTGTTACATCTAAACATGGATGCAAAAACTAACAGTAACCAGGGCGCTATATGTGTTATTACACTTCTTGCTTAATTTCACAGGCTAAAGAAAGTGGCAGGGCATATGGTGAAAATGCTGTCTTTCAGCTGCCAATGAACTGGAGAAGATTTGCACCGCGACGTCATTCATAATTATATTGTGCTTTGGGGCCTAAACCTGAGATGTTACCAGAGTCTTCAATACTTTAACTGGTCGTGAAGCTTCGCTTCGTGCGCTGGTAGTGGAGGCCGCAAGGCATCGGGCAGACCAGAGGAAACCTGGCGGCTGGTGCAGCTATGGGGTCCATGCATATTGTCGTGGTGTGGCATCACGTAGTTTTCGACCTTATGATTACTATTGTGCATAGTGTGCTGATCCTGAAGGTAGAATAGAATACCGTGTACCTGCTGGTTATTTGGTTGTTGATCCAGTTACAAAATAAAAGACAAAAAAGTCTCATAGTTGTCGCTGCCTACAGTGATCGGCGCGTAAACTGGAAGTGTTAAACGCCGCAAGAAGAAACTGGTCACTTTGCATTTGTTTTCCCGAATGTGCATGTGTGTGAAAAGCACTTCGATGAGAGTGACATTCCAGTGGTAAATCGGAGATGTTGTCAAGTCACCGCCTGATGTTCCGAAGCTTTTGCCTATGCTGAGCTGGGAACTTTCCATGACCTCATGGCGTACTTGTGTGTAGTGCAAAAGAATAAAGAGCTCACTCGCCTACCAAGCGTCGACAGTAAACGTCAGCGAGCTAGAGAATGTTTATGGAACAATAAGGTATTCAAAGCAAATCACAAAATATAGATTGAAAACGCAAACTCTTCTCCTGATAAAATCACTATTCATGAAAAAAGGGGGAGGAGAGATTAGAACTTTACTGCAGTTATCAATAATGAAAGACCGAAAGCAAATGCTCCTTCTGACTCCAAACACGTTTTACAAGGAAAAAAAAGGTAATAATATTTTGAAACGATTGTCTATGCTCGGCTACTGTTAAACGGAAACTGGTCATATAAATGTACACAAAAAAGTATGTGAAGCAATAAATAAAAGAAAGGAGAAGAAAACGAGAAAAAGAAAAAAAGGAGAGGAAAATAGAAAGAAGGGGAAAAATAAAAAAGAAGAAATAAATACAGAAGGAAAAAACGTGAGAATTTTGCTTTATCAAAGAAAAAAGATAACAGAGCGAGAACAGAAAAGAAAAAAGGGGAAAAAGAAAAACAAAAAATCGAGAAAAAAAAGCATGAAAAAAAGGAAAAAAAGTGAAAACAAAAATTGATACAAAAAGTTGAAGCAAGAAAAGTCAAAACTATGTTAATTGCACTCACGAAGAGTAAAACTCCAACAACTATCGAGGACAGTCTGTCACAATTAAAAAGTTTCTTCCTGAGGCATAGAAACATGCAGCTATATCTCTGAAGTTTAACAAAAAGTATAGTGAATATTTGCAAGTGTACCACTAATATTGTGAGCAACTCGGCGTTTTTTGAAGTTCTGAAGAGGTTTAATAAACGTTAAGGATAGCGGCGAGGCAGCGTGAAGAACCGTCCAGCAGAGACCGGCACAGCAGTGAACCGAAGCACGAGCCGAGAGGGCCGGGCATTGGCGGTGCTGCTCACTGCAGGCACATCTTTTCGCACTCACCCACGCCGAAAAAGGAGCCATCCTGGTGACCTAAGAAGTTTCAGGCAGGGGCTCGTGATACGGTTTCAGGCGGGAGACATGGACGATCCACGCCGGGGCACGGAGCACACCAGCGCATGTCGTCCGATGGGGAAACTGGCTCAATTAGGAAATAAACTGAAGAGGTTTTCTCCAAAACGGTGTAAGGCCCCTCTTACCAGGGGACAAGTTTTGAGGATAGTTCCCGAGTTTCGTATGGGATGGCGAGCCACACAAGAGATCCTGGGGCATAGCTAGGATCTGAAAGGGTGGAGCTACGGTGTTCTTTCTGGTGTTACTGCTCGTCGGTGGTGAACATATGGGTGAGTTGGCGGCACTCTTCGGCTTGTCGAGCAGCATCAGAGATAGGTGGAGACTCGGAAGCATCAGGAGGGTAGGGAACTAGTGTATCGATTGTATGGGAAGGCTCGCGTCCGTAAAGAAGAAAGAAAGGTGAAAATTCCATGGTTGTTTGTATTGCGGTGTTAGATACGAATGTGACGTATGGGAGAACACGGTTCCAGTTGCTATGATCAGACGCCACGTACATTGAGAACATATCAACCAGCGCTCAGTAAACCGTTCCGTTAGCCCGTTAGTCGGCGGGTGGTATGCTGTCGTTTTCCGATAAATGACGTGGTGTTCGAAAAGCAGAGATACGAAGACTTCGGAGAGGAAAGTGCGGCCTCTGTCACTAAGGAGCTCTCGAGGTGCGCCATGTCGAAGAATGAAGCGACGTAAAATGAAAGAGGCGAAATTCTGAGCGGTAGTGCTCGGCAAGGCAGCTGTTTCGGCGTAGCGTGTCATCTCATGAACCGCCACTATAATCCACCGATGGTCATTTGGTGTCAATGGAAAAGTGCCGAAGAGGTCAACGCCGACACGATCGAATGGCTTGGCAGGGCATGGAAGTGGCTGCAAAGCGCCAGTCACACGTAGCGGTGTTGATTTGCATCGCTGGCAGTCAGGACAGCACTGCGAGAATTCGCGTACAAAATTGTACTTGCCGCAGCAGTAATAGCGATGGCGAAGGCGTTCATATGTTTTGAACACCCCGGTGTGGCCACATTGCAGATCGTCGTGAAGAGAGGCACATACTTGCGATCGTAAAGTGCGTGGATTGACCAGTAGCCACCAGCGGCAATCGGGAGCGTAGTTGCGTCGATGAAGAAGTTGATCGCGGTTGGCGAACTGAAAACTTTGACGTCGGAGGGATCGAGATACCAGAAGCTTAGGCATGCTAGATAGATATTCGAGAAGATGCGATCCTCGGGTCACGACATTTTTCGGTGGCAGTTGAGTCGAGATTTAGCGATGACAAGGTCTGGAGGCAAGTGTTTCCGCACGTCGGATCTGGTGGTAAAGGTGTACGGAACCGGGCATCAGAGCCAGAGTATTTTCGTCCGCAGCGGTATATGACGCGAATGTCGTACTCCTGGATGCGAAGTGCCTATCGCGCAAGGCGGCCAGAATGATCTTTCAACGTGGACAGCCAGCAAAGCGCGTGGTGATCAGTTACAGGATCAAACGGGTGGCCGTATAAGTACGGCCGCAACTTTCCAAGCGCCCACACCAGAGCCAAACACTCGTTTTTTTCACGCTGTAATTAGCTTTGGCTTTCGCCAGAGTGCGGCTAGCGTAGGCTACAACGTATTCTGAACAGCCGGGCTTTCGTTGAGCGAGACAGCGCGTAGCCTGACGCCGCTGGCGTCTGTGTGCACTTCCGTGGGGGCCGTCGGGTTGAAGTGGTCAAGAATAGGTAGGGAAGTGAGCATACGGCGCAGAGTAGTGAAGGCAACGTCACATGCAGGGAACCAGGAGAAGAGGTTTACGTCACCGCGAAGCTGGATTATTAGTGACATGATGGTTGCAAAATTGTGAACAGAGCGCCGGAAATAGGAGCATAGGCATACAAAATGCGAAGTTCCTTCATGGTCGTCGGCTTGGAAAATTCTGCGACTGCTCCAAGTTTTGCTGAGTCAGGTAATACGTCGTGCTTGGACACGATGTGGCCTAGGATGACGAGCTCATGTACAGCGAAGCGGAATTTTTTTAGGTTAGGCTTCAGGCCAGCGTCGGCCAGACAAGTCAAAACGTGTCTGAGCCAAAGGAGTTGCGTATGAAAGTCATGCAAGAAAACCACGGTATCGTCGAGGTAAGGCCGCGTTCACACTGAGCATTCGGCCGCCGAAAGTGCTCCGAATCCGGTTTGGCGGCGGCGAGATCCGCCGAAAAGGCCCTCTCCACGCTGATCGCTCTCGGATTGATTTTTTCGGCGTCTGCCGCCGAATTGGTCACCGCGGACCAATAGGAGCGCTAGTCAAGGAATATTTAAAAATGGCGGCCAAGCCCTACTAACTTGTTATGCTGCAGCGCACGTAACTGAATGTTGAAACCAACGGGGGTTTAACCTACTCTGTGCCTACTTCGCCTCCGTATTTCGTGAAAGAGGTGACCGAGCTGCTGTTGGCGTGACCGAGCTTGTTGCGGTCTTGCAAAGCAAAACGAAGCCACCAACGCCACTGGTGTCGGTGGTTTTTCTGCTCTTCGTAAGTAAGCAGTACTGTCTTTCTTGCTTCTTGCGTACGAGAATCGTCGAAGTATGCACCACCGGATAGCGTAGTGGCGTTTGTGAGCCGCGACAACAACCGGGTGACAGCGCATCTATCCCGCGTTCGCCCCATAGTAGATGGCATATACGGCGGCGCGGAGCGCGTGCAGTGCGAACGACGCTTTGTTTCGGCGGCAGGGGAATTTCGGTCGCTGTAGAAAGCGGATGTTTCAGTGTGAACTAGGCATAAGAGAGGCACGTAATCCACTTGAGGGCGCGTAGCGTATTATCCATAGGTCGTTAAAACGTGGCAGGTGCGTTAGAAAGCGCAAAGGACATGACGTTGAACTCGTATAGTCTGTCTGGTGTATTAAATGCAGTTGTTTGGTGATCGGCTTTTGCCACTGAAACTTGCCAGTAGCCAGACCACAAATCTAGTGACGAGAAGAATTCCACTCTGTGAAGGGTGTCAATGGCGTCATCAATGCGTGAAAAAGGACAGACGTCCTTGCGGAACATCCCATTCAAACGACGATAGTCCACGCAAAATCGGATAGATCCTTCTTTTTTATGCACCAGGACTACAGGAGACGCCCAGGGATTGTAGGATGGTGGAATTGTGTCTCTACGAAGCATATCTTTGACTTGATCGTTGATGACGTGGCGCTCTTCAGCGGAGACACGGTATAGTCTTTGATGCAGTGGCTGGTGTATGTTGGTGTCAACATGATGCTTGACTTGCGACGTGCGGCCCAGTTGAGGTTACGATACATCGAAAGAACTCCGGAACACATGCAGAAGATCCAGCAGGTCGGCATGTTCAGTGAGAATGAGGGTGTCGGCGATGGCACTGGAGAACGTATCATTGGACAACTCCTAGAGTGCCGACAGTGCTTCAGGGTGGGCACAGTAGTCATCTGGGACATCAACCAAAGACGAACGGTCGAGATCCTGCACACGGCCAAGACATTCTCCCGCAAACGAAGTGACAGGTGTGGAAAGCGGATTGCTTACGAGCATATTGCTTCTTCCAGCGGCAAGGTCAATTGTTGTGAAAGGTAGCGGCAGAGCTTGACGACTCGTGAAGATATCAGACGGCATAAAAAGGACTGTAGCGTCAGTGTAGGCGTTGCATGAAACACGAAAAAGTGTAAAATTTCCAGGTAGAAAATCGGCACCTTCATGAACGAGCAACTTCGGCGGCTGATAAAGAGCGTCAAGTAATAGGACATCACACATGGGTGAGTACTCAACTTCGGCGCGTGCACAGTCGATGACAGCATTATGGTGCGATAGGAAGTCCCACCCGAGGGTGACGTCATGCCAACAGACAGCGAGGACAATAAACTTCACATTGTAAAGAATGCCTTCGATGGGCACTCTTGCAGTGCAGGCTGCGAGAGGCTTTACTTGCTGTGTGCTTGCTGTGTGGAGTGAGAGTCCCGCAACCGGCGTCGTGACTTTGCGTAATAAACGGCGGAGATTCGCGGCAACAACAAAAACAGCAGTGCAGGTGTCCACATGGGCGAAAGTACAATAACCTGCAACAGTTACTACAAGCACGTTAGCAGGAGAAGAGCAAGGGCTTACACAGTTCAAAAATGGCGCAGTTCTTGCCTCTTGAACTGCGGTGCTTAGTTTTCCTGGTCGGAGGGTCCGGGCTGGCGACGCATGAGGAAGGGCAATCGCTGACGAGGAGAGGGTGCGTGCTGTGGCTGGATGTCAAGGTGGTCAGTACGGGCATAACGAGGTGACGAGACCAGCCTGTATTGGGCGAAGGGTTGACTGCCGAGTTGCGACGACCGGCCATAGTCGCCGAACGTCTGAGGTCGACGGTGGCAGTAGCGGGCAACTTTTCCGGGAGTAAAGCAGGCGTAGTGAATCGGTGAGCTATCAGACATCCTCCAAGGATTAGCGACTGGTGGTGCCGCCCAAGTTGCAGTATAAGCAGCCGGGTGTGCGGGCTGTGAGCAAGTGGTGTAGGGTGGTTGCGGAAGCTGAAGCACAGCGTCTGCATAAGTGAGCGGCGTGGCTGCGGGCTGCATCTGTTGTAAACAGGTGACCGTGGGAGCCGCAGGCTGTGCTGCATACATTAGGGGCGCGACCACAAGCTGCACGGCTGGCGAATAGGCGACAAGAGCGCCTACCTGCTGTGCGACACGCGGGAAGTGACCGCGGCTAGATAGAGGCAGCTCGTGGTGTGCAAGGGAACAGCTTGGGCAATCTCTTCCGAAATAGCATTGCGAAGCGGGGCAGGTAGACGGGTGGTGGTTTTGTGAGTAAAGGGCACTATGGAAGTTTGGCGGGTGACTTCCTCACGGACGAAGGCTCAGACTTGCTGAAGCAATAGTGATTTGTCAAGAATGGTGTCGAAAACAGTCAGTGACCCACCACTACGCTGAGGCTGCCGAGTCAGAGAGCATTGCTTCTTCAACTTGTCGTAGTTCTGACGCAAGCTGACGACTTTGGAAACTGTGCTCGGAATCCTAGCCAAGAGTATTGGGAATGCACCATCGTCGATGCCCTTCAGAATGTCTTTGACTTGTCTGACTCGGGCATGGTGTAATTCGCGTGCTGACAAAGGTCGAAGACGTGCTCAGTATAGCTGGCAAAATTTTCGGCAGTCTGCTGAGAGCGGATGCGCAAGCGCAGTTTTGTCCGCTGCTTGCGGACAGCCGCTCGACTGAACACTTCAGCACATGACGTCTTGAAGACGCTCCATGTGGAGATGTTGTGTTTGTGGTTGTTAAACCACAATTCGGCGACGCCAATGAGATAAGGTCAGATGTAGCCAAGCTTGTCGGCCTCATCCCACTTATTATTGGTGCTCAGCAGTTCGTAGTGCTCAAGCCAGTCTTCCATGTCGGTCCCATCCACACCGCTGAAGGCCTTCGGGTCCCGTAGCTTAGGATGGCCAGGGCAGTTGACGAACTAGGGCGAAGACGCCAATTGGTTCATGTTGGCAGTCATGACGGGCAGTAGCGTGTGGCTTCGCACCTCCAAGATCTAGCGACGGAAATAAGCAGCACCATCCACCAAATGTGAAGAGGTTTATAAACGTTAAGGACAACGGCGAGGCAGCGTGAAGAACCGTCCAGCAGAAACAGGCACAGCAGCGAACCGAAGCACGAGCCGAGAAAGCCGCGCGTTGGTGATGCTGCTCGATGATGATGATGATGATGATGATGATGAATCCACAGACATGGCTCGTACCCACTCAGGGGGATTGACCAAGAATCGATGACTTAATTAGGTAAGTTTTTTTTTATTATCGAAACCACCCACCAGAAAAAGGAATGAAAAAAAATAAAGACACCCTAGTCAGAATGAATGGAATGCAATAGTTGCTTGTCACTCGTGCAGATAAGACAACTATTCATTACCTTGAATAAGAATCAGGATAGTTAAACAGTGCTCTTGTGTTTGTTGGAATTATTATTAGTTTTTTTTGCATGATTAATAATCACGCAATTAAAAGCTTAATTCTTTTACTTTCATTCAGGTACTTGCAAACTGCGTAGAAAACGTTCTCGTGGCTGAAGCCCAGATCGCAAGCACCGAAGGAAAGTATGTTTTCTGCAGATAAGTTCAACCGTAGGCTAGCGAATGGGAGGGCTAAGAATGTTTTCCTAAGCAATTTGTATCGGCGACATGATAAAAAATAGTGCTCTATTGTTTCCGATTCTGAACAAAAGTTGCATAGTGGTGATATCGCCAGACCAGCCCTATGTGAATAGAAATTTAACGGGGGGACACGACATCGAAATCTGGTTATTATGGTTTCCAACTGTTTTGTAGGACACCAGTGACTTTTCCATGGAAATCTTAAGTGAGTAAATTCTGGTGTTGACAATATTGCTTCCATAGCGTCTGCACTGAGCGCAAGCTTTCTGTATCTTGTCGCCGTTATAGTGGCCACTTCGGGAAGGACTGATAGTACTGGCCCTTCCAATGCTGCTCGTGCTAGAGAGTCGGCGATTTCATTTACCTCTAAGCCGCAATGACCAGGTACCCATACTAATTTCAATAGCTGCAGCTGAGGAGGAACTAGCATAAGGAGCGTCTTTAAGGCCATCGATTTTGTTGACGCCGTAATCGACGTACATACTGACAGGGAATCCGTTATTATGATCGCATTAGCGGCATTTAAAGGTAGCTTTCGCAGCGCTAGAACTATTGCCAACAGCTCAGCTTCAAAAACTGGGGTGAAATCCGGTAATCTTAATGAAAAAGACCAGTCACTCGCTGCAGGCACATCTTCTTCTTCACACAGTTTAAATCCGCAAATATCATTAAATGTAAAAAGTGAAACAAAAATTTAAGAATAAATCTAAGTACACCTACCTACTCTGCAAGAGATACTAGGAAAAAGTAATGAAACTAGTAGGACACTAACCAACTCGACAATTAAGGGGTGGGGAGGGGGGGCAGCAATAAAAAGTCTTAGCTTCACAGAGCACTCATTTAGAAAAGAAAGCTTAAATCAAAAGGCAACTCCAACTCTCACAACAAACAAGAAAAGCAAGAACTCGAAGACAGCCCCAATAAGCTGCGCATTGCAATAATTCGTCACTGAAGTCAAACTTGGGCAAACATCTTAGTAGCAAGCGCAGCACTCTAAACCAAAACAGTAGCTTTTTTTCGTCCGGTTTGACTGGAGTGGAGTGCGCTTCTCGTGCACATCTTTCCCCCAAAAAATTTCACTTGGCTCTGCCCTGTTCATTCTCGTTTTATAATTGGCATTGCCTGCTATATGTTTATGGTGTGGGCTTAAGAATTGTTTTTTCATACTTCACAATAAAGAATGTTAATGCTTCATCAGACTGCGCATGAGCCTTCTCGACATAGCTACAATAAATAATGATGCATGTAATGAAAGTGAGGAAACCACTAGCCTCTTCCTCGTTCCATGCAATAGGCGACGCAGAAACCCAATGAGTGAATCGTTCACTGTTTTCGTTTATACAAATACTGAAGTTACCAAAATAAGACAGAGTTACATGCAGCTCCTCACAACTTGGAAAAATCAACGCACAAATTCGTTGCATGTCACAGAGACTTGATCGCTACCACTTGACGTTTGCTAGTGTGGTGGCGCAAGAGCAGTTGCACCACAATGCTGTGCAGGACTTACGCAAGTTGTAAAAGCGTGCAAAGTCAACTTTTGCTATAAATGCATCATGGACCCGAAAAAACAACTTTTTGTGTCGCATGTTGACGTCTCCTGCGTGGGACGCATTTGATAAATTTTCGGATTTTAGAAGTCATGTAAGGCTTTTGACTTTACATTCTTTATTGTAAGGTAAGAAAAATGACAAGTCCTTGGCCATACCATAAACTTATGGCAGGCAAAGCCCATTAAAAAGCAAAACGAACAGAGCTGAGCTGAGTGAAATTTTGAGAAGGAAGGATGTGCAGAAGAAGCCGACTCCACCCAAAGTCAAACAGAAAAAATGCTTTTGGTTTCGCGTACAATGTTGATTTCGGTGCTAATGTTTGACCCAATTATTCTTCAGTGACGAATTCTGGCAATGTACAGCTTAATTGAACTGTCTTGAACATTATGCTTTTCTTGTTTATTCATAGAGTTGGAGTTCCTTGTTGATCCGAACTTCTCTTCCTAAATAAGTGCTTTGCAAAACTTAAAGGTGTTCGATTACTGCCCCCCCTCCACCCGCCCCGTTACTGTCAAGTTGGTTTGCATATTGGTTTCATTAATTTTTTCTAGTAGCAGATGCAGAGTAGGTACGTGAGTTTGAATTATTCTTTGCTGTTTCTTTTATTTGTTAATGTATAATATTATTTAGCAGATTGAAAATGCGCCAGAATGTTGAGTTGCTTACAGTATTAGTAGTAACTTTTTCCCTTTACAGTAAAAAGAATAGAAAAGGCAGGGAAAACACAGCGTGAGTAAGCTACACAGCACAGTAAAGAACCGACAAACTACATAGCAAAGCATACCGAGCTCAGAAAGCTCTATGGAACTGTAGGGATAAATTAACGCAAAAAACACACAAACGAAGTTTTGCTTGATTATCATCACTTGCCAAATTACACGCACTGATTTATTCAAAGTGACTGTTGGTGTAATAAGTGCGAGACAATTTTAATATATGTATATTTGTATACAGAAACACCAAATTTATATATATCCCGGAAGGTTAGGTATGCGCTGTGAAAAGTTGGAAGGACGCGTTAAAACCACCATAGTCATTGCAAAACTTAGGATTGTACGCAATAGTTCCTTAGATGGTTCAGGAAAAAAATAGCATGCTTTTATATTGGTAGCATAACTTAAAGTGGAATCAGGGTGCTGTCTAACTTCTAGATTCAAGGCCTCATTTGATGCTAAATTTCACTCTACTAGATCTGTCCCGAATTTCCTTGAAGCTAACATCACTCTGAGGACGTATGCATTCTTCATGGCTAAATTAAATAACGTTTCACAGGTCTGGCGCGTGCCGTACAAATGTAGCGCCGCAGCCGCTCTGATGGCCCACGGTGGGCGAGAGTGCCCTTAGCATTTGCTCCTGTCTCTATATCAAACTTTCGCCGAAGCTTCATGACCAGTAAAAGTTTTCAAGGACTCTGATGTTACTACGTTTTGTAGAACACACCCACCAATTCAGTGATAGTTTACAGGTGTGGTATAAAGGTGCCCTGAGCTATTGCTGCTTCATAGGGCAAATGTGCTTCTATGTTTATAAGGAACATCAAGAGTCATAAACTGAAGGTTTACTCTCTGATTGATATGTGGGGTTTAACATCCCAAAACCACCATATGTTTATGAAAGACGCCGTAGTGAAGGGCTCCGAAAATTTTGACCATCTGGGTTTCTTTCACGTGCACCCAAATCTGAGCACACGGGCATACAAAATTTCCGCCTCCATCGGAAATGCAGCCGCCACAGCTGGGATTTGATCCCGCGACCTGCGGATCAGCTGCCGAGTACCTTAGCCACTTGACCACCACGGCGGGGCAGGTTTACTCTCTAATGTATCCTTACCTTGTCAGAAGTGTAAATGCAAAATTAAATTCAATATTTCGGTCAGCAGAACACTTTGCTTGGCTGATTGGTCTATGTTCAGTTAAAAGCCATAAAATTAGGCCTGTTTTTTCGTGAAGAAATACTGAGACAAAGGGTTGAAGGGGCACGATTTTTTACTGTTTACTAATCATATACTGCAACAAAGTATGTACAAGATGCACAGACATGCGCAGCAAGCTGGGCATAAATGAAGCGCATAGCACCATTATGACAACCTGGGCCCGAATTCACAAAGCTTTCTCTTTGGCTACGCATTTTCTTAGCCAAAGATTCTCTTATCTGGAGGAATTACTATAGCGCGGGTATGAATTTACCTTATTCGGCACTTAAGAGGGCAAGGAGGACAGACGATAGCCGATGAAACGACAAGGAAAGAAAAAAGTGTGTGCCAATAATATCAAGGTAGCACGCAAAGCGTCTAGCATCGACAGTATACGATGATAGCCAATGATTTGCTGCATCTAAGTTTCAGTTCCGCGAGCGTCTGCTACAGCGCTTACGGGTTGCCGCGTACGTTGTAATAGACGTTTTGGTGGGCTGTGCAAAGCCAAGCACTCGCCTTTAATTACCGACTGTAGCTAAAAAAAGAATCGCTCGATGGCCTTAAGCCACCGAGCAATCCGTGCACTATCTTGCCGAGTACAAGTAAACAACACTCCAGGTGCACCACATAAATCAAACCACACATAAATCGATGCATGCAATGTTTGAAAATGTGCCTTGAATGTCTTCCCTTATTTAAAGCGACCACTTACCTTACATTTCATTGAAGCTGCGCTGCTACTTAACCAATTCTGTGCAATCTAGCATGGTATAGTGGTGAACGTAAGGGTGTTTTGTACCTATAGTCAAAGGTATCCTTTGTTACAATATTCTTATTACAAGACACATGAGCGACTTTGGTGCCTGCAGACGAGTTGTTCTAAAATAGATAACAGCAGTAATCAAATGAAATTGTGAGCGCAATTTCGCTGGTTCCATGCACCGCAGCATTTTTATAAAGCCGGAATGCG
The DNA here is from genome assembly GCA_013436015.1 of Rhipicephalus annulatus. Taxonomy (NCBI): domain Eukaryota; kingdom Metazoa; phylum Arthropoda; class Arachnida; order Ixodida; family Ixodidae; genus Rhipicephalus; species Rhipicephalus annulatus. The sequence goes on from WOVY01009598.1 coordinate 701,715, forward strand.
AGAACGTGCATACGCTTACGCTTAGGTATATGTCTACGTAAAATGAGGGAGACTCGTCGGGAGGTGTCTCAGTGCTAATGATTTTCACAAAACACGGTGCAAATATTTCGTCCAGCGTTGTTTGAGTGCGCAAACAAAGCAAGGGACGTGTATACGAGTCTTGAGGTCGAGAGACGTTATCACACGTGCGAAAAGAATAAAGAGAGAGAGAGACTCTCGTTTCGGCTTCGCGAAAGCTTAAAATTGATAGATAATAAAGACAATTTTCTGGCCCAGCAGACGTCAGGGAAAGTCTCCGCGAAGCAGCGTCAGATGCTCGGAGAGCATAAAAAAGAGGAGTACGCGTTATATGGGAGTGACAGCCACTCAAAAAGCCAGATGAAGTGTGACTGTCCTTAGATGTGAGAATCATTGCTAATTAGGAGAGTTGAGCTAATGAGCCAAATCATTACTAAATAACGATAATGGAAGCAAACTGAGCATTTATCTAGTGAAAGTGACACTAGTGACAGTGAACTCATAATAGTTGATTAGCGTTGTCACATGCTGTTATATATTTTTATTTTCTTATTTATATTTGGCAATTTATGAGAAGGTAGCCTACGTTAGAGTCTGCTATCCTAACGTCAAGACACTAATGTACAAGAATAAATAACGCACGGTTATACAGTCACACGTGGCGGTTTCTATCTTCTAGTAACCTTGGGAAAACGCATTCTAACTATTTTTTCTATTTTTGACAAAGTTTCACCGGACGTTTTTGCATTTGGCTTCATTCGAAGGAATGACGATATATCAGCAATAGGGCGAATGCAAGCACTGCTGCAGTGGACGAGCGGTTATAGCGCTCAACTACAATCTATGAGGTACTTGGTTCGATTCGCAGAATCACTGAGTACTTTTTTTTTCAAGAGTTTGCCCGGCCTGACATTATGCGTGGTGGCGGGTACTAATTTTTTGAGAAGTAGGCTTTCACACTTGCTTCTTTCACTCCACTTTTGACCCAAAAGCACTGTACTGTGCTCCTTCAAAAATTAAACAATTCAGGGTTCATAATTTTTTCCTCCATTCTCTCTTATCGCAAAAGTGTCCAGTGCCGAAATACCAATATTATACCTGGTATATTACTTTTCACGTGTCTGAATATTCGACCAGCAATCAGTCTTCACGGTGTTTTGAAGAAAATCTACACATGCAGTGAGCTAACTGCTTGCAGCCAAGTTGACTGCCTTTGTAGGGACACGCTTTCGTGCTAATTTGGTGGGCATCATCACATGCAGCAAGACCAAAGAGCACGGACAGTTAGAGCTGACGCGAACAGAGTGATTAGTTTGTGTCTTCTCTCCCGCTATTTGTCATGCTGCACGCTTCAGTGTAATGTCGCTGTCAATGGTTAAAATGAACTATAGCAGTTAATCAAGTTCTGCTGAGAGGGTCTCCTATTGTCCAGAATGGAACAGAACAATGGCAATTTGATTTGGGAATAAAGAGATACCCTGCTTTTGGTTACTAGAATAAATTTCTAAAGTGAAGTTTATTTTTTATTAACAACATGTTCAAGTGCAGATGAAAGGTGCACGAACAACGTGTATCCAGCTTGACTAGGTTTGTGACCTTCATTGTAATTGCGAACCGGTATCACAGTATGCATAAATATCACACACATATACATCCACGGGTGATAGCTTGCTTATTCTGATTAAAATTGAAAGGTTGAAATCGACATATTCAACCAACGCAATGTGTACGAGATATGCCATGTAGAGTAGCTATGCTCTAGACTAATCTTCGCAGGTTCGTTCCATTTTACCCAATTTCTTGCCCATGACTGTAGGTTGGTAAATGAATCAACTTCTTCCAATACACATATTCTGTGTAAGGTTACATTTATTTTTATGCAGTACAAAATAAATTGAAATATGTAATGGCTCAAAAGAAAAATAACTAGAAACAAATTCAGCCATATTATTACCAAACTTACCAATGATAAACGGATTCTCATTTAAAAGATACATACATACATACATACATATACGCACACACACATATACATATGTACACCCATACATACATACATACACACAATCAGGTGTAAATATTAAAATAAATGGCTATAAAACAACAATTCTAATAAACTCATTTTGAATATACTACAGAAAGTAACTCACGAGAGAAATCCACCGGCACTGTTATGTCTGAACACGGTGTTTCTCGAACCATCTCGCAAAAGCTTGATGCATAGTTTTCCGCTGATGCCCAGTGACAAGCACTCTTTATAAAAAACACAAGAATGAAGCCCTTGACAATGTCATGCTAAAGAAAAGGGCTATGCATCAATATTTTGTACATGTCTGCAATATCACTCTGTTTATTTACATAGTTTGGCTCATTCACAACCCACTAACAAAGCATGTTAGGACACTTGGGCTGAAAGTTGGCACAGCGCGAGTAAATTGTAGACAATACATGAAAAATAGAATTATAAGCTACTAAGCTCCTTGGTGCGAACGGTGTTTATATTGACAGCTATAGGGGCCATTTCGTTTCCCCAAAACACTTCTCAAAAGTAGAATCAACTTTATTTAGCTAAAAGTTTCTATTCTGGCGCGTCGTGGTGGCTCAACGGTGGAAGTGACTCTTTCGGCCAAGAAAACAAAGACCAATAATTTTTCCAGTTCGTGAATTCCCCCCATGCTAACATTGAGGCAGCTAGTAGGAGTGCTTTTAGAGAGAGGGAAACACCACATTCCCACCAGTTGTGGCCTTGGGTAGCTACTTCACTTGGACAAAAATGATGAAAAACACTCCTCAAGAAGACTTCAAAGTTTGCACACCTACACAGTTCCCATTCAGCTGTCTATTAGCCTGCTTGAAAAATATTGAGTTTACTGGTGGGCAAAGACTGTACAATATGTGAGGTGATGCTCCAGTGCACTTCATGTATATCTTGCTGCTGGCCTCAACTGCGATGTTGCTCAGCACATATGTGTAAAATAACAACTAATACTATGCCACTGCAAAGTAATTATGTGTCATTTGCATGAAACAGGGACCAAGATAAAAGAACATAACATTTGCCTTCACAACGTTCAAAAACTGTAAATAAAGTTCCACAGAGTTTTCACAGTTCATCTGAGGATAGTAATATTGGTTGTAAACACATTCCTAATTCCACTAACAAACTATTTTAAGATGCCAGATTCAATATTAGAGTATACCAGCACTTTTGCAGGGCTAAACAATTGTACAGGCACCTAGAAAAACACAAGTGAATGCATGCTATAGCTACATATAAAAATAAATACTTTTATTTCTAGTCTTAGTAGAGCTGCATAGATGATAAGTCACCTGCATTACATTATGAACAAACCTATCCGAGCAAAGTATACATTTAAAAAGTTACACTTACACAGTAGATAAGTAGACTGTTGAAGGATGGACAGGCAGTGGGATAATTCCCAAGCACTAAAATCTACTGTTAAGATATACTAGGAGTAGTGATGATCCTCTTCCTTCCAAATAAAATCATCCACATAGATTCACTTCCCAGAGCTTATACACTCATGGCATCATTGGCGCTATACAAATGAGTGTACACTGAAGGATTACATCGACTAAGTAAATGATTACTGCATCAATGGCTTTACTTCTTGTACTACAAAGAATGCAAACACAGTTACCATTGGCGACCATGGATGCTGTGATTTCTGGCATGCAAATGTAGAGGCACGCAGGCACTTAACACACCTGTTAAAAACTTCAGCTCAAAAATATTTGCCCACTAACACTACAGCAGCCTTTAAATTAGTGTCATAGTTTGATATCTTCCATGCAAAATTTAAATAATTTCGAATGCAAGCAAAGGAACTGCTGAATAATGCACTGCTAAGAAGTTAAGCAGCAGCTGCTCCTGACATCACAATGTGCTCTTTCTGCTGTTGTAAGCTTTGAGCTGGAGAACAGTCACTGGCAGTCCCTTTATACTTGTTGGTCTTCTGTGCTCTGTTCTTGATACACTGTACATGACCGTGGAGCACCGAACCCCTTGTTACTGCTGGAACTTAGAAAAATACAGATCATTGTTACAACCATGCTACGTGCAAGAGTGTATAAATGTCAATTATGTGCTCATATTTACAGATATTGTAATTTCAGAAGCCAATGACAAGCCTCAACACACACACACACACACACAAACAGTGAAGGCTGAAAATATATTTAATATGATACAAGAGCAAAACCACAATGTTATAGATGAAGGCATGAAACTTCTGACAGGCACAAAAAGCCCATAGAGTTTCTTTTATTTCAACTTTACACTAGGTGCGAGAAGTAGAACACAAATAACTTCACCAAGGAACACAAGTTAGACTGCATTACAACACAACAGCCAATGTTGATAACTTTAAGGCTGTCTAACATAGCCAGCTCACCATACCGCATATAGGAGCAAACGGGCAGTCTAGAAGACACAAAGAACTTGTGGATCATGAGTGTGCTTGTTACTGACATCTATTATTCTAAATGAAGAAAAGCTTTCAAAAATGCACTTGATCAGGGGAAATAATCATACGCAACAAACACAACGGGCTCCTACAGGTGCCACTAACACTCACCATCATTGTTGATACCAGTGTCTTAGCAAATGCGCAATCTAGAAGACACAAAGAACTTGTGGATTATGAGTGTGCTTGTTACTGACATCTATTATTCTAAATGAAGAAAACCTTTCAAAAATGCACTTGATCAGGGAAAATAATCATACGCAACAAACACAACGGGCTCCTACAGGTGCCACCAACACTCGCCATTATTGTTGATACCAGTGTCTTGCCGGAGGGATATGCTGTGTCCTGCACAGAACACCAAAGGAGCGCTCCATGACTTGGATTGCATGCGTGCTAGCTGCATCGCTCTGCTGCTGAAATAGGCTAGCCACAGACAGAGAAATGAGAAGCCATGGCTTTGAAACACACTGAACGTCACCCTTAGGGATCAACAATGCATGCTTAGGTCAGGTACAATTTGTAGAAAATTATATATCACTATGCATTCGTGGTGAACATGTTCGGCTGAAACACAAGCAACAGCACTGAGAGAGAAAAAGCTACATTAGGTAAAAGATGCAGTTAGTGGCCTTATGTCATCCGAGGCTTCTTCAATAGGTCTTTTCCCTTGCAAGTTGTGAACAGCCAGGCAATTTTCACCCACTTGCTATTTCCTTCCAGAGCACTTGATCCACAGAGGGAGTCACAAGCTCGAGAGCTCAATAAGGAATCAAAGTATTTGTGCTCGTTTCAAAGCACAAGCTTTTGAGTTTCAGATTCTTGGAGTTTCATTCATAAGCTGCAGGCTTTCAGCTTTCAACATTCTCAATTATCTTGCAATTTAGTTCTATAAATGTTGAATAAGAATTATGTGTAACAATATTACAGGTATCCACTGAAAGCAACCATGCTTGGGTTTTCAATTTGTGCACAGTAAGTGGTGCTCACGTAATCGTATGTATTAAACAAAAACTAACCTTGCAGCCAGCCGTTAGGCAGTTTTGTGCCCTTGAAGCTCCCAAGCAGATTGCAGTACTTCCAGATGAGGCTGCCATGCATGCTTCCACGCCACATCCGCTGAATGATAACAGTCCGAGCAGTGACATAGGCTTGCACAGTTAGGGAGATCGTGTCCTTCCTATTTTTGTACGGGTGCTCCAAGTAATGATGAGGATTGATGTGCCAGAATGTGCAACCGATGCATCACAGGACCTTAATAAACCAATCTCTGCGATCTGTGAAGAGCCGAAAACGAGATATTTAAAAACAATCATTAAAAGCAATCACTTCAAATACTTATTTGAGGAAGCTATCACATCGTTAAAGTGACCAAAATCTGCTATAATCACTTTGAAATAAACTGAAACCTCATGTAAAATTTGCGTACCGCAATATATATGTCCTACTGAAGTATAGTACTACCACAGTGGTAGTCGTCTATAGAACTAATTTTCTAAAATAACATAAATTTTTTAAGTGCAACCTGGCTCCTGAAAAATATATTCACATTACCTTTCCAACTATCAAACGTGGTCAATCGACAGGCCCAACCTCATAATCAAACAAGAGCTCACTTGTATCAAATGAAAAAAAACTTTTTATGTATTTGCTCCATAATATATGTGTGTATATTACAGTAGTAGTAAATTTTTCATGCTTCAACTTTTCATAGAGAAACATTACATCTGATGGGCTTAAAAACTTGCACACGTTATAGAACTGCGTGAATTATAGTACCGGTGTAATTTAGTTCTGCAAGGTGAACTCACCGATGGCAGCATTTAGTAGCCGTCGGTGTCATAAGGAACCAAGTACGGCCAACAGGCAAAGGGCATCTGCAGACTGGAAGCTGCCAATGACAGCAATGAAGGGCTGTCCAGGCGTGCACGTCCATTGATAAAGTGTAAGAACTGGCCATGACCGGCTGTTGTCAAGGCTCTAGTGCCGTGCAAAACGATGACCAGACGAACTCGGAAACCTGTAGTTAGGCGATAATGGCCTACAACTTCATCCAAAGCAAGGCACCGGTGAAATCTTTGCTTTTTTGGGCGGCTGGAGGGAAGCTTGACGTTCACGGGCTCTCGCTGCCACATAGAACTCCCAATTTGTTACCGAAGAACAGTCTAGGCGCGCTTCCAAAGTAACACGATCCACAACAGAATGTAGCATCTCGCAGTTTTGGTTGATCACATCACAGTGCTAGGACTATGCTTATCACAAAAAGGAGAACAACTTAACAAACAAAAGCGCCAAGCTGCCCCACCACGACTTCGCAGGGCAAAACAGTTATCAACGCTGTCTTTCAATTTTTGGTCACACGAGCACAGCTTATTCACAAGTCTTGGAACGTCAACACAGCAACACTGTTCACAACGAACATCGTTTCACTCCCGAACAGTACATTGCTCTCAAGTAAATAGAAGCGTACGGGCTAACTAGTGGCGAAGCAAGAACCAAGCGCGTAGTTCATACGTTTCCGTACGTACTTGGGGTCACTCAAGTTACGTGTCAAAACGCTGTCTATCCGAAACCTCGCACAGCACCAAACTGAGAGACTTGAAAGTCAAGCGAACGAACTATTACCGGCACACAAACACACATTGCAGGCTTTTCGAGGGCTAGTTGCCGTCGATACATCGACGCCGATCCCCGCTTGATAATCACACCGACGCACAGGCTTCGCTGCGCTTCACCGGGCACCATTGCACTGCCACAGCTTTCCGCACTGCTTACACGCACCGAAAGAACTGCTGTAATCAAAACACATCCGGTCAAACGCTGAAGTAACTCGTGCGAGAAGCGCTTGCTGAAAGTCGCACCAACCGATAAGCCGTTTACGACGCCATGTTGTTTTCGACAACTGTGTGCAGCACATAAGATGATAAGAGAGCTCTTAGAAAGTACTTGCACTATTTGCACGGCGTGACAAAATTTTCTCTTATGTGTGAGGGGGGTGATATGACGAACAGGACAGGCGTGCCAGATGAAAGAAGTGTTTTGGCAACGTCACGGAGTGAGCTGATGTAGAGGGTATTGCTTCACAACCAATCACAAGCTGTGCCTGTCGGCCAAGCCGTCGTCTGCTCGCGTTTGTCGTCTGCTTCGATCAGAGCATGCCACAGGGGATTCGCCTTCGCAACGCTATTACGCTATTATTCTCAGGTCAACTTGTCGCTACGTGGCACAAAATAGATGTCAGTGGCTCGCTCTACCTTTGAATGATGTTCGTGCGCCAAGTTAAATGGCTGGTAATTGACGCAGGGATGAATTCAGCCAAGGTTTGCTCCAGAATCGTGAGGGTTTGCATATTTTCTGTGTCATACAAAGTTACTAGGGTCATTTCATTCCGATTGCTTGCCATGATATCACGGTCCATATCGGTGTCTGAACAGTGAAGGTGAAGATGCATGATTTGTTTGAAGTTCCATGCGTAATCACGCGCACCCCTAATACGCTTTGGTTTACAAAGTACGCTTTGTTCCAGATCGTCCCAAAGTGTATCGACAGCTGTATTTCAGAGATCGCAACCATTGGACAGTTATAGCCAATGAAAGTACACTAGAGCACAAACTTTAGGAACCACTCACTGAAAACTTCCTCTAATTTTTATTTCCAATAGCGTGCAAAGAATGTGCTCCCATTAACCTCTTTGGTGGTAATTTCCACCAATGAGGCAAGGATCTCGAGTCGCACTTTTAATTGGATGAGATGGGGCGCAACACAACAACATAACAAATAAGGTTGATCCTATGTCATGCCGCGTTCGAATGCACTGACCATTCACGTATCACATTGGTTTTCATCCAACCACAAATCTTTACATGCGTAGTTTTATGCCATTGACGCCCAATAGAATTCTTCAATTACTGCGACTTCGAACTTATTGGATGATGGTGGTTGTCAACACCATCCACCTCGTACAAGGGAAACAACACGCAAAGCTCAAAGCGCCGAAAGAAATAAAAACGCACCAGCAGTCATCAGGCAGCCCTTGATGGGCGTGAATTAACTCAAAACCAGCCAGGGCACCAAAGTATACCGCTGCGGCAGCAGGTTCTAAGTAGCCACATTGTTCCTAAGAGTGGTCCGGACCACTTTTAGGATTTTCTCTCAGCCATGCTGTTTTTACGCACAATTTCGCTTCGTGAATCCACTTACGAGCACTTTTCGGTGACGTAAGCAAATATAGCAACTGCATCACCATCGCTGACATGTTCCCGGGCAGTCACAGCGCGCTTTATTTGCAGCGGCCGATGTGACAACTATGGCCTCTTACGACGTTTTTTCGTTTCGTGAATCGACTTACGCAAGAAAATTTCTCTTGCGCAAAAATGTTTTCGTAAGTGAGTTTTGAGAATCTGGGCCCTGGTTTCTAAAAACGTGCTTTCTCCTGTGAGAGAAACAATTAAGTATCACTGATACATAAGGGATCTCTATGCTCTCATATGAAGGCCTTGAAGAATAAATGAACCATGACGTCCCTGCTTTTACTAAAAATGTGAACCTTATTCAGCCACAAATCACGCTGTGAATTACAGTGAGTCACGAACGTGGAAGTGTTGTCTATCCTTTATTGTAAGCTTTGCAATTGTGCGCTCTTATTCATGCATTTTGTTGTCTGACTGACACGCATCTTGCCGCAGGATAGCAGAAATTCTTCAGCACTAGTGCCGCAGTTTGCACACCATTCGATGTGCTTTTTGCCACAACCATTTTTGTTGCTCCTGTTAGATAGTGTAGGTCGGCGTAGCTAAAACAGCTAAGAACAGGCAATTGGCATACTTTGTCTGTTTCCAACCTTTCTTTAGGTTATGTGCAGCCCGGTGTATCCAATGCATGAGCTGAGAGCTCATATTTCTCTATATCTACTCAAGAACCATGATGGTCACTTTTGAACTTCTGGAAAAACAATTTGGCGACAACAATAAGGAGCATGTGAGGGGAGCCATTTAAATACAACCAGTTCAATTGGTTTTGAAAAGCTTTCTGTATGTTGTTTGAGCTTCACTTTTCAAGTGTAGATTGGAGGTGATGATGAGCTGCACTTATTTTATAGTTGTTAAATAGGTTTACTTGTATGGTAGCAATCGTTTTGTAGACCTAGGTAAGGCAAACAGGGGTGCTGGCTCTGCAAGGTGATGCATAAGCTTATAAATTTCAACAAGCCACAACCCGGAAACTCTTGCGTAAACACCAATTCCTTCGAGAGACAGCAAAAGGCCACTAAAGCATTGTTACAGTGTGATAAGTAGTGGAGGTTGGTTCTAAAATAAAGAAAAATGCCAACATAGGTCAAAACATTCAAATTTTCCACCATTGAAATGGCGTTGCGAGGCACAGTTACTAGAAATAAGAACAAACTGCTCAGCATATGATTTACACAAATAGCCTATGCAGATGCTTTGTCTTTGAACATGAGAACCTACATTAGAACTGATGAACTTCTCTGAAAGCTTAAGAGGCTACAATCATGTCTGCAGCATTCCAGATGTCAACACCACCACTCTCGTCTAGGCAACGTCTTGCACAGAAAAATAGTTCATTGCACGGAGCAGAATGAAAGAGGTGCTCAAGATCAACTGAAAAGAAGTACCCTGTCGCGAAATTTGTTTGAACATACTGGGTGATATACTACGAAATATCCGTTCGAAATGGGTCTTTCACAACAGCTGAGCCGCTTCATTAGAAACAGATGAATCACAATCTAGCACGTACCTTTTTCACTCAGAATCGTCCTGAAAGGGATGACCTGCTTATGTGTCTTGGCCATGAAGATCAGAAAAAGGGTGTTGATCTGGATAGCTGCAATATATCGTGCAAGTTTAATGTTCTTACTCAGAGCCAACACATTGCTTTTGCTCTTGTTTTATTGGCTTTTATCTTAAGGTTCTTGTTGACTGCCCGTTGTGCCATTAAATTATATGAATCTGTATCTTTGCCCTAAAGCCACTGCTTTGAAGCTCAAACAATTTTTTTTCTCTTGTACAATAACACGAAAACCATGACAGAATCTTTGTGACATAAAATGGAAGGTTTTTCCTGGTTGTACTAATCTTTCCACACCTTCATATAAGCAACGATGCCTTTCTTTCACACCAGCTTTTCTGGCAACTCATCGGCACAATGCCAGTAATTCGCGAGCTGGCAAAGACATTTTGCTGAATTTTGGACCTTTGATGAGTAAACAATTATTCTTTTTGGAATGGGATTATTTACAACACCACGAGGTCTTTTTGGGTGTTACCAGAAGCCCTTGGAGAGTAATCCACATGCTTAAAAATGTTCGTATTCCAGAAACTCCATAGCATGCACTCAAGAAAGGCCCGAAATAGGGCTACAAACCATCTAATATGGGTTACAAATTACTTATCATGATACAGTAGCTTGTTGAATAAGCCAATGGAGACGTTAGGGTCCGCTTCATACAAGAGGGCGTAAAAGTTTACTAACCGGGGAAAATCGGCCATTTTACATCACAAATTTTTAATGGCAGCTGTTGTGTTGTATGTACAATAATTTCTGGTGCTTCAAGTGGATAAAAACATTGGCTTTGTGACAATAAATGCAGTTTTGTATAATTTCAAGGCAAAGCAGGAAGTCTACAAAAACTTCCTTGAGGTAAAAGCAAGCAAAAAAAGAGTAATGTAAAGCAATGACACTGTGTAAAAATTGGAGCTTGTGAAACTTCCACCCTTTATTGCAGCTAAGAAGAACAGTGCTTTTTGTGTGCTTCATCGTCAAGCTTTCCAAGCCAAATGTTCCTTATAGGACGATTTTGGTGAATAAGGTACGTGGCAGAATGTACTTAGTCAGCCTTTAGCAGGGAACGGGGCAATTAAGAATATATATGTTATTTATAAATTTAAAAGTATAAAACCTGGCATGCAGATGTCATTTGTTGTGCTGATATTATAACTGAAATCAGTTTAAAGCTATCTAACTTAAGTATGAGTAACAACACTCGATAAACTCGCATTGGCATCCCAAAAGTATTTAGCAAATTAACACAAGTTTGTCGAAATTTCTGCTTAAGGATGTTCACAAAGGTCCATTTTGAGCTGTAAATTTATTGGTTTATTTTCATTATTTAGGTAAGCATACAATTTTTTTTCAGAAATGCCCTGGGCATATTGTCTTACCAACAACTTTTACAAAAAGCCAATTACAAAAGTCTGTATGCACACAAATATGGACAGCTTTAATGCATTCACCAATGTCTCACAATCCAAGTGCAAAAAACGGAATGGCTATAGCTTAATTTGTTGTGAAATAGAACAAGGACGAATGACAGCAACTGTTCAAAAAATGAATTCTGAGAAGATGGAGCTCGAAGAGATTGCTGCCAGAAGCTGATAAAACGTAACTTGGAAGGAAGCTGGCTTTAATTTTCATTGCAAAAATGCATCTTTGTGGCTACCTTGAGCTCAATTTGTCCTCTTTGTGTATATGCCAATATGGTGGCACTTTGTCAAGAGAAAGCTGAAAATTTGCATTTCGTTATGGCTAATTTTCACAAAGCTTTTTACGACAGTCGACCAGTAAAATGCTTGTTTCTAAACTTCTACATATCTTGATCGAAAATCACGCGGTCATTTGGAACATGGTTTCAGGATTACAGAAAAGATTATTTCAAAAACTGAACATTTCAACCAAATATAGAATTCCCATAGCCACGTCTTCTTAATGTAACAGCTAAGCTCCGTTGCTATAAAAGACCAGTTTATGACTGACAATTCCCTCTCTGTCACCAACTTCGATTGAATTTTTGGTAGGGTCTATACTACAGCTGAGTTGACGTTGAGTACGCACGTTATTTGTAATGTACAGGGCGTTGTTTTTCTGTGTAAGAAGCGGCATAGGCGAGAGTGGAGGTGTTGCCTTCCGAAGTGCCGCTGGCATGGTGGTAGAGTTTTTGGGACCCTTCTTAAGTTCCTTGTAATGGTCACCTCCATCAATTTAATGGACATTATGTCCAAAGACAAAACTTTTGCATAGGCTCTTGTGTCACTCCAGCTTTGTGCAATTTGTTCACATGTTCTATTTACCGTGCCTAGCACCAGCACTTTATTGTCAGTACTAATAAAATATTACAGATATGCTGATGTTTTGTTTTCATTATATAAAAGCAACTAATCACTACTACATATCATCCCCATCCGAACAATCTCTTTGTGCATTTTCCCCCCAACTCGGAAGTTAGTGCTGTTGCACATTAGTTTGCAACTTGTACCTCTTTGAGAATTGCAGTATTTGAATATTACCCTGTAGAGCTGCCACACCTGCTGGCTTTACTCACCTCGGTCAACAAAAGTATTGGTGCCGTTTGACTTTTCTGCGCTTGCAAGGTCATGCACAAAAGAGATATGCAAAAATCTTTTCAAAACCATTTGGATCAGTTGTTCATGGCTGGTTTTTCTCACACGCTCAGCAGGAGTTGTGAACGGTAAAGCCTGAGCTTGAGCGTTATTTGCACCGGGTTGTACACAAGCTGAAAAAGGTTGCATACAGACATTACTTGCAGATTGTATTTTTTATAATGGTGGAGGGGGGCTGTTTGAACTCTGCCCACATATAGTATCTGACGGCAGCAACAAAGCTCTTTACTGCAAGAAACGCTATATGTGCACAGGTGTTCGCAAACCTATGCTGTTTTGATTCAAAATGCATGTCAGCCAGAAAGGATAATACTTAAATAAGCATGCATAGGAACATGACTTTTTCCAACATGTGAAACTGGGGCATATTTGCTGGATGACTGCAATTCATGTAATTGTGAACCGTGCCTGAATAAGATACAGATTTCAGTAGAAGCAGCTACACTACCACTTACACATTCTGGGCAGCATCCCATTAAAAGAACAGTGTTTCCTACATATCATTGTTACTTCATTCTCTCTCGCAGGCAGAGGGCAAGTTCTTGATCACAGGTTTCATTAGGTTGGTATGTGCTCGACCTTGCTGCGCATGTCTGTGCATATATGATGAATAAACAGTTCAAGTTTGTGGCCCAATTAACCACTTCCTTCATTATTGTTTATGTAAGAACAACCATGGTCTTGTAATAATTACACAATAAATGAATGCATTTTTCTGAAAGTGTAGAAGTGAAAAAACGTGTGGTTGTAGGGGCCTGGCATAATGACTAGTAGTGGAAAGACATGTGTGAGCAAGCTGTCAGTTAACATGCCTATAGAAAAAAACATGTCCTGAACTGTTTTTTAACGTTAAGCCCCAAGTGTGCGTGATCAATAAGTGTTACGTCAGAGGTATTTGTGCACTTTTTCTTTTCTATTACTGTTCGCTTTTTCATTTATTAGCATTTGCGTTGATACGACTTCTTTTTTTTGTCTGTGTTTGCATGCCAGAGAAAAAGATCCGTGCGCCCGCAGTGCTCGGTGTACCCATACCAGTGCTCAGGTCACAAGCCTGAATGAGCACTTTTGCTTACTTTATAAGCAATTTAAAACATAACGGCTAAATTCTGGCACTGGAAGTCGTTCAAAAGTGTTTCGGGGTTTAACTTTTATGTCAGAGATAATTTTGGCTTTCGTTTAAACTTTTGTTGAGCAAAAGCAATTCATCTGTTTTTATTCTATTTTACTATAGCATGCCTGGAAATGTACTTAAAGCACACCACATGGTGCCAGCTGTGCCACTTCCAACTGCTTCGTTCCCCTCTGCAAGCTCAAAAGAAGTTACTTTAGTTACTTTATGAAGAAAGCCAGTGGGGCTTATAAGTTATGCACCACAGCAGGAGGAACAAATATACACAGGTCTTTTTTGCAAGAAACATCATTGATTGTGTGCTGCAGCAGCATGTGGCTGCATGCTTGGCCACAAATAAACACAGACAAGGAAGCTTGTTAACATCAGTGGCAGGAGGTATTCTGTAATCAAGTTGTGAAGTGCAATGTCTCTTTAATTAATTTACGAATCTGGCTTCCAACACTCATCAATATCCACCAGCTCTTCCCTGGCATACACTCAGAGTCGTCCACCCATCATCTGCCCACCACTTTCAGTTTCCTCCGTCTGTCCATTATCCACCCGCCATCTGTCCGTCATCCATCCATTAAACGACCATCTGCCCACCACTCTCATAGTTCGCCATCTGTCCACCATTCGCCCACCATCTGCCCATGACTGCCACCTTCAACCATCTGTCCATCATTAGCCATTACCATAATCCACCAAAATAGTGGGTCCCATCATGCCCACCTCCTGTCCACCTTTCTTACCATCCACCATCTGCCCACTATCTGTTCATCATGACCGATTACCTTAATCCAGCAAAATGTTGGGTGTTGGGTCCCATTCTGCCCACCGTTGGGCAAATTTTCAATAGAATAGTGGACTTTTCTACGCAATAAACAGATGAGAAGAAGAAACCATCGAGTCTATTATAAGGGGTCTACAAAGTGGCTCTAGGGCTACCGATAAGTACACCAACACGAAAGCTTTTGTACCAGGGTATATATAATGCATACCCTGAGCTAAAGACAGCGGTACTGACTGTGCAGAGAAATCATCTAAGTCAAACGCAAGCGGGGAGAGAGATACTTGCTAGGGTGGGCTTCCCGCCACACCCCCAGAGCCTGGACGAAGTTCTTGTAGAAAAACCAGACCCTGATCTCACCGCTTTCCAAAAACGTGGACGTAAAAACAAACAGAAAGTGCAGAGAGGAGAGAGTACGATAGCTCCGAAAAACATCTAAACAACAAATCAAATGTTTTGTATGTGCATGCTTCGAGGTACAATATAAAACGGCCAGTTGCATCAGCACCTAGCAATGACAACTACACAGTCACATGTTCATCACTCTACACGTCCCCGTTTGCAAAGGCGAAATGCTTTGCCATTGCCCTTGCAATCAAAGCGCATAAACAGAGAGATGAACCACAGACAATTATTATCTACGACTCGCAGGAAGCGTGCCTTTTCTTTTAAAGAGGCAGCTTTCCGATAAAAAAAGCTAATTTTTAGGTGAGAGATCAACGAACAAATGCAGCGTGGTCTCGTTTCCAGGACACGAAGACCTGGAGAGAAACGGAAGTGTCGATGCTCAAAACGAAAGTGTGTTGCATCAAAAGTCTAACCGGCCTGAAAGAGAAAACGAACAAGAGAATCAAGAGAGGAAGGTACAGGCGATTCCCTACATGCACGAAATTTCGCACAACATTAAGTAGGTAGCTTCAAAGCACGATGTTTAGTTGTCTTCTCAGCCCCGTGTAAACTGTCGAACTTGTGCAGCATGACTAATCGGCCAGTGTTACCCAAATGCTCGACTCAGCACAAAAACAGGTTCATTGAGGGTGTCGAATGTGATGTATGACATTTCCCTAAGCTGTAGAACGCTGTTATATACGACAGAAAGGCAGATGTTTTAATGAACTTGCAAAGGAGCACAAGCTGAATGTACGCAATAAAGCTGGTAGCAACCTAGCCGAGCTCTGCGGGCATTCTGGCTGCACACTAAAGCTCAACGGCACCAAATTTTTAAAAAGAGCGAAAGAAATGACTGAATGCGAAGTTCTTGCAGCGTTTTTCATTAAAAAAAGCTGGTGATCAGTGTGTAAGCATGCCTTCTGTCACCCTAACAAACGCTGAGGTTGACTTTTTAGATAGCTTTACTTGAAGTGTGGTCTCGCTCTTGCAAGGATTTTCATATTTTGGTATTTATTTTACCCGACACTCGTTTTGCTTGACACAAATTAGTGGGTATTCACAGAGCGCGTTCGGACACCCCGGTACAGGCTCTTTCATCTTCCTTATTCTGTTCTTGTGTGTCTTCTTTATTGCTTTTGCATGCTTTTGTTTTTTATAGCACGGGTCTGCCGAGACCGCAAGAAAGAGTAGTGTTTAGTAAGTGAAGCCGACTTCTATTTTCTATGTTGTTATGTATTGTTTCATTCGCCCGTGATTTCCGTGTTTTTAACTTCTTTTAGACACTTACTTTACTTATCACTACCACAAGTTAAACATTTCACGCCCTCCTCTTCCACAGCTTCTATTTGGAAGGTGCCGTTTTGATATTATAAACCATGTAACGTCTTGATTTCGAAGTTCACTTTGCCGCGTGTGATATAGGTGTGCATTATCTTTGATATTTGATGCCACTGTTAGCATTTGCATTTTCTTTTTGCTTATAGAATTTGGGTACCATTTATATTGTTTCTTATCTTGCTCTTCTGTGTACAGATATTACAGGCAGCCTTTGGCATATAAAGAGGCTTGTTCAAGCACAAGTAAACTCAGTTGGAAGTCAGCGCTCTTCTGTGTTCTGGTTGTCTCCTTTTGTCTTCGTTTAAAGTGCCCTGAAGCCTATCTAATTTTGTCCGAAGGGTATTCTCAGATAAATGGCACTTGAAAACGGAGAGTTCTGCAAAGCGGACTGCATCTATGCATGTGGCATCGAAGAGACAGTGTTGTGCAGTGATGGATATTCTCTTGTCATGATTTTCTGGTTAGAAGTTTTTTTGTTATGATAGTACCAGCTTATATTCCCGTGCGGCCCCGCCGCTGGTGGTCTAGTGGCTAAGGTACTCGGCTGCTGACCCGCAGGTCGCGGGTTCGATTCCTGGCTGCAGCGGCTGCATTTCCGAAGGAGGCGGAAATGTTGTAGGCCCGTGTACTCAGATTTGGGTGCACGTTAAAGAACCCCAGGTGGTCAAAATTTCCGGAGCCCTCCACTACGGCGTCTCTCATAATCAAATGGTGGTTTTGGGACGTTAAACCCCACAATTCAATCAATCATTATATTCCCGTGCGGCGATGATACCACACTGCACACTTGTGTTGTAAAAAAAAACGAGGAAGTAGTAGCGGCAGCATGCCTTTCTTTTCTGGTGCCATTTATATGCTCTGTGTGTGGTATGTATGTACGCGGATGTCGAAAAAGCAAACCACTGTGACAGAATAGCACGGGTGGTGTCACGCTTCTATGCTTGATAACGCGGAATGGATCTTCGACCACAATGGCTGCATTTAGATGAGGACTAAATATAAAAATAACACCCGTCAACCAAGAGATATGTGTGCATTGGTGAATCACAAGTGGTCACAATCTTGATGCGTACACTGCAGCATACTTAAGAATGATATATTTTTGGCACATTAAAGCCTAGCAATTATCGATGTTGAATAGGCATGTTCATTTTAGGCTGAAGCAGGCAAACGGATAAAACTGAAACTGTGTGTTAGGTGAATTTAACGAGCAAACATCAAAGAGATTTGGCACTTCTCTAGCAACGCGTAAATTCCGAAGTTACTTAGCCATGGCAGCCAGTGAGCATAACGCTTACCGCATCAGCTGGCTCCATAAAGCTAAGCTTTGAGTAGGCCGCTGCTTTGTTCGTAACAAGAACCGTGTCTTTTGGACAAATTAAGGCCAACAGAGGCACTTTAGCATCGACTGTTCACCGCGAGAGTAACTTTTATAACAGCTCAGAGGCGTCTAAACGTGGCCCCGCACAAGTGTTGTCGGCAAGGCAGCTTTCCTTTACACGCAACTGTTTAAAAAAAATACTTGCCTATCGTATCGGTCACTTCATGCGGTGGCATCAGCTATAGTTTCGTGATGATGGTCAAATGCATGGACGCATGGAAACTTTGGCAGTCTTGAAGTTCCCTACTCAGCTCAGTGGGCCATATAAAAAAAGTTATCAATGACGTATGTCGCATATAATGCTCGTTTTATTTCCGGCAAAACACCGTTTAAACTCGACTGTTTCGCCAAGGTTTCTACTGGTGGCTTTACTCACTATCTACTAAATATAGTAAACACAGGCCATTCGGTTTAAAAATGAGCCCGGCAGCACTACAAAGGATAGCGAGAGCAGAATTTGCTCGGCTGATCGCTAGGAAGCAACGGTGCCTTCTTTTCCTACATCCTTCTTTTTCTCTATACGTCCTCCTTTTTACATATTGTTGCACTTGAAAACGCAGCAGTACCACCAGCGCCCTTTGGTTTTATTACGGCGAGGCGCACATGCACCACCTTCTACTAGCTTCCACTCTCGTCTGCAGGAGCAGCTGAGAAGTGGGCGCTCTCACCGCCGGGGTGGCCGTGGAAACTCCAGCGCTAGTTCCCTATATTAGCAGCGTTTCGGTTTCCATGGTGCGGGTTCCCGAGAAAAAAACCTTCGAGAAAGATAACTTCAACATTGTAAACTTTGAACGACTACTTCACCTGGGATGAGCGGCAGCAGTCAAACCTGATAGGCACATCATCAGCACAATGGGGAGGACCCGAAAGAACTAGAGATGGCCCGACTACAAAGACGCAACTTTGTACTCAAAAGACATCACTCTGTACTCAATTAAATATACTAGGCCAGTAGGCTAACGAGTTATCTTTGAGGTAAAGCATTTTGATTGAGGAGGTACATGTATGAATAAATTTGCGTACAACTGTGAGGTTGCTAGACCATAAACCAGTTGTAGATAACTCAAAAGGACGTTTGATGGTATAGCTTTGTTCTAGCCTTTTTTCGCAATCATATTCAGCGAAAAACAACGTCGCTAGAAAGTTACCCCATACAATGGGGCAACATTGTAACAGCTTTTAACCTCAGTAGAGCTATTTGTATTAAAAATGCGGGTCAGTAGAACACTCGGTCGTGCGAGGGAAGGTTTAAGAAACGTTGCGCCGTTATTCATTTATTAAAATTATTCAGCAAGGAAAGGAAAACATACAAAGTTTGTCACAGAGTAACCCCATTTCATGGAAGTAGAGGTCTTCGACATCTAAGCTAAACTCATTGCATGTTTTTGAATCAATCTCCAACAGAAATATCAAGATAGCCCCTTAATTGAGTGCAAGAAAGAGATCAAAATAACGCTACGCAGTTACCACCAAAAGAACTCATGACCGCTTATGTCGCTAGAACACGAGGTCAAAGACTAAGCCAAGTCCAATAAAGTTATAGGACAAAAAAGGTCAATGATGAGCTTCGTAGAGCCCCTGATGTTTCACTTGTAAGACACTTTGGAAGGCATTTACAATCGAATCTTGCTTCAAAGCAGTGTTTGCAGGGACTCGTGTTGAACCTGCAGTTGACAATATTTCTTTAAAGGTACACTAAAGAGAACCAATGCCACAGTTTAGACTGACACGCTGCACACCGAGACCTATCATGCAACAAGTTCATTATCAGCGGAGAATATTAGGGCTAAAGTTTATTTTTAAATTTCGTGATGTTCAACTTTTGAAATTGTATTGTATTTTCGCATCATTGGCTTGATGAATATTTCTGAAACTTCGTATTTTAGGTCCATCACACCAACAAATTACAGTGTACCTAATTTTTATGAATCATTAGCTACGTAAGACCGAGTACACGCGTTTGAAATTCATGATGTCACGGGGTTTCGTGCAAGAAGATCGAGGTGGGGTCTTTAGCCACATTTTTTTTCGCACGTTTTCTCACTTACGAAATAGTTGTTTTGCTGTACAAGTGGCATTTCCTGGATTGACAAAATTGTACTCGAATAATACGCGAAAAATGTTTTTGGTTTCAGTGTTTTTAAATATATACTGAGACAATTTTGAGACATCGCAAAAAACATTTTTAGTTTCCTCAGTAAGGAAGTAGTATGACCACCACACAATAATCAGTAAGCATGCATGAGATAGATGCTTTGACTTTAAACTTTTCGTTGCAGAGTCTTGGCAAGCAATGAAGTGGACATTATCGTGATGAGTCAAGAAGGTTTCTCCGAGTTTGCAAGCGGAGTCTTCCATGCAGCCTTAATCACAGAAATCACTGTCATGATCAATAGGGGCAATGCACTCATCATTTATATGTACCACAAGCAAATGGCTTATCTGCCATTAGTACGTAGCGAATTGAGTTCCCGCAACGTCACACTGCCTTTTCATGTCACCGAGAAGCCACCCAATTGACATCGAAACACAAAGTGTCTTTGAAAGGAAGGGGTATTAAAAAATATGCGATCTTTTTAAAGGCGACACAGACCTCTCCTCTTGAAACCAGTCGTCTTGTATCGAACAAGCCCTAAATATTTAAAACTCTTCTTAGTACTCTTTAAGTAATAACAACAAGATGAACCGGGATAGATGGTTTGGCAGCATGTGTTTCGGTTCATGCACAATTACGTGATAAGTTGGGAAGGGAACATTAATAACGAATAAATGGTTGATCGCAACGGGTCTATAGGCGCTCGCTCGCTCCTTGCTTTTATGGCCTAAGCAGCCGCCGCGAGAACAATATAGTTCTTTATGTACAGTGACAACGCACTCCGCATGAGGGCGTCAAAAGCCAACTCTTCAAAGCTCCTTTTGCCACATATGCATTGCATTGTAAATCAGTTGTCCCCGGCCGCTTTCTCGTGCTAATTACTTTTCTATTTGTAAGGAAGCGGTTAGTGTAGTAGAGATGTCAGTGGGCGCAGCCCGCACTTTTTGGCACTCATGCAATAAGTAATGAATACGCACACTCAACGGCATGAAAATCTTTTTTTAAGGCTTGAACACATTCTATTCACTGAATTCAAGAATGCTTGAGGCTCGTGTGTTTGCATTTACAATTAATGTGCTCGTTAAAAAACTCCACATGGTGAAAAGTCCCAAAGCCTTCTACTATGGCGTCTTTTATAAACATATCGCTGAAATAACTTCCTCGAACGAAAATCCTAGAGAATCTGCAGTTGATTCATGAGCCATACATTGAAGATTCACTGCTAATGGACTGTTCGGAAAGTGTGGACAAGAGCCAAGCATAAGTGTCAGCGCCAATTACTTCTGAAAAGTTTCTCCAGTTTTTGCTGGGTAATTGCATAAAAATGTTAATGAATCAGAACGAAATGCCGTCTGGCTTTGCTTAAAAGCCCATACAAAGGCATTTCTTGTTGGAAAAAATGTCGCTACTTCAGCCAAAAACATCTCGACAAAGTTATGCCAAAAGTTTTTTCAGGCGCAATAGAAGTAAATTAGTACTAATGAAAACTTTTTCTGATTCTCTAAAATTTTTATGTTCCCCTGCGTCTCCAGGGAGCTTTAATGCATATAAAAATGTTTCACATCTTTTCATCTGCACTGAAGGTTGCATCTCAGCCCCTGTGGGCTCAAGACTTCGTATGTTTGCAAAGACTCCGCATGGTGTGCTTCGGCTTGGGATCGCTTTTTTTCTGTATTGCAAAGACTTTTTAAAACTGCATCAGTACCTGCTTTTCATTTTTCTGTCTTGTTTTCATTGTGAACAATTATTATGTTATTAACATCATTATACTATTGTTAATAATTCTGCTATTGTGATTGATATTCGCGCCTAATTCTGAAAAATAGTAGCTATCCCTAATTATTTTGACTTTCACCTTTTTGAAGTAATTATTTCAATAAGCACAGAATATAATCTCTTGAACAAAAACGTGCGAAATTTACAATTTTCATGGGCACTGGCTGCCGGCATGTAGATTTGAAGTAAACGTTCCCAAAACTTTATTTCTCCAAAAACATATTACGTTGTCTGTCATTTCGTGTGCCAGTTAGTGACGGGTGACGTGACCGAGCCTTCTGAACGCGACGCACAATGGTGCATGCGTGCATAATAGAATATTTATCAACTTACTGATTTCTTGAAGTATCAGAAAGAGTTGTCATATATGCTTCCTACCAATTTTCTATTGCATTGATACCACCAGGAAGTGCAATAGTAGAAATGAACTTGATCATTATTTGAGTGCGCTAGCTTTTCTTTGCAATGGGTGGTGGCAAGTTAGTTTGGAGCGAGATTGCGGCGATTTAGAAGCGCAGCCTCCTTCCCGTACACAGGCCGTAATGAAAGAGAGCATGCGCCTCCAGACCGGCAGCAGGTAGATATACTCTGGACAATAAAGAGAAGCGATGACTTAATATAGATTGAAAATAGTGGTCTGAGAACTCTAACGCTACAAGTTTCGCTGTCATAGGTTCATTATTATTGGATAAAAATCAAGATCAAAACTTTATAAGGTAAATTTCGTGCTTAAACATTTGCCAGGGGCTCAGCAGCTGATGTTAGTTTTGGAGCAATAAAATCAAAGTTGAAGCACGTTACAAGAAAAAAAAACATTCATTTTTTTACCATGGAAGACCGAATTTCGAGCAGATTGAAAAGGAAGGCTCAGATATAAGAAAATATATATGATCAAGCCATTTAACATTCCCTAAATCATGCACACTGATTATGAGCATCGCTATTTCAACAAAGTGGTATTTTCTTTAATCACCCCACTCAGCAAAGAATGATGAGGTCCACATTAGAACTCATCATGCCTGTCAAATTATTTGAGAATTCAAATGTGGATTTCCGAAGATGGTGACCTTGAAACTAGTAAAACTGAAAAAACTGACTTTTTACAGTTGCAGAAATGTTGTAATTCTACTTCAAATATTTTTCCAGTAACTTTTCTAGGCATATGCGAGCACATTAGTATTCACAATTGCGAGGCGTATACATGCATCAGTCATTGAACAAACTGTGCAGTGTCAAGAGACTACAACTATAAGCCCCTTCTAAATATTAAAACGCTATAAGCCCTTTCTAATATTATAACGCTCTAAATATTTATAACGCTTTCCCGGAGGGTCGACGATCTGGAAAATCGGCAACGAAGAAATAATTTGATCGTCTATGTTCTTCCTGAGAGACCAAATGAATCAGCCGATGAACTGTTTGAAACTGTAAACCAAAAGCTTTTTTTCTGTAATAGGTGTAAGGCCGTGTAGTGTAGAACGCATACATCGACCTGGAAAAAGGCGAGATCGTTCCAGGCCTGTAATATTTTGCTTATACAACTCCAAAGAAAAGAGCAATATCTTGATGAAGTGTTCAAAATTGAAAGGAACAGGTGTTTCGGTGCGTGAAGACTTTTCAAAGCACGTACTTTATTGTCGCAAGCGCCTTGG
This sequence comes from Rhipicephalus annulatus, assembly GCA_013436015.1. Lineage (NCBI taxonomy): Eukaryota > Metazoa > Arthropoda > Arachnida > Ixodida > Ixodidae > Rhipicephalus > Rhipicephalus annulatus. The sequence continues at coordinate 725,170 of WOVY01009598.1, forward strand.
CGAGAGTGCAAAAGAAGAAAAATGAAGCGGTGCGTGCGTGCGCCTTGATCATGACAAACTTTACGTGAACAGGAATGCATAATTCTGGGACGAAAACACTGTTTTATGGAAGCCATGCTTAGTTGCTGATAATCATCAAACCACATGAAAATCCAGGAACGTGGGCACTACTCCTGATGCAGTGACGGTTATTAATCTGAACGCGCGCAGCGTCTTGAATAAAATTTCAGCCATTGAAAGTTTTTTGCTCGAGTATGAACCAGATGTACTCATTGTTACAGAGACTTGGTTGAATGAATGCATTGAAAACTGCGAGTTTCTTCCTCCAAACTATACAGCTTATCGTAGAGATTGCAGATATAGGGGTGTTGGTGTTGCGATTATACGTAAAAGATCAACTGAGTGCACAGAACGTTCTTCGACACCTGAAATTGAATGTATTGCATGTGACATGACTTTATACGGCAGTTCGTACACATTCATTGCAGTGTATCGTCTTCCCGATTCTTCGGAAGACTACATGCTAGCTTTCAATGACTTCTTACATAGCCACTTTCAGAAAAAAGAAAAATAGTATTGGCCGGTGATTTTTTTCCGCATATTAACTGGTTGGAGTACAAAGCGGGTCAGGTTGAAGTATTACCATCCCCAGATCTCCTAGATGTGGTGTTCTCGCTCAGTATGGTTCAAGTTGTACAGGAGTGCACACGAGTACACGAAAAGGGTGGCACTTTACTTGATCTTGTATTTTTTAGTCCATCACTGGCTGAACAAAAGTACACTTGTAAAGTGATGGACGGTATTTCAGATCACAGTATGGTGATTCTTCAGCTATTCGGCATGCGTCATGAAGCGCAAGCCACAAAGTCTGTACTGGTGCCCAATTACTCTAGAGCTGATGATGTTTCAATTCTGGACTTTTTTGACATTGATGATGAGTATTTTAAGCGCATTGCCGTATGTGATAGCTCAACGGTTGATGATGCGTGGAAAAGGTTTAAAGAAACTGCACACACACTAATAAAACGTTACATATCTGACCGAAAAAAAGGTTCAAAGTGTGAATTCATGGGTTTCGCGAAAAATTATTCACATGAAAAGACAACTAAGGCGCATGCAGGCAAAATGAAAAAGTAGTAAACAAAGTCTCAGATCGGCTGACGTCACGACGCTCTCTTTGTCGATCAGAGCTGAGCTGGCAGACGCAATGAAGCGATTCATAAATGAATCTTTAACGCAGTTAAATAAAACAGCACCACTGAAACTTTTGCGATATTTATCGAAAGAAAAATTGAATACTGTGTATTTAAATAAATAAACCGGCACTGTTACCGATAATTTTCAGTTAGCCTGTACTTTTCATGATTATTTCAAATCGGTTTTTACGGACGATGACGGTATACTGCCGGAATTCAGCCTAGGTTGTCCTGCCTCGCCAATCCCTGATATTGTCGTTACACAGGAAGGCATTTGTAACCTTCTTCTGAGCCTTGATGAAAAGAAATCAACTGGCTTAGATGGCATTCCGAATGTCTTTTTAAAAATTGATTGATATGTGGGGTTTAACGTCCCAAAACCACCATAAGATTATGAGAGACGCCGTAGTGGAGGGCTCCGGAAATTTGTCTTTTTAAAAAGGTATGCTGAATGGTGCTTTTATTATCTCACTGATATATTTAACAAATCTTTGCGAGACGGACGGGTTCCTCATGACTGGAAATGTGCTAAGGTCTTACCGATTCATAAAGTAGGTGCCAAAGACTGTGTAAACAACTACAGGCCTGTGTCTTTGACAAGCACGTGCTGTAAAACACTGGAGCATGTACTTTCTAAGTACTCAACAGGATTTCTCGAAGAGCACAAAATAATGGCAGAACAACAACATGGTTTCAGGTGAGGTCTCTCGACAGTGACAATTCTCACCGAGGTTTCACATTTCATTAATCAAATCTTAGATGGCAGAGGGCAAGTTGACATTATTTTTCTTGATTTCAGAAAAGCATTTGGCAAAATACCACATTCTAAATTGCTGCATAAACTTAGCACAATCCTGCAGAATGATGAGCTCATAAATTGGATAGCGGCTTATTTGATAAACAGAGTGCAAGTGGTTTGCATTAGGGGCACAAACAGCACGAGCCAGTCGGTAGGTTCAGGAGTTCCGCAGGGCTCTGTCATAGGGCCACTGCTGTTTTGACTATATATTAATGATATGAACAGCGGCTTCTCGCCCGATGTTTTCATTAAGCACTATGCTGACGACAGACATCTATTCGAAGGCAGAATCTAACTAAGACCAGGAAAAGCTTAATGATCATCTGGGCATAATAGGCTCTTGGTGCAAAAAATGGCAAATGGCGTTGAACCCACGCAAAACAGTTTTTATGCCGATTACAAGAAAAATCAAGTTTCTCTTATTTCGTTACGTCATAAATGACAAACCACTCTGCCATGTGTCAGAATATAGATACCTGGGTGTTCTTGTCACAGATAGCTTGAACTGGAACCGCCATATAGATTATGTCTGTGATAAATCGCAAAAAAAAAGCTTTGGATGCTTCGCCGGAGGCTTGGCGACGCGACACCTGAAGTAAAACTTATAGCTTATAAAACGACAGTACTTCCTTTGCTGGAATATGCATGCCCTATATGGAAGCCAAAAATGGAATTCCAAATATGGAACGCAAAATAATATCGCTAAATGTGAACAGGTTCAAAATAGAGCCTTAAGATTTATTTTTAATTCCTACCGTAGAACGCAGTCCGTAACAAGTCTAAGAACTAGGGCTCATATTCTTACATTGCACGAAAGAATGAATATCAACAGCACAAAATTCTTCTTTCAAATTTTCCACTGTATCTACGAAACAGAGATAGCAAAAATTTTCACTCTAGACACGTCGCATTCGTAGACAAAGCACACCAAACACATTAAACCTCTGAAGCATAACACAAAATTGTTCAAGAATTCTTTTATTGTATCCACTATTGACACATAGAATAAGTTACGGAATGACGTTGTACTGTGTAACAATGTGAAAGATTTCGAATGTGCGTTTCAAATGTTGAACTGAGCTGTGGTAAGGCACTCGCGTGCTCACCTGTGTTCTGCCGTGTTATGCTGCAGGGTGCGCATTGACTGTTGGATTTTTTATTTATTTTTTGCGTTGCTTTTGCTTTCTTTGTGTCAAATCGTGAGATGTTCCACTTTTGCATTGACTTTTGAATTTGGTGTGCCCAGATGAGCTACTCCTGTTTTGGCATGTATGCTAACAATATGAATAAAATAAAAAAAATGATATACTATGGCGAACGTGGGTTAAGTGGTGTTTCTGCACAGGTTAGAACAGGACCAAAAAATTTTCAAACCACAACACCCCTCTACATTTTTTTTTTCATGAAGGTGATAGATTTAGGGCACTATTTCTCGGCTTGCTTGCAACTTGCGTTTAAGTCGATAAAGAAATAATGGCACGTGCCTGTTGACCTAGTAACGGCACCGGATATCTATCGCATGCGGCGTTGCTATGGCAACTGACGTAGTCATGGCATGAACTAAAGCTGGAAGCGTACAAATTTTCAAACACTGTAGTACAAGCTCGACGTGCTGAGAGTTTGTACACTTCCAGCTTTAGTTCCTAATGGTTCCTAAAATGCCATGGCCGCACTTTCTCACTAGAAAATCTAGATTTCCCACGAAGTGTTGCTGGCTACAGCAACACATTTTTGTGTTGTTATTGCGTCGTCCCACTGGTGAATATCTGCTGTGGTCAGCAGACTCACCGGCGTGCGGCGTTGTTACTTCATCTGGTTGATCGCGTTTTGCGAGTGTTTTGACCTAATGAGCTGCTATATCTTACACTGCGGTTTAGGGTTAGCGTCTGCCCGCATGAATTTTTGTTGTAAACTACAGGCGGCTAAAATGGTCTCCATTTATCGCTCAAATTTGGGCACGTCAGAAAATTTTGAGGCTGGTCGGACATTTTGGCGTAGCACGGCGCAATTTTGGCAAATTTCATGGTTTTAGCACAGCTCGGCACAAAATTGAGGAATTGCAAATTGGCGGAACCAGCGCGGCTCGTGCACCCCTGCTTTTTAGCGTCATGTGGCAAATTTCAAAGCGTCTTTTTCGTGTTTTCGTGATATGGCTCAATGAAATGTCCCAAACCTTCGTATGCTAGGTCTAGGGTTTCCACTGAAGACAATGTACTTCGTTTTTATTAGGTAGAAGCTATGTAGGGCACCCCCCACCCTCCATAGTCGCCTTCAATATTTTGTACGTTACTGTGTTAAGCCCAGGAATCCTAATGGAATCTCCACCGAAATTTTCTTTCTGCATACTTTCTTCGTCGCCAAGCATTATGTCGTAGTAAGAGAGGTGTTTTTTAGGATTGTGAAATTACAGTTACTAATATGCACATATAGTTTTGCTCTTTAGAGTTTCTTTAGCGAATGGAAGCCTACTTGACTTTACGACAGAACTGCCACACGAAATAAACATTCAGTTTTAGACCTAATGCTAACGGTTTAATCAAACAGGGGTGAGAGGGCAAAACTAAATTGGGAGCAGTGTTGGTGCAGCATAATTTAGATTTTCGAGCAGTTAACAGTCTTTATCAAGTTGTACTGGGAGCTTAAAAATACCAATGTTTAGCAACATGGGGCACCAGTGCATATTTTAGTTTGCTTATAATACACATTATGCTGAAACAAATTTTGAAGGAAGTTTTTAAACAGATTATCACTAGGTATGAACTGCACTACCTCTTGCCTAACACGTGACCAATCTAGTCCTCGTAACAAGTGAAATAATATCTAAAAAATGTTTGTTGAAAGCTACACTGCAAACCATTTTACAGCCTTAAGGGTAGAGTTTTCAATAAATCACCCATCTTACACCTATATTTCGGCCAAACTTAGCCGAACCAGTGTAAGTTATTTGTACACCTATTTGTCATTTTAGGTGTACTGCAGGCGTATGTTCGCAAATTACACCTAAGGGTGTTTCCTTGAATGTTACACTCCTATTGCAAAAAGCAGCGCTACTGGGTACCAGCGTCCAGTGCCTTGCCTGATTATGGACCCAGTATGTCGCTGGTACCAGCACCTCCCAGCGCAGTTACTGGGATGCTGGAGTGGCAGCGTCCCAGTACTGTGCGCAAAATGGCTTCACAGGGTTAAAACGGGGATGCCTATTCGACCTAAATAAATAAATATATATAGAAATATTAAAGCGGCCATTCAAAAATTCACAATAAAAATAAAGAATTAAAAAATGAAAAAAAAATAAATAAAAACACCTCTTGAGGGCTTTGGAACTCGCTACCTTCTGAACTCCCACTGAGTACGCTACCCACTACGCTACGCCAGAACGTGCCTGTGGGGTTGAAAAACGACTATTCATCCGAAGAACGCGTCATTCAACTTCATGTTTACAAGTCGCACAGGCAAGACTGACATGATATTCCTTTCCAAGTAACAATTGCTTCTTGATTCGACAATGACGAATGGCTTCCGGGCCCCGAATGGCGTGTAGATATTAGCAAGAGCGCAAAGTTTTTTGAAGCATCTACATCTTAACTATGAAAAATTTCAAATTGACTGGAGGAGCAGCCACAGATTGTCAGCTGTCGCTGCCGATAGTTTTTTTTCTTTGATAGTCGGTTCTAGCACTTGCTACAAGTCAACAAGTACACATGATTTACATGTATTGCTAGGCAGATATCCACGCACACGTGTGAATATCGAGTTGTTTTTCGCGCAAGCGATGATGTAGCTGTACACATCGTGCGTGCCAAATTAAATATTTGCAGTTATATTGATACCTGCAACTAAGAAACCGCCGAAGAAATGATTATTGCAATTTACTGAAAAAATATGCCAGTACGTTAACTTACTAACGCGTACGAAATTACCAACTCGAAAGTGCATGTTATTACGTACAAGTCAGAGAAGTACCGGCTCCTTCGCTCAGAAAGAAGCTTTCTGTGACAGCCTACGTTGCTAAAAACACGACACATCGATCAACGCTGTTCCTTGTGGGGGCACTGCACACGCGCATAAATGGTTGATTTAGACTCAGGGATGTCTAAAATGTACTTTACAGTCATTTTTACACTTTAGAATTGTGCCTACACAAAGTAAAAAGCACCGACAGCAGGTACACCGGCACGGGCGGCATGATAGGCCTCGCTGGTACTGGGCACTGGGCAAGGCTGCTTTCGAAGCAGCTGAGTTGCGATGCTTCAAGTTTCTGCATTTGAGCTTCGCAGTATTTCTAACTGTTACCTAAACTGTATCTGAAGTAAATGGAAGGTCAATCAATGCCAGAAATGCATTTACGGAGTGGTGATGGCGAGCGACCGCCGTTTTTCTGGCCTCCGCTGGCAGTATACAGTGGGCGTGCCAGTGTACAGATATATGAAGTTATATCAATACCAACAATTAAAAAAACACCCAAAGAAGTACCAGTGCAATCCACTGAGAACGTATGCAAGGGAGTCTGTTCACGAAGGTGTACCAAATTACCAACTGAAAATTGCTAGTTACGTATCAGTCGGAGAAGTACCGGCTAAGTGCGGTTGGCAGCTTTCGGTGATAGCCTGCGTAGCTGAAAGCGCGACGTTCGATCATCAGCGCTCCTTGTGCGAACATCGACACAAGACGAAATAGTCGGTTTATGTTCTTGAATGTCTAAACTATACTTTAGAGTTATTCTCACACTTTAAAGTTGTGTGTAAATGAAGCAAGAAGCGGCGGTAACTTATATACCAACGCGGCTGGCATGACAGGTTTAATGCTCGCTGGGCCGGGCACTGGGTAAGACCACTCTCGACGTGATGAGTTGGTATGGTTGAAGATTCTGCATTTGAGCTTTGGAACATTCTTAAATCTTAACTGATGTAAGTAGGAGGATGTGCATGGCCAGACATACAATTATGCGGTGTGGCGGAATCGAACGACAGCTTTTTTTCTTTTTAGCGTCCGCTGGGAAACCTTGCGAAGCGATCGAGAGAGCTCAATTACGTTTCGTCAACTTTGCGGCAAAAACATTTTTTTTTGTGTCTGTTAGGAGTGGCGTGCAGCTTCAGGCTTACAAACACTGCAACTTGGAATCGTTACAGCAATACACGGATGATGCGAATATGGCCGGTTTACGCGGGGAGAGATACGAAAAAGGCGCAATATAATTGCTGCACTATGTACATGCACCGCAAAAATTACGTATGTTCGGTATCTGTTAGGGTAGCATCTCTCTTTGCCGTCGAATCAAGCATTTTATATTCAATGACACCGAAGTGAACCACGGCACACGCTACAATAACGTGCACGCTGCGCTGGTAGAAATAGTGCGTGCTCCAGTATTCACCAGCGCTTGCCAGTGAAAATTCCAGCGCTTCCAGCGCTTCGCAGGGCGCACCAGCATCACAGTGGTATAGCCAGCGCCCCTACCAGTGCGACACAGCTTTTTCCCAGTGCGCCCAGCCAAGTGCCAGTGATTACAAGCGTGTACCAGTGTCTCCAGCGTTACCAGTGCCAAAAAAAAACGGACAGGCATCACGCTGTTTTTGCAATAGGGACCCAACATATATGTATTGTAAGGCAACGTTTTCGCTGCAAGACACTTCTTTTACTTTGTGATAAGTGAAGTGCGCGTTTCGTGAAGTGCGCGAGTGCAACCAGTGTTCGGTTTAAAATGTGCGCGAGTGCACCGGCATAGAAAAGAAGACGACGACGACCGATGGTGTGGACGCACGCTTTCGCGATGTATTCGGTGAGGAAGACGATGGGCAGACGAGGCGCGTGAAGTTCGGACCAATGAGAGGCCCCCACGCTGGTTTGGAAGAAGCCCGAATGAAGAACGGGGCAGACGCGGCCGGGACGCGACGGAGGCAAGCAGGCTACCAGGGCGCGGGGGTGGCGGCCGAGTTCCTGAGGCAAGGCTGCTGCGGGCTCCCACCTGGTCGGGCACCCGAGCATCATCTATCATGTGGCGTTGGCCAGGCCGCTCGTCATCTGGCGTTGGCCCGGCCGCTCGTCGTCTGGCGTTGGCCAGGCTTCTCACCATCTGGCTTTGGCCAGGCTCGTCCCGTTTCCAGGGCTACGTCCCAGCGTCGGAGGACGAACGCTGAGAGGTCACTGAACTTGGTGCGCCCGGAGCTACCTTCAACCACGAGCAACGCTTGGACCTCTGATCTACCTTGTCTGCACCCCATCGCATCAACCCTCGCCGTCTACAAGAGTGCCGCGACCGAACGGTGACAGTCGCTTTTGCTATTGCGGAACTTACGCATCCTTAGCATTTCGCGGTCATTAGGTTAATTTCTCCTCAAATTTGTGTGCTTTGTTTGTTTTTCCTCTTATTCCTTTCTCTTTATCTAGTTTATTTAAAATATAATTAGTTGTTTTTCTTGTGTGCATAAACGGTCTCGTGTTCTCTTTACCGATGTGGGTTTTCTCATCGGTTTGTATGCACAAGAACCTACACGAGAGCTTGTGGGTTGACTAGCCTTGTGATAATTGGCGTCCACGGCAGGACTGAGATTGTTTATGCAATTAAGGTTTTTACAGAAGGAGAGAAAATGACTACGTCTGATTTAACGGTGTTAGCGATACGCATGGGGCTAGAGGGCGATGAGTTGAAGGCATGGCTTGATGAGCGTGAGGCACGAGCTCGCGAAGAAAGCGCAGCTGAGTGAGAGGCAAGAAAGGAGAGGATGGAACAGGCGGAGTTGGAACGAAAACTTGAGGCTGAATGCCAGAAGACGATTGAACTGCGTCTTCAACTTGCTCAGGTGGAAGGGGCCAGGGGATCCGCGGCGTCGGACCAAGGTCGACAGGTGCGAGAACCGTGTAACGTTAACCCGCACAATTTCATGCCCGGATTTAATGAAAACCGGGATGACCTTGATGCTTATCTCAAGAGATTTGAGAATGTGGCCACCGGTCAGGAATGGCCTAAGGATAAGTGGGCCACGGCACTGAGTCTGTGTCAGAGCGGAGAAGCTCTCAAAGTATTTGGTCGCTTGTCTCCAGAAGAGGCACTTGACTACGAGAAAGCCAAGCTAGCATTACTGCAGCGTTTTCGTTTCACGGCGGAGGGCTACCGGGAGAAGTTCCGGCACAGCAGACCTCAAGATGGAGAAACAGGCCAGCAGGTATGCAACCAGGTTGGCAAGTTTTTTCGACAGATGGGTGGAGATGTCCAAGACAGCAAACGAATATTCGTCTGTTCGAGATCTCATGGTAGCTGAACAGTTTATCAATCAATGCCATAACCGCGTGGCGCTTTTCCTACGTGAGAAAAAATGTCGTAAGCTAGATGAAATGGCCGAGGCTGCGGACAATTTTTTAGAGGCCCAACGACAGTCGAATTTGTTGGTTTTTCGCGACAAAACGGAGAACGGCGCCGCAGGAAAATGCGGAAGTACGGCGGGGAAGTCTCCCACTCGAAGTTTTGTCTGTGATAAAACAGGTCACAGGGCAGCAGAATGTCGTGCTCGGACAAGACCATACTGTGACTACTGTCGCAAAACGGGGCATGATATTAATGTATGTACCAGAAAGCAGAACGTCACTAAGAGGACTTCTTGTGTCTTGTCGCCAGGGGAAAAGGCAGAAGTAGTGAATGATATACCTGCGGACAAGCAGGAGGAGAATATGACCAGTGCGGTAAATACGCAGCCAAAGTCAGAAGAACATCCGATGCCAGTGCTGCAGGGCATTATATTCGGCCAAGCTGCCTTTGTCCTACGGGATACAAGAAGCAATACAATGGTGGTTCGGCGTTCTTTGGTGCCAGATGAAGCACTGACAGGAACCACGACGGCCTTGTTCTTAGCAGACGGGAGCCGGATCACGGTACCAGAGGCGAAGGTGGAGATTTTTTCGCCATATTTTTCAGGCACGTGTATCGTGAAATGCATGTCCTCCCCGCTATATGACATCATCGTTGGCAATGTGCCAGGATCTCGTGCTGCTGATGACCCTGACAAGAAATGGAAAGAAAAACTGGCTGAAGGGAACTTCAGTCCGAACGGCGTAGCCGAGACCTTGTAAAGAAGAAAGAAGACCATCGTTTAAAGGCATCACTTGGTAGTATGAAGAGAACAAGCGTCCGGCCGGATTCAGCTGCAGTTAGCGTCAGAAATTTGAAGATGAACAGGAGGGAGCTCGAGAGGGCTCAAGCAGAAGACAAGACCCTGGAAGCTTGCAGGGACAAAGTAGGGCAGGTTTTTTATGGCAGAGGATCGACCCAGTATGCCTTTGTCATGGAGAAGTCATTGTTGTATCGAAATTACCGACTATCCTCTGGCAAATCGGTACAGCAGGTCGTAGTTCCTCTCAAGCTGCGAAGTCAAGTGTTGAAGATGGCCCATGAGAGTTTGATGTCCGGGCATCAAGGAGTAACAAGAACGATTGATCGGGTGTTAGGTTCATTCTATTGGCCAGGGGTTCAGGAAGACATTAAAAGATACGTGCGGTCCTGTGACACGTGCCAAAGAATGTATCCAAAGCACAAAGTAGGAAAGGCTCCTCTTGGGAAAATGCCCCTGATTGACACTCCTTTTGAGCGCGTGGCCGTGGACATTATTGGACCCTTAAAGCCGGTCTTAAATAGGGGCAACAGATACATACTGACCATGGTCGATTTCGCTACGCGCTATCCTCACGCCATTGCTTTGCCGGCGATTCACTCCGCGACTGTGACAGACGGGTTGGTCGAAATGTTTTCCCGCGTTGGATTTCCCTACCAAATCCTGTGCGATCAGGCCTCGTGCTTCACGTCGGACCTGATGAGAGAAGTAAGCGATCTGTTGGCAATCAAACATCTGAGTTCGACGCCCTATCATCCCAAGTGCAATGGTTCGGTAGAGCGATTTAATGGGACTTTGAAACAAATGCTGCGCAAGCTATGCCAAAAGGATCCAAAATCATGGGATCGATTGCTTGCACCACTTCTATTTGCATATCGAGAAGTTCCTCAGGCCAGCATGGGGTTCTCTCCTTTCGAAGTCATTTACGGGAGATACGTCCGAGCACCACACAACTTGTTAAAGGAGCTGTGGACTGAAGAAAAGATCGAAGAGGAGGTGAGAACGACCTACGGATATGTCCTCTATCTTCGGGATCGTCTGGAAAGAACGCTAAAATTAGCCCATGAGAACCTGATACGAGCGAAAACGACTCAAAAATATCACTATGATCGGAAGAGCAAGAGCCGTCAGCTGAAAGTTGGAGACCGAGCTCTTATTTTGCTTCCTACAATAGCGAATAAGTTGTTGATGGAATGGAAAGGACCGTTTCCGGTCATTGGGAAAAAGGGCGACTACGACTATTGGCTGGACTTGGGGCATGACGCCAAACTTTTCCATATTAATATGTTAAAACGATATGTACATGGCTTATGCTCATTACCTGCAGGAATAAAACAGTCATGAGCGGTGACGAAACGCTGGCTATGGGCATCGTTAACACACGAAAATGCAGTATCTGACATGAGAATGACGCTCTGATGGCAAGATATCACGGTTTAAGCGGAGTGGAGAAAGTCCCACCCTAAAATGAGCGCATTGGTACACGATGACAGAACGAGAAACAGTATACGGTGAAGAATGCCGTCAATAAAAACTCGTGCTGTGCAAACACCACAAGGCTGACCAAAAACCGCATTAGCACAGCAAAGAGTAGGGCCATCATACGGTGTGTTCGCTTTGCGCAAACGTGAACAGAAGTCCACACTAATAACTGAGAGCGATGCACCTGTGTTCACCAAGGCTTCAGTTCATATACCCTCAACACAATGAAAGTACATTTGAGGGGCGTTCCGGAGGAATTTGGTGCAGTCCGAAAAACGCAGCTTTTCCTTCTGAAGCTGCACTGATTAGTTTTTCGGGCGATGATCAGATGCCGTGGTAGCCGGACTAAGTGGTGGCGAAGAACGGCGCATAGGTGACGGGGAGCGACGGCGCGAGGAGCGGAAGGTACTGGCTGCAAAGAAGTGCTGTGGAAAGGGTGAGCGGCGTTGGTACAGTTGGTATGTTATGGAGCAGGGGCCAACTCATCCCTCCCGAAGTCACCATAGTCACGCCTTTCGTCTTGTTGACGTCGACGGCACAACCGTGACATGTGGCCGCGTATTCCACAATATTAGCAAATTGGTCGAAATGGACGCCAGGCTTGAAACGAAAAAGGCGTTGCCCTTGGGGCGAGGACATTCAGTGAAGGCTGCATAGTTGACCCATACTGCGGTGATTCCTGAGAAGTTGGCGCTGCAACCACCTGAGCGTACGTCGGCTTTGGAGTGGTATGCGAGCTTGAGACTTGCTCACACGTCATGGACGCTAGTTCCTCCCTCAAAATGTGGCGGAGGCTGCCTGCAGAAGGCATCATGCGGAGCTCATGAGATGACGAGGTGGCCTGGAGTTGCGGCTACTCGCGGATCCTGGACCGTATCAACGCACGGAGCTCAACGTCATGCGTTGGCCTGAGATCTGCTGTTTCAGGTCGTAAACCTATGAGTTGAAGGTGATCGACTCGCTGCCACGTACTGACGATATCGGCGACCGTGGTCGGGATCTTTGCCGCCAGAGCGTTATATGCGCCAGCGCCAATGCCCTTGAGCAAGTGGTGAACGCGGTCATGCTCCGCCATGGAGCTGTTGACGCGACGGCATTGGGTGAGGACATCTTCAATGTACGAGGTTTAGGACTCGCCGGAGTGCTGGACACGTTCAGCAAGCTTCCGTTTGCCTATGTCTGCACTTACAGAAGGTTTGGCAATTATCTCGCGGAGCCGCTGCTTAAAGGTAGGCCAGTCTGGGAAATCCAGCTGATGGTTGAGAAACCATGTGAAGTGAAGTGAACTTTATTGCCACATATATCAAAACATGTTTAAACAACAAGGTTGGTGGGATAAAAGCTGCATGTAGGCAGCTTGCCTAGTCCCATCTCGCAGAACAATAATAGCAGCAGCAAACATTAACAAGCATTCTTACTTGTCACAATAGTAAAATAGAAATACATAAAGCAAAGTGATATGTGGGGTTTAACGTCCCAAAACCACTATATGATTATGAGAGACGCCGTAGTGGAGGGCTCCGGAAATTTAGACCACCTGGGGTTCTTTAACGTGCACCCAAATCTGAGTACACGGGCCTACAACATTTCCGCCTCCATCGGAAATGCAGCCGCCGCAGCCGGGATTCGAACCCGCGCCCTGCGGGTCAGCAGCCGAGTACCTTAGCCACTAGACCACCGCGGCGGGGCATAAAGCAAAGTGATAAGAAAAGAAGCAAAAAGTATGAAACAAACATTCTCAACAGACGCAATCATAAACAACAAACATTCGTGTTTATAAAATTAGTTAAAGCATTCTCTTTTTGGAAATATGACGTATGTTGTCATCACTTAAAGTATATTTTTAGTATTGAAGGAAGGCGGTAGGAAAGTGTTTGAAAACCGTAATTTGTGCGTGGTCGCGGAACTGCCCAATGTTCGGTGTGTCGGTTTATGCAATATGATTGATTTATTGACAAGTTAGCAATGTTCTTTATATGAGTACTGCCCTTAGTCGTTCCGTGTTTAAAAGAACTTATAAGGTGATACTCAGAAAGTTGGTCACCTTGGATAATTTTGAACTTCTTAAGAAGGTCACGTGTGTGCTCATTAGAAGGTACATCAGCAATAGTCCGTAGGGCTTGCTTCTGTAAAGTGACAAAATTTTCTAATGATTGTTTAGTGCTGTTTGACCCAACGAGATGACAATAGCACAGATTTGAAGCCAAGAGTGCATTATATATCATGAGTTTCTGTTGTATTGGTAAAAATTTCTGGCATCTGCGCAGCATACCTAAGGCCTTGCAAAGCTTAGGTGATCAGTATGGTGGTCCCAGGTTGCCACTTCGTGAAAGATGATACCCAATGTCTTAGCCGACGCCGAGAGTACAACTCTAGAGTAATTTAGCGTAAGACACTTTGCGTGATCGCAAGGCGTAGATTTTGCTCTAAAGAGTACTGCTTTTGTCTTCAAGCAATTGAGCTGAAGTGAGTTTTTCTCCAACCAATGATTTAGTTTTTCCTAATATTTCAATAGCCAGATGTATAAGTTCATCATCCTTAGTTCCTGGAACGAAAAAAACTGGTGTCATCCACGTAGATAATGTAGCTCGCTGAATCATCAACATTCACAATATCTTTTATATATATAACAAATAAAGTGGGCCCAGTATGCTGCCCTGAGGCACACCCTGCTCAATTAGTTTTAATGAAGAGTAATGTCTGTTTATCGATACGCATTGCTTTCTATCGTTCATGTAACTTCTAGTTAAAGGTAGGGTTTTCTGCGTATGCCGTAACATTTATTTTTTAATAGGGTTACATAATTTATACTATCAAAAGCTTTTAGAAAATCTACAAACAATCTCAGAGTTAGTTTCTCAGCCTCAATACTGCTCAAAATTATTTTTTTTTTGCTTAAAAAGAGCAGTTATGGTTGAACAGCCAGATCTAAACCCGTGTTGTGATGATGTTTTCCGGAATGCTTGTCAAAAAGAGGTCATTCTGAGTAGAATAATTTTTTCTAAACCTTTAAAAAACAAAGTAAGAATTGATATTTGTCGGTAATTGACTAAGTTATCTCTTTCACCACCTTTGTGTACCACAGTTACCCTTGCAACTTGCATTCGTTGTGGAAAAATGCCATATGTTAATGCCAAGTTGTAAATATGAATGAGGCAAGGTGTGATCAGGTCGATAACATGAAAGATTGGTTCGGAATTTAGCCCATTCACATCCTCACTTTTGCTTCGCCTAAAAGTTTTGAACATGTTTAATACTTCATTACCATCAGTTTCAAATAGATACAATGAATGTGTGATGGGGTTGGTTAAATATGTCAATGCATCTTGATCATGAGTGCTTTCAGCCAATGATAGAAAGTATTTGTTGAATTTATTTGCTAGGGCTTCATTTTTAAAGCTCTCATTTCCTACTTCAAGCTCATTAGCAGTAGAGGCGGGCCGCGATCCTGACAGGACAGAATTTAGCTTATTCCACATCTGCTTTGCATCCACAATGTCATCAAACATGGAATAATAATAGTCATGTTTTGCCTGTTTAAGCAACTTAGTCAAGTGATTACGGAATGTTTTAAACTCTTTCAACACGTCAAGGTCACGAGTTAACACAAATGAATGATACAAAGCATTCCTTTTTCTTTATCAATTGGAGTAGCCTAAAAAATACATGGTTTGTCAGCTTGTTTTGGTTTTTCTGCAAGTTTATAAAAGAAATGTTTATAATATACTGAGAACAAGGTATCAATAAAGTGATCATAAGCCTTTTCAGGTGAAGAACAAGAGAGTATATCCTTCCAACCTAACAAGCCTATTTCTTCACGAAAGCATGAAAGAGACCGTGGATTGATGCCTTGAAAGTATATATGCCTTTCTTCTGAGTGATTTTGTTTATTTTGTACATTGGTAATCAAATAGATTGTGAAATGATCACTAATCGTAACACTAATTGTACCATGATGCTGTATATCAAAAGTGTTTGTTATATATACATCAAATAAAGTCGCTGTAGCGGCTGTAACGCGAGTTGGTTAGCTACAACATTTGAGAGATTGATATTTGGGGTTTAACGTCCCAAAAGTACCTTATGATTATGAGAAACGCCGTAATGGAGGGCTCCGGGAATTTATACCACCTAGGGTTCTTTAACGTGCACCCAAGTCTCAGCACACGGGCCTACAACAATTCCGCCTCCATCGGAAATGCAGCCGCCGCAGCCGGAATGTAACCCGCAACCTGCGGGCCAGCAGCCGAGTACCTTAGCCAGTAGAGTACCGCGGCGGCGCTATAACATTTGAGAGACTGTAGGAAGAAGCAGGTTGGAAAATTCGGTTCGTTTGTTAGTTGATATGAGCATGTCAATGTTCAGATCCACTCTAAGTACTAAGGTATATTTGTTTTCATTTACAAACCTAAAATATTCATCTAGGAAGTGAAAAAATTGATTGATGCTGCCGTGAGGAGGTCTATAGACAACAGTAATGAGAGTTTTTCAGATTTCCAGCACAACACTATAAAATCTTCGCAGCTTTGAGACCAATCATCAACATACTAATAGATGATACTAGCTTTAACATATATGCATACACCACCACCCCGTCTTTCTCTATTCATGTGAACCACATTATACCCATCAATATCCATAGTATCAGCATCATTGGAGTACCAAGTTTCACTCAGCATAATAACCGAAAACTTGAATTCAAATTCATCTATAAAACTGCAGAATTCACCATGTTTAGAAATCGCTGACTGAATATTCAAATGTAGAAAACTTAAAGTCGATACACTTCTATCCGCCATAATTGCAGGTAATTCCCAAGGGCTAGTACACTTGACAGCCGTTTTGGAGCCAAACTTGTAATGAAAAGTGGCAGGAACATAAGGTCAATAACATATGTACAAAACTATTTCTGACGACGTTGTTTCAAAGCAGAGCACTTCAAAGCTAGTGCTCACAACAGCAACCCTATCACAGGGATCAATACATGAACTTAAGAATGGTGAAGTGCAAGCTGTTAGGCACAAGTAAAAGGTACTGTTGAAAATGCCTAGTGTAGTTATTAGTATCGGCAAATATAATGCCTAGCGTAGTTAAAAGTATCGGCAAATATAATTAGCATGTCAAATAAGCATGCTTGTAAATGTGCAGTGGCACGTTACAGAAAACAAGAGTAAGCCCGAAAAATTTATATGCCTAAGCTCCATTTCATCATTGAGTACAAGGAGAGTGAATCCAATCAGGAATACAGGACACTTATGTAACTCTGTTCAGGTCAGCATTACAGGCAATATGTAGAACAGGCGATTGCTCGGATTTGCGCATGAGAACCTTCCCCTGTGCCACCCAAACAAACTTCCATTTTTTTTCACGCCTCAGTTGCCAAGCTTTGCCCAACAGTTGCTTTATTTTAGCGCACAGGTGTTCATTAATATAAATAGGACTGTTCATCTCAAAGCCCAGAGATGCAGTGTTAAAGCGGGCGTGTCACGCTATAGAGAAAAATCTGTCTCGTGCAGACCAAGTCGTGGACTTAATGATGACATTTTGTTTGTTCTTATCCTTAGTAGGAACACGATGTGCAACATCAATGTCATTTTCAGTTATACCTGTATTGAGGCACATGGCGGTCTGTCCCCCACTTTTTTTCAAATCTTCATTAGTGACCAAAGGCAGCTTCTTCACATTTAGGTTAATGTTTCGACTGTACTGTTTCATCTCTGCCATTCCTCTCCTTACTTCTTTCAGCTGACATTTTAAATGCTCATTTTCTTGTTTACATCGTTGACTCTCCACCGTGATCGCAGCGGGTTTGCGACGGAAAACGTGGACATCCTTCTTAAACTGTTCAAATTATTCGTTTATGAAGCTAATGGAGTCACGAATAGTTCCCATTTCACGGTGAATTGCAGCATTTGAGCTCGCAACTCCGCTAACATCCCTTCTTATGTTTCTCACAAACGCCTAAAGCTTCGATGAGAGTTCAGTCAACACCTTAGCCACTTACCTAATAGTACCTAGCTGCTTCTCAGCAAGAGACTTCATTACATCGCACAAGTTTTCAGCATTTGAAAGCGCCATAACCTAGTGGTAACACTTGACACATATACAACGCACTGGAACACTCGTGGCAGCAACAGCGGCGATTGGAACGGAACTGTGCAAGAGCGCAGCGTAATAAATGCCACCAACCTGCAAAAATCCGGACAAGTTGATTAGATGACGCGTGTAAGTCGCCGCTGTCACTGCCGAAATTAACCCAGCTGTACGATGAAAAACACCGTCCCCAAGACAGAAGAGATCAGCCGTGATTACAGCTCACTCAGGAAGATGGCGGGATTCAGGTGGCAGTTGCAGTCCGGGTAAGCCTAAAAGAAGCAGCGGTGAGTTGGTAAGGAAACTTGTATTCTTCTAAATTGGCCCAAGCCAGGGATTCTTACAAGTATAGGATGAAGCAACAGCCTCTGCAAAAATCCATACAAGTTGATTAAATGACGTGCGTACGTTGCTGCTGTCACTGCCAAAGTGAACGTAGCGGTACGATCAAAAACACCGCCCCCGAGACAGAAAGGATAAGCCGTGATTACAGCTCACTCAGACAGAAGGCAGGATTCACGTATCAGTCGCAGTCCAGTATAGGATGAAGCAACGGCCTCTTCAAAAATCCAGACAAGTTTATTAGAAGACGTGCGTACGTCGCCGCTGTCACTGCCAAAGTCACTTTGGCAGTGACAGCCTGTTTAGTGACACCCGTCCTGTTCAGCATATTTAGCATGTCTTAGCGACACCCGTCCGATAGAGTGGTACGCGGGACAGCTTCACAGAATCACGCCATTAGTTAAGCGCATTCACATGGTCGTACTCATCCAACCAGTCTTCAACGTCTTGACCGCGAATGCCGGCGAACTTCGGGAATCAATTTGAGGGGAGGTGACAGTCCAAGAAGGCATGCCCAGGTGTGCAGGCGGGGTGGATTGAGCCGTGTTGTTGTGCTCGTCTTGCTCCATGACCGTAGGCTGACTGTGCAGACGGCGACCCGACGGGAGCTCCAGGGATGTTTTGTAGTCAAAGATTACAAAAAGCGCTGCAGGGAGAGGACCAGGGGACCAGAAAACACTCACCACAGCTTATAAGGCAACGTTTTGGCTGCAAGACAGTTCTTTTACTTGCTGAGCCTGTACCTCACAACACAGGTCAGACTGATGATGATGAGTATGTAGATATGATAAGAAGACGCGTATGAATAATGCTCACAGTATTTAGTTTAGAGCATCAATACACATCATATCTCAACGGATGCAATCAAACCGCGTGCGAAAGTTGCGATGAAAAGATCGATGTTTCAGCAATTGTTTTCACGTCCCTTTTTATTCGCAAAAATATATCGTGCTATATATTATATATAATAAACCACCCCTTATTTACATTATTCAGAAGATTCCTCACATGTTGAATGACTCAATTAATGGGTTTACTTTTTGGGATTCTTACTAACATATATTTTGCTGCCACTCGCGTCCATTCATTCCTAACCCTCACAAAGACATCGGGAAAAATGATGTTGCGCTTAAACATAATATGAAACGATTACACACGGTTTTTGACAGGCTATCAAGCGCACTTTCTCATTTGAAATACGCTAAGTTTTTCGTACCAGAGGTCATGGTTTATTTCCAATGGGGGTCCACATATTTCCTAACACTGAAGTATTTCGCATCAATACAAAAGTCGCTGATTCATTCATTGAGTTATATTTAGATCTATAAACACGGATCAGTTCAAATTTATTGTTTGCAGCATCGGCATTGCCTTAGAACTTGGCATGTTTTTAATTACCCGGCTAAGCTTACTCTGATGCAGCTGCTGTGCACGCATGCCGCGCCGCAGGACAAGCTTGGCGCAAATCCGCTAAGCACAGGTGAAGTCGTCCGATGGGACGCACCACTTGTTTGGCACTTACTGCTCCTTTTTATTTGCTTGGTATGAATGCTTGCGCGTCGTATAATATACACGTGAACGATCGTATACAACACTAGTGCACTGTACCCATGCCACAAGAAAAGAGAGTAGTTAACTAATTGCAGCATTGTAATTGACAGTTCTTACTATGATGTTACAAGTCACTGATAATTGCACGTTCGTATGCTCACACAAAATTTGAGACTCGAAATAATAGCAAGCGTCATTCATATTTTGTCGGTAAAAAAAGCATAGTTCCCATGCTCTAGCTGAATGGCAGAGTGTTATTTAAAAGATGCTGATAGCACAGCAGGGGCGTTGCTAAAATATATCCATGGAGGCACATAGAACGAGGAAAAAAGGGGGCCTGATCCATTTGTATGCACATTTTTGCCTGTGCCGATCCGAATCAGGATCCGTTACGTGCGGATTCAAACAGGAGCTTTTTTGTTTGCGAAATGGGTTAAACCCTGACCCTAAAGTAGCTCAATTGACACTTAATTGGCTCATAGAGACTTTATTCTCTTTTCTAAAACAGTAATAATAAAACAGTATTTACAATTATTACTGTTCTAGAAGAACGTCCATAACATATACATGCCAAAGCAGCGATAATTGAGCTTGTTCCGTTTCTAGGTTTGCCCCATTTTGTAGAAAAAAGCTTCTCAAACAAACAATAAAAAGGGATGAAGATGTGTCAAATATGTAACAACCTCCCCGCCACCCTTACCTAACTTTTTATTTATATTTACGTTGCACAAGTAACAAACTTGAGCTCCAAACCATTAAAACAGCACTGCAATGACGCCTCACTCGGAAAAAGAAAACTGCGCATTACGAAGGCTAAGCACAGGCCGCCTGCACACCTCAGTGACATAAAAAAACAAATTTGAAGCTCCGCTAGCACATAAATACTTTGTCAAGCATAAAGTATTACACTATATCTTGGTTGCTTGACATAGCTTGCAAATTATATCATAAAACAGTGCTGCTATAAATTTTGGTTTCGAGGTCTCAGGGCAACTGCGCATAGTCATCGTCAACAAGCAGACTTTAAATTGGGTGGTAACATGTCGTGTGCGTGTTTGCTGCAGGCTGATGGTGGTGAAATATTTTACTATGCACTTGCATTGCCCAGGACCTGTACTTATAGAGCTTGCAAGGTTTAACTCACGCTTACCGTAGACACAATACGTGTCACTGCAATCTGTGGCGCGTCAGCAAGTACAGAACAACTTCGGTGCGGCGGAGTGTGTGTTCTCTGTCCACGGCTTTTGTTGTGCATGCCGCAAGTAGAGTGTTTCCGATAAAGCATTCAACGGAGTGTACGCTGGGAGCGACATGGAGAATGATTTAGGAATTCGTGCTATTGCTGAAACGGTAAGCTTTCGTCCATGTAAACAACGAAGTGCAGAAATACGTGCCTGCTGCCAACTCCTGATTTGCCCGCCATACACGTATTTGCAAAAAGCAACCGTCTCTTGGCGCCGGTAGCTTCGTGACCTTCGCTTGCTCTGTGCCTATCAGTCACATTGTATCAACAGTCGCAGCGTTCGTGGAACTCCCTGTGGTGCAGGGATAAAAAAATGGCAGCATATCCACGGAGTAAATGATGGAGAGTGGGACGAAGCATCCGTCCGTCCATTTATTCTTGCTTCCGCCCGTCCATGCGACCGTCTGTGTGACCATTCATGCGTCCATTCACCCGTCCGTGCGTGCATCTGTTCGTGCGTTCACACGTCCATCTGTGCGTTCGTCCCAGCGTTCGTCCATGCATCTGCCCCTGCGTCTGTGCATGCGTCCATCCGTCCGTGCAGTCATCCGTGCGTCCGTCTATGCATCTGTCTGTGTGTCTGTTTGTCTATCTATTCAACCCTCCAAGTACCACCATCTCGCATCTTTTCATCATATATTCCCCATATAGAAGCACCACCATCCAGCGAACATTCCAAGGACTAAAGGAGAGGGGCCACACGCACACTTTCTTACGGCTTGCGCTTCGTGTCTACTTCCCACCTTTAACCACCTCGATTTCATAGTATATACTAGTTCACTGTATCCATGGCACTGCGGCCCAATGCTCGCTAAACCTTTCTAAAACCAAGGAGGTTACGCCCAGCCAGTATAACATAGCAACCCTTTCTCGTCAGATACTGCTCAATGTACCTGCCAATGGCTGCTAATGGGGAATCAGAGACAAGAGAATTCGGCTTCTAAATAACCCGCGCACTGCGAATTTTTAATGTTCAACAACGCAGAGGAGAAATCTCCCACCAGAACCACCTATCAGGTCAAATCGTAAGACTTGTTACACACTACGACGAAGACTACGACACTTTAAGGAGCTTCGCCCCTAAAAAAACGGGGGGATGTGCTGCGCGCAGATAGAAAAGTGGGGGTGAGCGATCCGAGGTGGACAAATATATTGTCATAATAATATTTAAAAAAACGAAATAATAAAAAGAAATAATTAAAGAAATTAAAAAAAACGAAGCAAGCGACGGCGGCTTGTCGGCGGGGCTCCATTTACAGGTACGTGCGAATCGCGCTAAATTCGCTCCAACTGCGTTGATAAAGCAGCCGTCCAGGCGTATGTAGCTGTAGCATATCCGACGTACCCCGATTAGCCAGCCCTGGGATGTTTTATTGTCGTATGTACACGAGTCCAAAGGATATCTCATGTGCTGACACAGCTAGGGGATGCGTAGCGTCCCCGTCGGGGCGTGTGGTCGACGCGACAGGATCAGCTGTAAAAAAAAGAGGGGGCAGTGCACCGCCAGCTGTGACTCTATTCAGTTTTCCCGTCGTTCTTAGTACTGAGACGCAATCTCTTAATTGCACAGCTGCGGACACAGCAAGATAACGCGCTCCGACTTCTGTAAAGGGGGGTTCATTCCGTTAGTTACGTCGCACACGCACTCGCGAAATGCACGGCGTACGACGCGTCGTTGATTCCCTAACTCTAAGAAACGATCTCTTAATTTCACAGCAACGCACACAGCAAGAAAAAGCGCCCCTAACGCTCGTTTTACGTTCAATTTGTTAACTAAAACGGCCAACGTAGCTCCCACACTCGCGAAATGCACCTTGGACGACAGCAAACATTCACGGAGAAGCCTCAGCTACAGGGCCAAATTTCACAGCTAAATTTGGCGGCAGTCTGACAACAACCACCCCGAAGTCTGGACATTGACTTCTGCAACACCAAACAGCACCCTGCCGTAAACACGCGATTTAAAGCAAGAATTCGAAAATATTTAAAATTCGTATCATTACCTCTTTGATGGCTGCGCTTTGCAGCGGCGTGAAACGTGTTTTGTTAAATATTCGACATTTTTTAGCGTGAAATGAAGCAACTGGAACAAATGTTAGTGTTTATTTCTGACGACAAGCTACGATGTGTAGACTTGGAAATGCTTTATTTGTTTGACCATGTATATTGGAGGTACAAACTACGCTCAAGAAAGAGCATTCTTTTTTCGTCCGCCCATTTTAAGCTAGTCAAGTGAAGCATTGCTTTTTCCTGTTTAAAGGCAGCTCTAACTCGCTCTTGTCGCCACCTGAAAGAATGCAGACTTTTGCTAAAGTTCACCGCCTTCAACAAAAAGGTTTTCCTAAGCCCCTGCTAACTTCCATTGCCGAGACTCTCCTAACGTCACTAAGAGTGCCTGATAAGAGACAAAGCAACAGCTAACTCAACAAGCCTCGTTCTAGCAAGGGTGTTATAGCCTAAGTACACGAATTTTTTCATAGGCTGAAGAAGGTCGCTGGCAAAATACGTGTAACAGTTGTCTACTGCGCACGCGACAAGCTCGCTGGGTCATGTCAGAGGGTCAACAGCAAAGGACCTAAGAAAGAAGCATGCACTAAGAAACACGCTATTTGTTATGTTGAATGTGTTTTAGTGATTCTCTACAAGATATTATTTGCTTGTGCGCTCGGTTACAGAGGCCAAACAGGGCAATGCCTAAATGATCGGTTGAGGGAGCACGCTAAATTTCTAAAAGGCTCAGTTACCAGCCACTTGGCGGACCATGGTAATAAGTCTTGTGGTCAGCCAATTCTTGACAAATGTCTGATCTTGGGGCGATATAAAATCAGCGCGAATACGAGATTAGTGAAGCCTTCCACATTCAACAACTTGGTGTTTCCTGTGTTAGCGTACTCTCAATTGTGTTCATGCCTGTGAAGTTAGTTATGTGGGGTTCAATGCTATTACCGGTTGTTAATAAGGTACGCCATAAGGCTCATGCATGTGCAATTTCGCTTATGTTAGGCGGTTATGTGCAGATTCTGTTTCTCTATACTGCAGTTGATCGGCAATCAACTTTGGTTGTCAACTCACCACTATGTTTTCGTCTCTTCTATCCCCTCTTGTCGTTTGCGCTGTTAGGCACTTTGTGTACCACGCCTTCAAGATTTCAGCCATAATGTGTTTGCATTTTCCTATTGCAATACTGCGCTTAGTTTGAATATCTGAGTAGTGAATGCTTACCACACAAAATGTATATTTTAGGACCGCTCAAGCTGCTAAATATTACGAGAACGAAAATCACAAATTTTGCAGAATCGTCACTTTTGTCTATATTTAGACGCGAGTTGCAGCGTCGCGTGGTCCAATTGAAGATCACCTTCAAACCTACACCAAAAAGAAAACAAACTGTGATTTCAATAAGCCAAATGTTGTTCTTACATTTTTCTTTTAAGGAAGAAAATAATTTTTGAACTTTCCCAATGATGGCACTTGAGAATTTCAAGTTGGCAGCTGTCGTATGACCAATTGGGAAGAAAGGCGCCAGTGTGAACATTCAAAATTATTTTTGTTCTTTAAACCAATGTATGTAATTATCAGATTTGTTATACGAAAATAACAGCTTATTTGCTTTGAATTTATGTATAAGGGTAATTTAGGTGGGACCACCACATAGTAAAAATCGCATCTCAATATGGACAAAAATTAAGATTTTGTGAGGTTTCTAATTTTTTTCTCGTAAAGATTAGCAGCTTGAGAGGTATCAAATATTTTTTTCCCTCAAAATATATCTTCTTTGGAGTAAGTATTCACTACTCAGATATTCTTACAAAGTGCAGCGTTGCTATAGAAAAATTGCAAACATAACGCATTTTGGGATACATTCTTAGAGGCGTATGTGCCAGTAAAATGGAACTAATATTACTGAGCTTCACACACCTTACACAATAACCTTTACTCAACATGTAGACCAAGTATGGCATTGAATGTATATAAAAAATATATTTTTTCACAAACAACAACCAAGTCACATTTTTCAAACAACAACCAAACCACAAGACCAAAAAAAATTTTCTCGGAAATATTCCACCGTTTGACTGCTTTCATTATTGCAGTTAATCAGCACAATATTTTTTATTACAATTGAGATGGTCGCCAAAATAGCTCAGCGTTTGGCATGAATTGACCAAATTAACATGTCATGAACACAGCAGAAAGTCATGTGTTTATTAAGCCTACTATTTACGAATAAATATGCATAGAGTGCCTCCTCTCATGTGCTGTATAACTCTGCTTTTTCTACAGTTCTAAGCGGGCTGCACGTGCTATAGTAGCATACTTGTGCAGCAGCGGCATTCATATCTAGTATAACTCACCATTGGCAAAGTTAGTGCATGTCTGAAATAAATATTAGTCAATTTTGCGCCAAAATGACGACTAATTAAACCATAAAGCAAATCAATGGGATAGGCGCTGATTAACAACTGTTTACTTCTTGAGGATATAAAACCACTTTTCGTCAACTCATATGCAACGTACTAGGGCCGTCGCTTACCTAATCACGCTATACGACACATGATCGCTAGTTACCGTGCATCCGATTCATACAGGATCAGTGAAGTTTCAACTAACGCAATTGATACCCCGTTTATTTAGTGAAAGGCCTCCAAAATTTCTCTTGGTGTGAATCCACATGAAGTGACATGTGCGCTAGAATGGGCACCGTCGTTATTTTTTACCATAAGAGTGTGTTTCCTAGCTCGATAATGCACGCAGTGCCACGAGGTCTGGCTAACATGTCTCTTTCCGCCCGATAGAGGTATTTTGCAAACCACCTCAGCGGCACATTTCGTAAACGGCCACGCATACTTCTTTTTACAGCCTTTCAGCTGCTAAGCATGATTGCCAGTGATGCACAGGTCTAACTTTGCTAGTTTGTTAGCGGCGGTGAATTCATGAAGTACTTCATGCCAACTAGCCACCTTTTTTAGGTTGTGTGTAACCTTATGAATATATGACACAAACAGCTGCTAGTGAGCATCAGTCCTGTCCTTGTATTTTTTTTTCTTCTTGTGGTCGTGGTTTCGTCGCGAAATCAACTATTCAATTCAGGCATTCATATCTATTTACTGCACATTTTCAATGTCCATAGCAAAATATTACATGCCATTTTCGTATTCATATTTGCTTGTTCAAGAGCACAACAGCTGCGCCAGTCAGGTCAATTGGATACCATTTCTCATTTTTGCGCAAAACAGTTTATATTGCTCCACCAGCGTAAATATTTTCGCCGTATTGTTAATTTTATCAAGAAATATAAAGTACAGTAATCACCATAACTTTGTGCATCACCTACCAATTGATTGATGTATGCAGTTTAACATCCTCAAACCACCATTTGATTATGAGACGTCTCAGTGAAGGGCTCCGGAAATTTCGACCACCTGGAGTTCTTGTGCACCCAAATCTGAGCAAACGGGCCTACAGCATTTTCGCCTCTATCAAAAATGCAGCCGAGCATCTGAGTAACTAGATCAACGTGCTAGGGTCTACCCACTCTTGCAACAAGAGCAAAAATCGCGCGTCTCAAATTTTTACACCACATTCTGCATAACCACAGCCGGATCGATGCATCCAGGTACATATCTTTGGCAGAATCACGAACACTACGACATAAACATGCATACACTATCAAAGAATACTCTTCCAACAACGACTGTTACAAGTAATCCTTTTTCCCCCTGTCAATCAGCGAATGGAATAGGTTAGATCCCTCCATTACTAACGTAACATCACTGGCAGAATTCACTTCAAAAATTGAGAGTATACTTTGAGACAACGGCTTTCTTCAACCATGACCTCCATTATTGTTTTCCAGTAGTATTTATTTGGATGTATAAGTATACACAATGCCTTCTCTGTATAAAACTGTATTGATTTTTTTATGCAGCAAAGATTTAGTTTGCTGCTTCCGAAGTGTGAATATTATTTGGAGTGCATAAATACCTATGTCTAATGTTTCTATGTAACTAGGATTATTATTACCAATTTTAAAATAACTACAGTTCTGTATGCCGCCTGTAAGAAAGTACTTAGCATTCATTGTATTTTGATACTCATGCCCTCCTGCTTTGGTCTCGTAAGAGACTGGCAGTATTGTAAATAAATAAAAATAAATAAATAAATAAATAATTCAATCTAACAAAGATGCGCCAACCGGAATTATAACGTTTAAGTGACTATAGGCTAACCTCACGGCAAATGAAAAGAAAGAAGTAAAGCGGTTTAAAAATTGTTTCGCACCCCTTTCTCCACGGTGCATAACTCTCTCTAAATCGCTTTTGCAACAGTACACAATTGCTATGCAGAAAAGTGCTTTACAATTTGCAAGTGGCTACTAATACTGACTGTCACAGGATAAAAAAATATTTTTGCCCTTTATTACTCACGCATGCAGATGCCATAAATGAACGAGTACTAGTATGAGTGCTAGTTTTCCTTCAGAGTGATTTATGAGGTTTTTGCGGCCTTGGGAAACGATAACGAAAATCGTATGCCACTTCTTCTGCCTTCCGCCAACACCTTGAACTCCTTCTTTATGAATCTCTCGAATTTCTGGGTCACCTGTCAAACAGTTTGACAAGCTCGGCAAATGCTATTGTGAGTTTTAGCATTGTTTGCACTGGGGTGCAGTTCAAGAAACTGCTTACTGAAATAGGTGCCCTCTCGTGTATTTTGAATGAATTAGCGGTTGTTAAATAATTTTGACATATATTTTTTTTCTTTTGTGTGATTCAGTCTAACTTGTACTACTGTAAATTTAAAACCCCGCCATGGTGGTCTAGTGGTTAAAGTACTTGGCTGCTGACCTGCAGGTCGCGCGATCAAATCGCGGCTGTGGCGGCTTAACTTCCGATGGAGGCAGAAATGTGGTTGGCCCATATGCTCAGATTTGGGTGCAGGTTAAAAAACTCCAGGTGGTCAAAATATCCGGAGGCCTCCACTACGGCGTTTTCACAATTCTATGGTTATTTTGAGGACGTTAAACCCCAGATATCAATCAATACTATAAATTTAGCATTTCGGACTAAAAAGTGCTGCGTTTGTTTTTCCTGAAACCTGCTCCAAATTTAAATTTTCTTCCTTGAAAAGCAAAATATGATGCTTTAAATTCTAGCTCCATTTCTTACCTTGGCTGTTCCAACTCTGCTAGCTGTAAGTGGTTGCTCTTTCACCCCAATTTGTGTGATCGTTTTATGGTCTTTCACGTTTATTCATTTCAGGGCGACATTTTATTATGTGACTGCGTTTATTATTTTACATCTTTACATCAACTATTCTGCATGAAAAGTATGTAGTGACACTGTTAGGCCAATGTACTTTTGCCTAATGTTTTCACTCCTGTATTATTGTTTCTCCTGTATCTCCTGTATTCTGAATGTCGCAACACACAAGCATTTTAAATGCGAAGCATTTGTTAGCGAACTTCGGCGACTTTGAGCGTATCTATCTATCTATCTATGTATCTATCAATCTATCTGTCTATCTATCTATCTATCTATCTATCTATCTATCTATCTATCTATCTATCTAGCCGCCTACGACTCTTAGCTCTCCTGACCGTTTCAATAATGGTATCGATACCAAACTTGGTATGTCATAACATGACTGCATGAAGAAGATATTTGACTAGTCATATCATGGTAATTACGACATGCGTGACATGAATGTCGTGATTTACACTTCATGGTCCTGCAGCTCTTGCAGTAGGTTTCGTTCACATGGATATTGTTAAAACTGGTGTGGTATGGCATGATTGCATGGCGAACACAAGTGACAGACCTTGACATGAAAATCATGACATGCGTGTTATACATCACGACTTCATGCCACGCTCATGATGCGCTCGCAGCCGTTTCGCTAGCGTCACGTATTTCAAATTTGGTATTACAGTGTGTGAATGAATTACAAAGGTATGTGACTGGTGCAAACATGATGATCATGAGATGCGTGTCATGTAACAACATGACTACATGCCACGCTTATGACTCACTGGCGGCCGTTTCGCTAGATTCACTTATGCCAAATTTGGTAATACTGGACGTGAACGGATGACGAAGGCATGATACTGGTGCAAATAAGATAAACATGAGATGCATGTCATGTAACGTGACTACATGCTAAGCTCATGAAGCGCTCGCGGCCATTTCGCTAGCTTCGCATATCCCAAATTTGGTATTACGTGACGCCAATCAATGACGAAGGTATGTGACTGGTGCAAACATTATAATCATGAAATGCATGTCATGTGAGTACATAACTACAAGCCACAGTCAAGGTGCCAATACATTAGACATGACGCGGTGCACGTGCTCGCCAGCGTTATTTCGTCGCGTCACGCCGGCGTTGCCACGCCAGGCGCCGGTCCTGCCATATACTCGCTGGTGCGCGCCGCGCTGCGTTGCTTTGACGCATGCGTGTTTTAGCACGTAGAGCGTCCCTCCTTCACAAAAAGAGAAAGACGCAGTGTTGTCTGAATAACGCGTTGGTGCGAACGGCAGCATGTCGCATTTTGTGCCAGTGGACATCAGGCAGTGCTGACAGACACTGGTCGCGCCTGGCGTGTGAGCACTCTACAATCGGACGTTGGTCGCGCCTGGCGTTCGACTGTAGAGTGCTCACGTTTTGCTAATATTGTGTCGCTCTGCCCAGCCTGCACGCACGTCAACACTACATTGGAGTGTTTTGGGCCCTTAATAATGCACTCGTGGCTGTTTTGCTAACTCCACATATACGAAATTTGGTATCACGTGAAGTGAATATATGACGAAGACAAACGACACATGCAAACATGATAATCATGACACGAAGTAATGTACGGCATTATTTACTTTCACATCGTAAGGTTGGGCTGATTTTGAAGTGACATATCAACATTTCTCGTTCGGGCTTCGCATTTCGTCTATTCCCACTGTACGTGAGATCTGCCAATTTTTTGTGTAATAAAAATGCCATTTTAAGACTATTTTGATCTTAAATTCATTAAAATACCACTAGCCTTGAATTGTATGCATAAGGTATGCCACAACACATGCAAACTGTGGCAATTGCAGTGTGCTTTGATATATTATCTTAGTATACTGTAAAAATAAGACATGCTGTATTGCACATT
Organism: Rhipicephalus annulatus; assembly: GCA_013436015.1. Classification (NCBI taxonomy): domain Eukaryota; kingdom Metazoa; phylum Arthropoda; class Arachnida; order Ixodida; family Ixodidae; genus Rhipicephalus; species Rhipicephalus annulatus. Next base: position 755,129 of record WOVY01009598.1, read on the forward strand.
TCGTGCTGTCTGTATGCTTCACTGCACCGTACTTTTGTGTTGCAGTGAAGCATGTTAAAATTAGTTCTTTATTTTTAAGTGCAAATAAAGGCTCCTGTGTTGTAATTTGATAGGAGGTCTTGGTCGTTAGAGCTCCATGCCGTACCATTGACGTCTTATTTTCGGTCTTCTTTTGTAGAAAATGGCATTATACTCTGCAAACTTGAAAAAGAATATTGATTAGGCTACAATTTGTCTCTGAAGCATGTATTTGCTATGTGTCTAATAAAATAAAGCTTGATCTCATTTTGCACCATGGGTTGACTTTGTGAACATTGTGTTATATGTGACAGCTCCTTTTTAGTGACGCCTTCGCAATCAGGTAAGATTACTTGGTATATGTGAAAGCCTTATATGCCGTGCTTCCTATATTCACCATAAAAGCAGTGCTAGGGCCAGTATTTTCACATTATGAAAGGAGACAATACAATGGGAAATCTGCGCCTGAAAGGTCTAGCTAAAGGGTAAGCTTTCTAGTGTTTCTTCGGAAGCTTACTGGAAGGGGGTAGCACTCGAATTATGGTATTTTTCGCATGAGTGTTGGGGCGTAATTGCACATAAACACCCCCGCACCCTTTTAGCTGCTCGGATGAATTACACCCATAAAATAGTTGCGTTATTTAAGGGTGTTAGGTTGTAATAGCAAGATTACACCTTCACATCCTTGAAATTACTAGAGTGCACATCGCTTTATTGCGTTCAAGCTCCCACTCCCTTAAAGACAATTGGGTGTACATTTGCTTTTACACCCCAATAAATTTTTGTACCCTAGGGTGGACATTAGGAAATGCACCCATTGTATAGTTGTATAGTCCTGCTTGTTACATCGAATTTGTGGTGTGTAGGGGTGGGAGTTATAGACTATATATTACACCTACAAGGGTGTAACTTCGTTGACAGTGCAGGTTCCCCGGAAAAATTAAAAAACGCATCACACTAAAAAAAGTAAAATTGTGACTGCACAGGAATCTTATGACGTAACAGTGGTCATTCGCTTAAAAAAGCCTGACATGATAGCGTCAAGAGCTTTTAACAAACAAAAGGATGCTGCACTTCCGTTCGCGGCCACCTCATGCAGGACCACCTCCAAGAGTGCAGCGCGAGAGCCAAGAAATCTCGCCGCATAGACTATCTTGTAAAGCGCGTGCATATGGCCCTAAGTGATAAGCGAGTGATACTGATAACGCCTCTCCACATGAGCAATCACGCGTTAATAAAACAGCACAAGTTGGCCAGTTCTGTATGTTTTCAATATTTATAGGTCATCATCATCTCTGTAGAACTCCCAATAATACATTGACTTGCGATTGCTGCCCGCGCCGCTCCGTGACTCACGTAAAGTGCTCGCGCAGCGCCGGTGAAAACATTCGTGTCCACGCAAATAAACCACTGAACATAGAGACGCAGGTTTTATAGCAAAAAAAGATGGAAAGACAGAAAACGATGTCACATTGCCGCCGACCGAAACACTGATTGAGATAAGTCAAAATCTCGCGTACCCCACGGCCGGCACGCATGCAGCGACGCCTCAATAAGCACTTGCTGTGAGTTTCGATTACAAAACGGAGTAGTGGCAAATCGCCATTCATGAAAACCATCGCCAAGTGATTGCCGATGCGTAATTAGTCACAAATAAAACGGTGAGTTGCTCGTTAATATCGTTTACCATGGTTTGAGCACTCGTTTTGTCACCACGCCTTCGCAGGTAACCAAGTGTTTCTCTTTACCTGCAGTCACCGATGTGTAGATTTCACTTGCGATGACTCTTAAATGTAACATGCCATGAGAACTCGCCTGTTTAAATAAATTATTCACTACTGGGCGTAAACCGGCAATTGGTTGCACAAAGTGTGCCGCTCACGGAACCTATCTTTAGAACACTTGTGCACAAGCCAGAGCATCCGGGAGACGCGTCGGATGCAGGAAAAAAATGACTCCACGTTTACAGTTACTCGCTAACATCCAACACGTACTCGTAGGTAACCGCATGCAGCAGCGTCGTCGACATGAAAGCCACAGTGACCAGAGGAACGCGCTACGCACAACAGAGAACAGCAGAGTCAGACCCGCTATGCTTGCCACCAAACTCGGTGGTTTTCGCTAGCCGACAGTGGCATCAGAAGGCACACCCTAGCTAGTGAAAGCAGCAAGCTTGATGCAAGCAGCACAGGCATATTTCCTAAATTTTAAAGATTATGGCGGCACCATAGGAGCTTTTGTCACCAGAAAGATGCAAAGTAGAAAAAAACACAATTGCGTGCGTCTTATTAGCCAAACTTACCCTTTTATTCCCACTGAAGCTGAAGTTGGCATCAAAATTCTAACGCTCGAGGCTTTTTCGGAGCAGTTCGGTGCAATTTTCTTGATTTCCATGCTTTTAGAACAGCTTGGCAGAAGAAAACAGAGATATTTCAACAATGCACTATATGCGCAACTATCGCACCCCTGATTAATGCACGTGTGTTGACAATACAGGCCCAGGTCGCAACAGCCTCTTTTGCCTCACACATTAGCTCAATGCAAAGTGATCAATGGTGAATTGGCTGCATGTTTAGTATGAGAGGCTGTGTGCAAGCCATGTGTGCACAAGGTATTGAGCAGTGTTTATGCTAGGATCCAGAAGTTCCTACAGCAGGGTTTCCAGATTATGTGGTCAAAAGATCCTGCGAAAATGAGGCGAGTTGGATCAAGCATTTCAGAATGCGAAGTCTGTGAGAAAGATCATAAAAGTCGCTTCAGCCTGCTGCCCTTTGTTCAAGTTCTTTATGGGTACAAGTTCTTATTAGTACATGAAAATAAACAACACTTGTTAGACGTGTTCACAAAATGGCGCACAATTAGAGTGTCGCATCTAGATATGAGATGGCAATGGTATGTACGGCTCTCGAAAAGTTGGGCAGCGCTTGCACTCTTGTTAAGCTCGGGCCATAGGCAAACAGAAAAATAAAGGTGAATGTGGTCAGAAACACCGAAGCTCATCTATTCCTTGTGTTACAGGAGTAGTGTACAAGATTCGCCTGTCATGCGCCAACATTTATGTTGGTCAGACTGGTAGATGCATGTTGAATTACGGGGGACCCGAAGATATGCGAAAAGAATGTCTGACCATCAATCTTGCTTGCTCATTGAAAACAGTGCCACTGAAAGCTACTGTTTAACAAAATCAGGGGTGCAACAGCCAAAATACAACTTGAAGCAGTTTTTTTGGAGCAGAAAATTGTTACTTTTGGACAACTAAAATGTAAATTTCGAGCAGGTTACAGGGAAGAAAATATGAAATTGTTATCAATAGATAAAAAACTTTGAGCAGTATGAAAAGGAGGTTTCCATTTGAAAGCAAAATATGTATAAACCATTCGACATAACCTAAATTCTGCAGTGTAAACTTGAGCAATACTATTAGGAAAACAATGGTATTTGTAACCACCCTACTGAGCCAACATTGATAAAGTCCATATTAGCCGATAGTTATAGCGCGAGAACAAAACGACGACACAGATTTTCGTTTTGTTCTCGCGCTATAACTATCGTCATGCCATACCAACTAGCCCAAGCTGCCACACTTCTAAGTTTCATATTAGCATTTGCTGTGCCTGCGAAATCATTTGACAGACTCTGCGACGTTAAATACGAATTTGCCAAGCTCGCGACTATGAAATTTGGGAGATTCTTGAAACCGAAGAGTATGGGAGGTGAAAAGAAACTGGTGCACAATTTAGTTTACTTTTTAGGGAAGCAGAAATGTTGTACACTGCTTCAAGTTAATTCCGATAGCATATTTAGACATCAGTGATTATACTGATACTCAGAATTAGGCAGCATGCAAACGCATGAGTAACTGAACAATACGTGCAGTGTCCCGTGAATAACAATAACAGCCCTTTCCCAATCTGGTGTAAAAGTCCCCTCAAAATCTGGTGTAAGAAGCACTGGTGTAAAATGGCAAGGGTGGTCTATTCAGGATTCCCTGCACGGGTTAGTATCCCAAGCCAAGAAATTTTTTGAACACTACACCTCCTCCTCCTCATCTTCCCACTTTGTTTTTTTTTTCACAATGGGGTACCGCTTCTGCTCTTCCTTGAAGGCGCGTTCAACCAGGTAATGTTAGCACGGCATGCATCCGTTGGCCTGGATACAGTACCGTGGATGTCTGTCGCCAGGACCGAGGCCGGGACGACGCAACTTCAAGACTAAAAAAGGGCTCAGAGGTTTCAGTAAAATAGGAAGTGTCCAGATATTTTAAGCTTTATTCACAAGCTGTGTGATATTTCACGGCAGCTCTTAGAAGATGAATCAGCTTTCACAGCTTAAGAAGTGTTTACCTGTAGATCAAAGCATTGAAAGGAAGTGACAGTGGCTATGGGCCTATTCTACAGACGCAAGCTATAATCAGAGAACCCTGCGAGCTGAGATCGCGGATGGCAGGGGCGATGCCAGAATTTTTTTCCGAAGGGGGCGTGACCTTGATTATTGTGGATCCCAGCTAGGCAAGCAGATGTGGTAGACAGTAATTTTCTGTACCCTATATACCATAGGAAAAAAATTGTGTGGGTTAGATACGGTCCTGGTGTGCCACCCCCTGGCTACGCTACTGGTGGATGGAAACCCTCGAGGTCGGGTACACGCTCAAGGAAGAAAACAGGGGAAGAGGGTGGGAGTGGCACAGACTGTGGTTAGGTTACCTTGGAGACGGAAGTACGTTTAACTGGAGCGGCGCATGTATGATGTAAGAAAGATGGTTTCGTTCAACGGGCTGGTCGAACACGCAAAAGCAACTGGCCTTGAAATAGACTGTACTAAAGTGAATTAACCAAAATAAATAGAAAAGATTTGGACTTCAGGGCAATATCTAGACTGTGTGACACATCAGGCAACAATGACGCACATCCTTGAACATGATCACGGCAACTTCCATCAGATGTACATATCCACATCCTATTTGTAAATATGCAAAATCGGACTGTTCGCACATTCATTTTTATTTGTGAGCGTGGCTGTCGTACGGAAACTTAAACGTTCCGATTTTTGGCGAGCATTCATGGTCGGTGCTCACGTTAACCCCATAGGCTCAAAATAACAACCACAACACACAAAAGAGAGGTGACAGTGGATGTGCGAGCGGCCGTGAGAGTACCCTCACGTATGTAGCGCACTGTGGCATACCGCCGGTAACTTGTGTTGTCTTTCCGAATTTCTAAGTTTGCAGAAGTTCGCACACATGAAGCCAGAGCAAAACAACGCTGTTCGAAAATGAAGACACCGCGAAGTCACGGTAAACACACAAATTCAACTGCCAGCTTTCTTTTGCAAGTGCGAGGCAAGATCACGTGATCAATCCTGCGCGTCACAGCGCTTGCAGCACTCGCGCATACGGTGGTAGGCCTCGCGCCAAATATGTGAGGAAAACTGGATAACCGACCCTTGGTGTACTGGACGGCCCAGGAAGCAGTAGAGTAAAATCGGTGCGGAGTGAATCAGAGGTCGAAAAGGTAGTGACAAGAGACTTTTCGAAAACAGTCAACCATAGATTCTTGACTCTTTAACGCAGTTGTAAGTAGTGTAAATAAACATCTTGTATAATATAGAAACCATATGTCAGTGAACTGCTGAATCAAACCCTTTTACAACACACTCTGTCCTGTCATGAAAGTTTTGGTTCATGTCAAACACCAGTTGGCCAATAATTAGAACTCACTCCAATTCACTTGTACATGCTTCGCGCTTAGGGCTCATTCTGACCCACCAAATTTTTTTAAAATCAGACTCGCTCGGCCTCAAGCTCGCTGAACTAATACTCAGCTTTACTCACTCAAGCGCATGGCTTAATTTGAGTATGAGCGAGTCGACTCATAAGCGAGTTGCTGACCTATGGTGTCAAGTTAGGAGACAATCACAGAGCGCCCAAACATAAGAGGCTACATCAAATCGATCGATCAGATAGATAGTACACAGACCGACTGACAGATAGATATAGTTGAGGTGCTTTTAGTTCACTAAAAATGGTCTGCTTTAAAGACCAAGTTTTACCTTTAAAGACCAAATGAAAAGACCTTTAAAGACCAAATGGTCTGCTTTAAAGACCAAAATGGTCTGCTTTAAAGACGCCATGGTTAACAAACTGCGTCATGTCCCAGACCGCTTGCTCACCGCTAGCTACATGTAAACTGAGTATAGAATGCCGTACGCAAACCTTGCAGGTGTAGCTTTGTGAGCGTCATGTAAAGGGAGCCCGCAAGAGGTTGGCTCAGAACGCGCGAGCATCACAAACCATAAGCTTTGCGCACGCTGTTCTAAACTGCATATACAAAAGTATGTGCTCATGCCGAGCTGCCGTTGACGTGAAAGAGACTTGTAGGAGAATGCTCTGCTTTGTGCAGTGTGAAAATCAATGGAATTGTGGTTTGCGAAGATTTTTTAAATGGGAGTGAACTTACGATAATATTGAGGTGACTTCTTTAATATCGCACTTCTTGGTCACGTGTTTCATCCCAGCACTGGAATCGAACTGTGGACCTCATGCACGTGAGGCGAATGTCTTACCCACTGCACCACATCACCACCATGTCAAGGCGAGTCTTTTTGTGGGATGTTTATCTACCAAACGGCTTTTTACAAATCATCGGCGGAACTTAGAACTTTATTCGTGCCATAAGCATTTGTTTGCGCATGCATTTCATCAGCAAATAGTTTGTAGGACTCACTTAAAGCACTCGAAGCAGGTCCCATGTGGTGGAGTAACGCTGATGCTGTACAGCCATCAGCACTTTTAACTTGAACGCTCCGACGCGTGGTCTCGGCTCGCTTGGACTGAGGTCAGCGCCACCAAGCGTGGAAAATGATATACTTGCTGCAGTTCGGCATAGATGTGGCACGCATCTGTTTCACTAGTAATTTCATATGTTGGGTTTAACGTCCAAAAACCACCATATGATTATGAGAGACGCCGTAGTGGAGGGCTCCGGAAATTTCGACCACCTGGGGTTCTTTGACGTGCATCCAAATCTGACCACACGGGCCTTTGGTTTCACTAGTAAATTTCTGTTTCCAGACTGCCTGACCGGCGGGCTGACTGCATTCACTTTGCATCACTTTGCATCCCGTTTTCTCCACGTTTTAGTCTTGACTACAATATCGCTTGCACACATGGCATTCTTTTTCTTATTTCTTTCTTGACAAAAAACCATTGCGTGCTGCAGCTTACGCACCTTTCATGTTTTATTTGGCAGCTGCTGGTAAAAAGGAATCACACGGATAAAAAGCAGAGCTAACGCACGCTGAAGGCATTTGTATATCTGTACAATAAATTAGACATGGAATAGCATTGTTCAAGTTCTGATTCAGTAATTTTCAGGCAGCGTGCATCGAACTGCTCTTGCTATTTAGAGCGTGCTTTTCTGCTTGGTGTGCGCTGCACGGAAGATATGGTCTCGGGGCACAACATTTGAGTGGGTAACAATACCTAGGCTTTAGCGTGCCGTCTACGATTTGAATTTAAGATAACGTGGCAGTTTAAGCTTCTATGCGATAACTACGCACAAAAATCCCTTTGCCTTTTTTTTTCAGGCCCCTTTCTTGCTGAAAACACGTAAGAACATTGTACTTCACACATCTTCCGTTCAGCGTGAACCGAACAAAAAAGCACACTTAAAATTGTGAGAACAGTTCAATTGACGCTGTCTCAAAGGTGTTGATTCGGAAAATGAGGATGTCACCACATTTGAGATTTCTATAATGTGCAACTTTTATAAATGTCATGAACATTCGTTTGCTATGCTATTTATACTTGTGATTCCTTGCCGCAAATTCAAACTCATAAGGGGGGTAAGCTGCTGCACGCAATGATTCATATTCGAGATAAGTAAACAAGAACGCCATGGGCGCGTGTGATAAAGTAGGCGCGAGCACAATTTGGCTAAAACGGGATGCGGAGTGAGAGAATTTGTCCCGCAGGTCGAGAAGACTGAAAACAGAAATTTACTTGTGAAACCAACGTGCGCTACATCTGTTTTTAACTGTAAAAATCATATAATATTGAACGCTTGGTGACGCTGATCTCAGTTCAAGCGAGCCGAGGTCATGCATCGGAGCGCTCAAGTTGAAGCTACTGATGGATCTACATTCCTGATGGAGGAAATGCTGAGAGGCACTGCAAATTTGATTTTGTCATTATTTGCAAAGAGAAATAATTTGGTATTGTTGAAACGTAGGTGGCATCTACCTGTTGCATGTTGTTCATTGTCTGTAGTGGTCTGCGGAAGCAAAATCTCAATTGTGATTTATGATTGTACCGACATTCCAGCCGTTACTGTTTCATAATGAGCCTTCCCTAAGTCACGGTTTGTTTGAACGAAATTCCTACTTTTATAAATGAGTTTTTCAGTTGGTTAGGCTATATGAGGAGCTCACACCATTCTTTGCAAATGTATATTTACTGATAGTGCTTCCTTAGTGAGCCCATAATCAACTGCCATATTTAAGCGATAGGCATTTCTTATGAACAAAATAGATATTGTGTTCCTTATTTTTTAGAGCTGTGCGAATAGCAAAATTTTGTTGCCAAAATGAATTCCAATATTGAAGTGTGAGTGTGAATCAAATATTTTTGAACATTTGTAGAATAATTTAATACTTCGAAGTGAAGTTACAGAGGAAAAGTTGCAAAAGAATCATAAGCCCAATGATATGGGATAGTAATATGGCATTGTTTTTTGGCTAGGTTGGTGAAGATCTGGAGGGAAGGTGCTCCCTTGTTTTATCAGTGATGATGAATTGCAGACAGGATGGCATTTCTTTATCATATTTGGTGTAAGCAATGTGATCTCTACCGCAGTGTACAAGTGAAAATTTTCTCCCCCCCATCAACTTCTGTGGAGGCCCTTCTAATTTGGCGGACAAGGCATGCTCCTTATGAAGTTAGAGTTGCTGATCTGCCTTGGAGATTACTGTGTATAAAAATACCTGAAATTTCAAAAGGTGAGAAGGTTAGTAGTATATTTTTCGGACCTTTTTGTCTGAAACAATAAACAAAGCGTCCACCCCTGCCCTGCAGGTTTGAACCAGCGCTTTCATGAGTCAATCTGATTACGCCCGTAGCATAGCCCACGAATTGGTGAAGCATAGTAATAAAATTGAAGAGTTGACAGTAACGGCACCGTGCATCTTCATGTTGGATCCATAGCCTGAAAGGCAGCTTTGCCGCAAATTGAGAATGTAGTGAGATAAGGCAAATAAAAAAATCCTAAGAGGCCACAGTCAATTGGGCATTGACTGTTGTCTTCGGGAAGTTCTAATAATAAAACTTTCAGTGGAAAATAATCGACTAACAAGTGCTATTCGAAAAGTGCTTGAAAGTTCGAGTCCTTTAACACTGTCATTTTTTAAGAGAGCACAAATCTGCAAGAAACATATTTAACTTCATTTATTAAATTTGACATTGTTTTATTGCATTGTTCGTCTTTTCCACGCCTTGCAGTGCTACCTGAAGCTTTGTGGAAAAGGAAGCAACGCAGGTGAACTCATAGATCAAACTTAGACGAGAAAATAAAAAAATAAGCAGAGAAGTCAATTTCAGTCCTACACTACTGTGCAAGCCTGCTGCATTTGCCCATGGGCACGTAAATGTGCATGTTTTCATCCACAGTGCATTTATTACGCAAGGAAAAAGATTGGATGAGGACCCGTTATGCAGAAACACACCAGCCCTGTTTTTACCAAACCACACCAGTCCGGGTTTTCCGAAAACACACCAGCCTGGTTTTTGCCAAAACACACCAGTTCCTGCCACACTAAAAAACGGCTGCTTACACCAGAGCGGCCATGTACGAGAGAAACCGTGTCTGAATTCGCGCTCTGGTGTGAACGAAAAAAAAAACACACCAGACACGGCCTGGTAGATTTTTCGACAGGGTTGCAAAGTTGTTACGAGATTTCGATGCCGTATATGCGCTATAAATTTTCAATTAAACAGGCCTGGTGCTGTTCAATCTGCTATGTGCTATTACTGCCAAGAGCCCAAAAATATTGATCCTTTTTGCTTACGTGCCACATTTTTACCCGTCAAAAAAATCATTTCGAAATGCCATTTGGAAACTCAAAGTAACTCTGAATTCTCGAAACGTTCTTTCTTAAAGCGTTTTCTCTGGGAATCAAGAACAGAAACGACTGCATAGCAATATAGAAATCTCTTGTTTACACACAAATAGTATAACACTACTTCGCTGTTTTCGCTGTAACGTTATCCTGTATAAAAATTTTGTATTTTAGATAAAAGTTATTTAGTTGATTGGTCCACATACTATTGTATTATTTATATAATACTTAATTTGCACATATTGATACAAAACACACAGAGAAAAGAGGCAGAGAGCAAGCTAGCCACTTTCACCTGGAAGAGCACAACGCCTGCTCACTCTTTTGGGATGAGGGAAGAAACAGAGGAACCATAAATTAAAAGAGTAGAAAGTGGTAAAAAGACAGGGAAGTAAAAAATGACAATCACTTATACAAGTAATAATACAATAACAAAAACTGACTGTAAGTGGGTGGACAGGTACGTTTCTTCTACAAAAGTAAAAAAATGAGCTCGATAGGCCTAGGCGCCTGGGGAAGCACAACCACAAGAAGTGGCGAGTGGAAGTAAAGAACTACACCCACCACTGGTCCATCTGTCTCACAGACTGACGTCATTGCTGTAACTGCAAGAGTGAAGGTCAGGGCACAGTACCTCTCCTCCAATAAAGGTATCAAAGAACAAGTATTATTGTTTTGTCATTCGAAAACATTCATTTTTTTCCGGTGGCAATACATTTCTTTTTACTGCTTTTGAAAAATAAGATTCCCTGTATGTTAACTGCGAAAAGATCATCTTCGTTGAAGAAAGATTCTTTATTGAGTGAGGACGGTTTTCATGTCAGAACAAGAAATAGGTAAGTTCAGGTTCTTCAAACATTTTATACATCATTATATAGAAAATTAGTGTGTGATTTCTTCTAGCTAAGCATTCGTTTATAGGTCGATTCCACAAAGTGGGTGTGGGCCATACATCTAGGCTGTTCTCTTTATCACCTTCATCACCCTATTACCTCCTCGCTTCATGGCCATTACCCGGTGGTGGGCAGAAGCAATTATTCGAGGAAAAAGAAGAGAAGCTTCCCTTCACTTTATTGCCTTAAAGACCCCCTAGATGTGGTATTACATAAGCGGTGGGAAATATACAACAAATGTAATACATATGCAGGGTGGGTACAAGTATCAACAGGGGCAACCAATACAGAAATAAAATAATACATGTTCAGCATCAGTATACATATTAACAGGCGCAACACCTTGCCAAAAAAAGAAGACAAATTGAGAACCAGTGGCACAAAAAGAAACAATGTAATGTATTTAAAATGAAAAGAAACGAGTGACATTTTGTGTATATGTTGAGTCGCGAAATAAGTGGAAAGGCCATTTCAGTCGGAAGCTGCACGAAAAAAGAAGAAGGCGGAAAATGTCGTGGTACGGGCGCGTGGCCGGCCGACATGAAAAGATTGAGTGGTGGGGTGAGATGTGCGGGCAGGAGGCAAGATATAGGGCCGTTGCCCGAGTTGACTGTGATAGAGCTTGTGGAACAAAATGACGCTGGAAACTCGGTGAGGAATGTTAAGGTTTGAAAGATTGGATTCTTGTTTAGGAGATGAAACACTCACGTTGTATGACTACGAGGAATGAATGAATCTAGCTGCTCTATTCTTGAGAGATTCTAGTGCGCCGGTTAAGTATGCGTGATGAGGGCTCCAGATAGGCGACGCGTAATGAAGTTGGGTGCGAAATAAAGATTTAAAAGCTTGTAGTTTTACAGGAGGGGGAGCATGACGTAAGTGGCACTTTAAGAACACAAGTGATCTGCTAGCTGATGATATGATATTAGTAATGTTGACGCGCCATGATAAATCGTTACTCAAAGTGACTCCCAAGTAGTTGTATGTGATGACATTTTCCAATGAAACTTTACCGATTTGATAAGAATAGGTTAGGGGGCGGCGCCGACGGTGAAACGAGAGGGACTTGCATTTATTAGGGTTTACTGTCATTAGCCGACGATTGCACCAGTCAAGCACATGGTTAATGTCATCTTGTAATGCAACTTAGGCTGATGTGTTAGTAATAGTACGGTGTATAACGCAATCGTCTGCAAACATACAAATATTTCTGGATACGTGAAAAGGTAGATCGTTAATGTATATTAGGAATAATAGGGGTCCAAGAACAGATTCACACGGGACAAGCCTTACAAGCCGTACACACCCAAATCCCAAATATTGGAATTCGGGTGTGTATTGTTCTTGGGGGCTGCTGTTTATAAAATTAAGCCACTAATATTGTTAAAGTGAGAAGCCCTGCAAATATTCCTGGGACTTCCCAGGTTCATGGCGAGTAATGTATTGTATCACAAAGCGCAATTTTCAACACTCCTCTGTCGAAACAAACGGTTCAAACCTTCTTGAAGTTATATAGTGTACCAGTGCGAAGATCAGAGTACGCATTTATCAGCGACCCTGACTCTTTCTTTCTTGCACATGGGCGTCTATTTCATACACCTCAGATAATTTTGGTTAAAAAGAAGCTGGAAAAGAACCCTCAACGTTAGGATAGAGTACAATGAAATCTTCTCTCCACAAGCCAATTTGCAATCTCTCAGATTTTTGACCACCACATTAAAAGAATACTTGGTACATGCAGAAACAATTTTTGTAATATGTACAGATGTTTCTGGCAAAAATGAAAAGGCAGGCGTAGAAATTGCGTCTCATTTCATCGACTGGTCTTTTTAAGTAAGGCTTCCAGATTTCACTCCTATATTTGAAGCCGAGCTAGTAGCTAATAATTTAGCTCTTCGAAAAATTTTTATGACCGAAACCAGTGCAATCATCCTAACAGACTCATTTTCGGCGTGTGCAGCTCTGACAACCTCAGAACAACCTCGTGCCCTAGAGCGTGGCACACATTAGCACCGCTACATTTGAAATTCCTAAAGTTAGTGTTGGTCCCAGGTCACTGTGGAGAACATTTATTGAATAGGCAGATGCTTTGGCACGAGCAAAACTTGATGGACCAGTAATTTCGGTACTTCCCTAGTTAGAATACATATCAGGGGTTAGATATCGAAAATTCGCTATTTTTACAGACTGTTTGAAAAACATCACAAAATGTACAGATTATCAGCACCTCAAATTTCTATGGAAAGACCAGTGGAGTCCGTCAATATAAACTTCAAATTATCATCTCTAGATTCCGGTGTCGTGTTGTCCCAATGGAATGGAAAAACTTTATTTCGGTCCTGCAGGACGCGCTTAGCGCGTAGCGGGCGTCTCCCACGTAGGGACCGACAGGGAGTACCTGGCGGCCGCTTCGTGGGCCTGCTGGACGGCCCATCGCTGGTCGGCGAGAAGTGAGCTCCTGAGGGACCTCTCCCACTTGCTTGAGGTAGAGTCGGGAGGAGTTGTTCTACACTCCCAGAGCATATGTTCGAGTGTCGCTGTGTGTCCACATGATGGGCATGTGTCGCTGGGGTATGCATCGGGATAATAAACGTGAAGCGTGGCAAGGTTTGGGTACGTGTGTGTCTGTAATAGGCGTAGGGTTAATGCCTGCGGTCGATTAAGTTTCGGATGTGGGGGTGGAAAAAAGCGGCGTTCCAAGTAAAAGTGCTTTGTAATTTCATTGTACGTAATTGGTGCATCCCGATTGGTATCCAACCCAGCAAGATGAGGTTGCCCTGTGGCAGCGCGGTCGGTAAGTGCGCGCGCTGCATCATGGGCGATCTCGTTGAGGTTGGGTAGGGCACCCGGCACCTGGCCGAGATGGGCGGGGAACCAGATGACAGTGTGGTGCTTCAGGGCACTCGGGTCCGCATTGCGCAGGATACGTAACGCCTGGTCGGAGATGACTCCGCGTTCGAAGGCTTTGATGGCCGGCCTGGAGTCGCTGTAGATGAATTCCCGTTTGCTGTCGAGCATAGCTATAGCTATAGCTACTTGCTCCGCTACTTCGGGGTTTCGGGTGAGGATTGTGGCTGAGGTAAGAGTCTGCTGCGCGGATGATACCGCGACCGCGGCGAAGGCTTGGTTGTTGCGATAGGCAGCGGCGTCCACGAACGAGACGTTGTCCGCTTCCATGTCTATGCGCTTGAGAATGGCGGTCGCCCGCGCAAGGCGCCTGCCTCTGTTGTATTCGGGGTGTACATTTCGTGGTATGGGAGCGATCGTAATAAGGTCGCGGATTTCACGGGGAATTAGAGTCAACTTCTGGGGGGTCCCTGGCCCTCGAGGAGAAGAAGCCGAGCTCGCGCAGAATATGGCGGCCCGCCTTGGTTGTAGTGAGTCGGGTCAATTGCACACGTTCCTGAGCTTCGGCGATCTCTTCTAGCGTGTTATGTACGCCAAGCTCGAGGAGTTTGTACGTTGGAGTGGTGATAGGGAGGCCAAGGGCTCGTTTGACCACCTTGCGAATAAGCGCATTGAGTTGATCGCGCTCAGCACGTAGCCACTTGTGTATAGCGGCAACGTACGTAAAATGGCACAAAACAAACGCGTGTACGAGACGCAGCAGGTTGTCTTCTTTGAGGCCATGGTGCCTGTTGGCTACTCTACGTACGAGTCGTATGGCATTCTCGGTCTTAGTCCTGAGCTTGTGTACTGTTTGGGTGTTGGTTCCGCGGGACTCGATGATCATGCCGAGGACCTTGATGTTGTCTACCCTGGGTATAGTACGACCATCTCTGGTGTGGAGGGTGATATTGCGTTCCGCCGGAGGTTTCCACCCTTTGGGCTTGGCACCCCGGCGTTTGGGCAAATATATCAACAGCTCCGACTTCGCAGGTGAGCACCTGAGACCGGTGTGGTCGAGGTAAGACTCGGTGGTGTCGATAGCCTCTTGCAGGGCGGACTCAATGAAGCCATCCGACCCTGTGGAGCACCATATGGTTACATCATCCGCATAGATAGTGTGATTTAGCCCGTCTATTTTTGAAAGTCGTTCGGAAAGCCCGATCATCACGAGGTTGAAGAGCGTGGGTGAGAGGACGGATCCCTGAGGAGTGCCCCGCTGTCCGAGCTCCACTTCTTCCGACACTAGGTCTCCTACGCGGAGGACGGCTCTGCGCCGAGTGAGAAAAGAGCGGATAAAGTAGTAAAATCGATGACCTAGGCCGAGGGCTGCGATCGCTTTCAAGATTGACGAGTGCGTTATGGTATCGAAGGCCTTTTCTAAATCGAGACCGAGTATTGCACGAGTGTCCCGAGTGTTTCCGCCATCTAGAATTTGATGCTTTAGGAGTAACATGGCGTCTTGAGTGGATAACCCTGGTCGGAAGCCAATCATGTGGTGCGGGATGTAGTCGCTATCTTCGAGGTACCGACCAACCCTGTTGAGGACGACGTGCTCAGCCACTTTGCCCACGCACGACGTGAGAGATATGGGGCGTAGGTTATCTAGGCTCGGCGCCTTTCCCGGTTTGGGTATCAGAACCGTGTGAGCTAGTTTCCAAGCATCGGGTATCTCACCCTTTTTCCATATCTCGTTGATAGTGTCAGTGAGGTAAGTGACGGAAGAATCGTCCAGGTTGCGTAGGAGCTTGTTGGTGATGCCATCGGGGCCAGGGGCTGAGCGGCCATTGAGCTCATGGAGAGCTCGGCGTACATCTTCAATAGAGAACTCGGCGTCTAAGTTAGTGTTGTTGCTGCCAGAGTAATCAGGGTGAGGGGTCACAGGGCCCGTGGGGAGCGGGAGATATTTTTCCACGAGGTTCTTGACAACATCTTCCGGTGACACTGTTTGTTTAGCCTGATGAAGTATCTTCACGATCGAATGACGCTGATTTGTGCGGGTGTTGGTTTCATTGAGGAGGTGTTTGAGTAAGTTCCACGTTTTGCCATTTCGAACCTGACCATCAATCGAATTACAAATTTCGTCCCACTGCTGTTTTGAAAGGATGCGGCAGTGATCCATCATGGTCTTGTTCAGCTGAGATATGCGTTTGCGTAACCTCCGATTAAGGCGCTGGCCCTTCCACCGGGCCAATAGAGACTGTTTGGCCTCTAGTAGGTGGGCGAGACGACTGTCCATCCTTTCGGTTGGAAGGTCTGTGGTGATAGTTTTCGTTGTCTTGTTTACATCAGCTTTGAGCTGGGCCGTCCACGTCTCGAGGCTCGGTGGGGTATCGGGAGGAGGTCGTTCTGCGCGGGTCTTACGAAGGAGGTCCCAGTCGACCCACGTGTACGACTTGGTCTTCCTGCTTACTGTGGGGAGGTGTACAGCCAATATGAAGTGGTCACTACCGAGATCTACCGCGAGGTTGGACCAGTGGGCGTCGGAGATATTCTTGACGAAGCATAGATCCGGCGTAGTATCTCTTTGCGTGGACGTACCAGTGCGAGTGGGAAGGCCTTGTCCGTAATGAGAATAAGGCCCATGTCATTTGCACTTTTCCAAAGCTCGTTACCTTTGGGTGTGTCGTACGTGTAGCCCCAGGCGCTATGCGCAGCGTTAAAATCGCCTGCAATCACTAGCGGGTTAGGCCCCGCGAGGCGGACAGCTTTCTGGAACAAGCGTGTGAATCTTTGTCTATGGTGGCTGGGACTACTGTATACATTGAGCATGTATACGCTTTGTTGTGATATGTTTCCAGGGAGGATTTCGACCATAACGTGCTCAATTTCGGGCACATTGAGACTGTGCGCTGTGCAGGTAATCTTGTTAGCGACCAAGGTGGCGATACCGCGTCCTCCCGAGGGGCCGGGCAACCACTGGTATCCGGAAAACGTGGCGGTTGGTACTACAGTCTCTTGTAATAGCATGATGTGAGGTTTGGCTTCGTGGCTACGGAGGTATTGCTGCAGGAAAGCTTTCTTGTGGGTGAAGCTCCTGCAGTTCCATTGCCAGATTCGCAACTCGTCAATTGGCCTGGCCATCTTGAAGCATTAAGAGTTGGCCTGAGCACCCGGCGGGTGCATAAGGGCCGCGTGATGCGGTGGACTGGGCACGGCTGTACGTTGCGACAACGGCTTATCCGCGGCAACGGCAGGGGCGACGACGTGATCAAGATATTGCTCCACTTGGCCCAAACGATTACCGTGTACCGCGAGAGTAGACTGCACGAGAGCCATGCTTTCGCCAAGAAAGCGAAGGCTTTCCTTAATCGCCGATAGCGTGCTCTTAATGTCGTCTAACTCTTCCTTTAACGCTGGCTGGTCGTGGGCGACCGCGCGTTTCTTGGGTGCGCTCTCGCCGTCGTCGTTACCAACGCCTACGGGTTGCGGCTGCAACGGAGTGACTGCATTGTCGTCGTTGTCGGTTGGGGGCATAGCAGCGCGTGCGTTTCTGTCAGTTTTTAGTTCGGCAATTGCGACTGTGAGTTTGCGTATTGTTTCTTTCATCATCGCATTTTCCTGCTTTAAGATCGCTATCTCAGAGGTGTTGTGTGTATCATGCTCTGGGAGTGATCCCGACCCTACCTGTGATGTAGCGTTTCCTTTTCTCCGGACGGCGTCCGCCCAAGTGAGAGGTCCCCGCTTATTCTTGCTGACGTTGCCTGGCGATGGTGGTGCCGATGGGCTAGGCGATCGTTGACACGAGACCCCGGTGAGACTGGGGTGAGGCCTGGAACTGGCATGAGGCCCGGAACCTGAGTGGGAGCCGGAGCGTGATCCGTGTCGGGAACCTGAACGGGAACCGTGACGTGAACCAGAACGAGACCTGGAGTAGCCTCGCGATATAGATCTGGTTGGGGTCCCACTTCGCGCGCTGCGGGAGTGGGTCCGAGGGCGGCTCCGGGACCTCGATACACGCATTGTGCGGTTCCTGGGACGACTCCGGGATCGGGACCGGGATCGGCTGCCATTGGGTCGACCATCTGTAAAAAGCTTCGAGGCCTGGTCGTCGTCAGTGGTTGCATTGAACTCGTTCATTGCATCGTAACTGTTGTGTCGCATCGAGTGTGCTCGCTCCCATCGTCGTCGGCGCAAAATTTTTTTATTACACAAAGCTGGTCTCACACTTTCCCTTCTTTGTCCGTTTTGCGAAGAATAAGAAGCTATTGAACATTATTTTGGCTCATCTCAGAATTATGCAGTCATTAGAATAAGACTTCTAGCAATTCGATTTGCGAGCTAGATTTATACTTAACCACGGAAATATTTTAAATTTTTGTGCCTCTGTTTTGGGAAATTTCCACAGAGATGCATTCGATGCAGTGTGTCATTTCATTCAAGACTAAACGTTTTTCAACATAAAGCCCACGTTTACAAATACTCAAAATTGCAGGTTGAGAAGTAATTATCTAAGTGTTGATAAATCCGCGAGATATCAAATTATTCGGGTTTGGCAAAACCAGCTGTGTGTTCAGTTCCAAAAGTCAAGGTATAGTTATTAGTGTCTGTTTTCTTGTTGATACTTTTTCACTCTGAATTTTTGTTTTCTTTTTTAATTATACTGTCTTCATTCTACTTTTTTCCCTTTTTATTGTAAGTAATAGTGTATTTATTGTACATATGATACTGTATCTTCTCTTGGCCAATCCACCAGAGTGGGTATGAGCCATGGATTAGAGGCTACAAACAAACAAGCGGCCGGCTTCGATTGCCGTCAGAATCTTGTACCCTGTACCCTAGGCGCTTGCTCCGGTCGAGTGTTGCCAGGACGTCAGTCTTCATGCTGCTCCATAGCGACTTTGAGCTCGAGCCAGCCAGCTGAGCGAGAAGGCTTGTTCCACCATGGACACTACCTCTACAGACTCGATGTCTCGTTGCCTGGTGCAGTGGTCACCGCAACGAAGGTGCGCGTGAGTGTGTTTTTTGATATTCTCTATTGATACGTTCCTATGAGACTTCGTGGCGGGGGACAGAAGTGCGTTGATTATCAGTAATAAAGACCTTTTTGTCGGGTGATAGGTAATTTTTTTAAACTATTTATCTCTTTCACCCACACATTATGGTGATTTTCTTTTGCGTGCCATACCGTCATCACCCTTTATAAATAATGACTTTATCTTAATCAGGCTGTCTTAAAAGCATTCGATTACCTAGGCCCATCGAGTAACCCCTTAGTAATCACACTATCTATCTATCTATCTATCTATCTATCTATCTATCTATCTATCTATCTATCTATCTATATATCAATTATCTATCTATCTATCTATCTATCTATCTATCTATCTATCTAAGACGAATAATGACTCGTGAGGCCGAGGGAATTTCCGGAATGTTACTGTCTGTTCTTAACGTAAATAACATGAAACTCTTGTCACGCGCATTGTCCAACACCCTTTCGCCCCTTTCATCCCTTTCGTCCAAACACGTGTAGCACATAGCCGTAGCCGTATGCCATGGGATGCAGTGCGTCATTATGTTCCACAATTTATTGATAGTTTATATGTACCCTGTAGCGGCGAAAAGAGACATTAGGACCTAAACGCGAGAGCGCTAAGAAAAACTTACATCGGCAGTGAGACCCGGCCAACGTGACGTTAAAGAATCGGAAGACGCTTGAGTTTTGCCGTCATAAATGGGCTGGGATCGTGCGCATGGCTTTCTGAACTGCTAGCCATGCTTCAGTTCTCAATGGATGCATCATTCGGGCCGTAAAAAATGTATGTGCGCTTAACAATCACCCTTTTAAAGTAGCATTGAATGCCTAATGAAAGCACAATCAAGTGCACACTTCGCCATTATCATTTCTCTCGAGATTCAGCGAAGCGTCTACCACGCGCCCGTACTGTAACACAGGATCCTACACCGCTGTTCACTTTTTTTGTGGTTCTGGTGCTGATATAATGAACCTATTTGAGAACTTTGTAATAGGTGGGCATTAAGGGAACAGAGTCAGCCCCATATCCGCCATTGATTTTCGGCGTAGTTCAAGTACCTTTTTCTCCTGAATCGTAAAAGTTACAAGAATTACTTTGTTACTATTGTTTTCATGGGCCTTACCTCTTCTCACTGAAGCAGGTTTACCACTGAACGTTTTAATGCTCATTTTGTGTGTTTGTTTTACGTCGGGTTCTCATTATTATACTCTAGTAGCTATTACTCGTCGTGTTAGAGAAGAGTCCTTCATTACACAACAATAATGCTTCTTTGCCATTTCCACGATGAAGCTATTCAAATACTGGTCGTATTTTTCACATACTGTTTTAGATACTGAGCAAGACAGTGACCTGGCTGAGGTAAAGGAACAAAAGTACACAAGAGGATGTTTTAAAATATTCGCACTTAGAGTTCAATATTTGCATTATTTCAAACGTACAAACAGATAATAGCGAATTTACAGACCATACCATAAACACAAACCTGATACGCTTCACCAATATCATTTTAGGGACAAAGCTTCTTAGCCCGTTCGTCGTTCCCTCCTTCGTATGTACTATGTAGCAACCTCTGGTTTGTGACTTCCTCAATGGATGACGCTGCGTGTATATGTCTTTGGAAATAATGGAACTAGATGGCGTTAGGGGATTTTTTGTTGTGCTGAAACGTCCTGACTGGCTAGCTTCCTTGTTGCCTGCTGTGCAGCTGTGTTAAACATAATGTCAATACAAATCAATGCAGCCTAGGCACTGCGCTTTCCAATACCCAGGCGAAATTCCGAAAGGGTAAAGCACATTTGCACGTTTTATGTAAGCATCACTAGAAGTGAGCAGAGCAACCAGTGTATCCTTTCAGTGTTTCGTGTCCATGGAAAACGTTTTTGCAGTGCGTTCCCACACGACAGTTCAATGCCTAATTATGGGTCAGATTTATAAATGGAGGCAATCAGCAAGTTATTCGGGATGAGCTAGTTCAAGATAGTTGGCTCGATACCACATACTAGAATGTGCTGAGTAACAGTTGCTTGAAGGTGATCTTTGTGAACGAATGGTTCACGATTCAGCTGGCCTTTCTTAAATAAGCTCCATGCTTCAGTGTCCTTCGGGCAAAGCCCGTTGGAGAGATTCGTATTCTTTAATGCGCTGCGAAATAATGTACCCGGACAGATTTTAACACGACTTCCTAGCTGGATCTAATGTCTTATTAGCCAAACGGTAATAGTTTTGTGCTTGCTAATGATGACACTACTAAGATGTTCCCAGCCACCCTATTGAAAAAACGTCCACCATAGGAAAGGTGGATTCCACCAATCACCATTTTGGTGGAGTATGGCGGTGGAAATGGTGGCACATAGTGTATGGTGGCTATGGTGAAGCGGATGGTGGATGGCGCGCTCCAACCGGCAATGCTGGAGCATGAA
The DNA here is from genome assembly GCA_013436015.1 of Rhipicephalus annulatus. Taxonomy (NCBI): domain Eukaryota; kingdom Metazoa; phylum Arthropoda; class Arachnida; order Ixodida; family Ixodidae; genus Rhipicephalus; species Rhipicephalus annulatus. The sequence continues at coordinate 776,435 of WOVY01009598.1, forward strand.
GCAACCTCAGAACCACCGTGACGAGCTGCAGCTAAAGAAATAATAAAAATATTTGTATAAAAAGAATGTAGCAAGGACCCGTAAAAAAGTACACGCGCCAGTGTGGGATCGAACCTGGCACCTACGAATTTTGAGCTAAGTACACTAACCACTGCACCAAGCTGACAGATCGCGGTGTGGGGGTTAAAGGAATAGTAAAACCACAAAGGCACTGTTTAACTTCAGTTCTGTTTGTCGTTTACTTGGGTGGAACGAAAAGCGTCTCTCATAATCATATGGTGGTTTTGGGACGTTAAACCCCACATATCATGGGTGGCACGAGATCTGCACCTGCTACTAAGAATTGCATATTTGATAAACACGAACAACTGCTCCATGTATCGATTGCCGACTGTGATACTGGCAACAGCGCTATGTTTTTCGTTACAATTTACAACCGCAAGAAAAAAAAAACAACTCAGTGGACTGAGGAGCAGGTAGAGTTTATCGGCGGTTACTGCCAAGCTTGTTATTCGTTTCTCGCTCTTTCTAAAGGGCGATATCAGTTCAGACTTTATAACGCTTCTACGTTCATTCGAGAGATAAGCCCACAAAATTGATTTTAATGTTTTTCGCGCAACGCACACCGCAGTCGTGCCAGCACACTGCTGTTGCTCGGTCATTAGGAACAGCTACATAACGGCTTGTCCAAAACGACTGCAGTGCGCCAGAAACATTAAGCTATCGTATTCGTTCAGTAAGCATACAAATTTACGTGTATATGTTCTCACATAAGAGCCAGCGAAGTGCCGGCGAGTGCGACTAGTGGCTGTCGGTGAGAGGAGGCATACCTTTGGTGGAAGTGCTGCAAGCACGTCGTATCAATGTTTGTCGCTTCTTGCGCGGACACCGTACACAATAAAAAAGGATTCAATTAGGGTAAATGATGCCGCAGCTGTGCTGTATTGACATTTTTACTCGTGAAAATTGTGTATTCTGAAACCAAGAAAGCCGATAACACATTTACGGGCTCGGTCAGTATGACTAAACTTTAGTGGAAATCATGGTGGTAGAATCGAAGCATGAAAGTCAAAGTCGCTGGGGCTCATCTCGACGCATGTCGAAAGTTAAAGTTTATGCATATTCGCACGCACTTTGTTAACTTAATGGTACGGCTGAAACATTAGAGTGTGCAAGAATTACCAGAGTTGCGTTTCTAGCGTGGCGACATCAAGTGACCGCTGTGTTCTGCTCTAACATTAAAAGGGGCAATTACGAACTGGAGCCCATTTATTTGTCGACAACTGCTTGCTGATGTAAAACATTTATTGTCATGTTCAAAGTGACAACTCTAGTCTTCTAAACATCACAACAAAGAAACACATCACAGATGTCAAACTGATGTAAGTACGTGCGCGAAATGTAAACTTATTCCCGGTCGCATATTCTATGCTGCACAAAAATTGAAGTGTTGTTGACACCACAGAAATACAAAAACGTACTAGAAATCATAATGAGCGGCGTTGGTTTCTTTTGACTGTAAACATATATCTCTGCGCATTCAAAAATTAAACGCTACAGATGAGCGATTTCACATGTATACTCTCATGTGCTTTTCATCATACCACCGTCATCCACCTTGCTCACCAAGCCTTCCATCAAACCCGTTTTGCCTCGCCACCATGAGCCGGCATTTTCCACCGTCACCACCATTGGCTCGCCACTACCACCACCATCTGCCACCTTTTTTTCCACTCTAGCCATCATCAGCCAGCATTTTACACCGTCACCACCACTGGCTCGCGACCACCACCACCATCTGCCACCATTTGTTCCCACTCTCGCCACCATCAGCCATCATGCCCACTCCAGTTTCCACCATATTCACTAATATTGCCACCATATCCACTATTCTTTCCAACATATCCACCTACGATTCCAGCATCCACCAACCCAGGTTTTTTAATACGGCAGATACAGATTTTCTGCTAGAAAGCTTAATTACTCTGCTTATTTTCATTTAGCAGTTCTCGGTTCATTCTTTTCTGAATGTACAAATACATTCCATTTTGTAAACTGTAAGCTCTTCATGTGGCTATGACACTCGAACTGCAAGAATTTTTTTGCTACGAAAGAATGGTGGTATCGCCGGCTGCCACAAGAATTTTGAAAGGCGGCGTCTTCAGAAAAAACATTGCACTGCGAAAAAGAAAGGATTGACACTGGTTCAAAAAAAGTCCCATATCTTAAACAACTCAAACAAAAAAAAGATTTTTTCAATAGTTTTTTTTCCTGTCTCTTTAAATTACCCACTGTTTGCTGAGTTCACACCTCTTGAAGCACGGCGTGATTCCACGCTCCTCCCCTTCAAAATAAGGCTGGTGCCGTCACACAAAATTAATATCGTGTATTTGTCCAGAGCAGACTGAACAAGTCTCGCGGTTTTTTAGCGCAACACTTGTTTGGCACGCAAGCGGCCACAATTCAATCCTCACTTGGACCCGTCAGCTCTGAATAGTTATTTAATTTGTATCCAACATTTCTCGGTCATAGACAGGATGAGTTTTAGCTCACAATCAATGACGCCAATGCGGACACCGACGCTGAAATTTTCGTGAAAGGAGCTCTGTAGAGCTAGCACGTTAAAATGTAGCAGTGGCTTACAGTGCTACACTTACGTATACTGTGAGCTGAGGGGATGCTAATAAGCTAACATTTCACACATAACCCTAATTACCGGTGTCGTCTTTGTTGTGCCACGGTCTTCCACTCACATTGCACACATACTGAAAAAGATTGTAAACAATACCTATATTGAACATCCGAGTTGCATTAGCGCTTTTGTAAAGTTTCACCGTGTAAACAACCAATCAGTCTCCTGGCGACACCGCTATGCAAGACGTTGCTCCGTTTGCTCCGCAGCACGCTTAGTCTTCATGTGCTATGTCATCGTACGCTCAGCCGCTAATGGCAAGGAAACTACTTCGGCATTCGTTCACACACCGAGCGTCTCTCTCGGCACGGCAGCTTGAACGGGTACCAGCGGGGCCAGTCGTGTTGGGCACTGCCCCACTGCTCATCACGGGTAAATACTACTTGTAGCAGTAGTAATGTTTATTGTAAAAATGCCAAATTTTACAGAATCATCGGGAGCACTGCGCAGCGTCAGGGAAGGGGAAGTGCGAAATAAGGCGGAAAGCAAAAGAAGGAAAATGACAGCATACCCGTGAAGTAAATGATGATGAGTGGGGCGAAGCGCTGAAGGGTTTTATCGCTAAATTGTGAACTGTCCACGAAATAACCCACTACATCATCAAAGCGTTAAAAACACTGTACATATATACAAAAAAACTTTATTATGGTTAAGTGGTAGATATACGTTGCTTCCGTACCCTCTTCATTATAACAGCTTAATGCAAAGGTCGGTGAAGTGGTGGATCGATGATGGAATGTGGAATGTTTGCACGAACGAAGCAGTGGGCAGTTCGTCCGTCCGTCTGTCTATGCATCCGCCCATCCGTATGTCCGTCTGTTCGTGCATCCGTCCGTCCGTACGTCCACACGTCCGTCCATTCGTCCGTCTGTCTGCTAGTCTGTCTGTCCGTTCGTGCGTCCATCTAGGAAACACTCCAAATACCGCCATCTCTCATCTAGTATGCCCAGGGGATACGAGATGGGAGATGGCGTGCCACCGGTGGCGACATACATACATACATACATACATACATACATACATACATACATACATACATACATACATACATACATACATACATACATACATACATACATACATACATACATACATACATAAAACATACATACATACATACATACATACATACATACATACATACATACATACATACATACATACATACATACATACATACATACATACATACATACATACAAGGGATGGACAGACCCACGCCCTAAGGAGCTTCGCCCGTAAAACTAGCAGAATTAGATATATCAGCAGCCGGAGCTAGCCTAATCATGGGGGCGGCAAAATGGGAAGTCACAACGAGCATTGCAAGTTGCGGGCGCCTAACAATGGGCGGTGATTCCAACCGAATCCAGAAACTACAACAGACTACGGAAAGCCCAGACAGTAGGTGAAGGGAAGATGAACTCGGTAGTGTTGGTCGCACGGAGGCCGTTTTGTTTGTAGGCTGTGGTGAGCCTTAAAGGGCCCGTAAACCACCCAAAGGGGAGATTTCAAAGGTGTGCATGAGTATACGACAAACACGGAGACGTGAGAATTTTTCAAAACGGTGCAGTAATAGCGCTGTTAGATGCGTTTGATTATGGAAACCGTGAGTCACGGTTGCCATAACGACTACACAGTTTGCTCTCTCCTGCGCTTCCTTCCGCTAGTATTCGCTTCCACGCCGCTTTTCTCTCTTGCTGAGCGCCCCTCCAAATTTCGCGTGGCATACGTCATCGCGACGCGCTACATGCAACACCGTCTATTTCCGGTTTCCGCGACTTTGGCTGTCAACCCCGTCAGTTGCGCGCTTGTTGGCGAACCAAGGGTGCAGTAACCGTGCCTGTATAGCACCTGCGTTTCACGCAGGTCTTAAATATTTGCCAACGCGATGAACCCGTACGAAGACACGCCGTGCCCCGCACGTGCTACATGCACGCGGGCAACACGACGAACAACACGCAGCGCGGGCAGTTGCTTGCAGACTGACCGGAAGTCGTGGGCTTTTGCTCGACCAGTCACGGAATATTTGGCATATTTGGCTCGGCGTGTCAGAAATGCGCCACGGCGCGTCACACGCAGGACCGAAAAGGAGGAGGGATTGTTTCTTGGAATGTGTGGCACGCCGGCGGCTCGTAGTGCTGCCACGTGCAGAATCATTCATCGCAACGGCATTCTGCACACGCTGCGCGCGTTTATTTAAAAGGCTTGAAAAAGTATTGGAGGTGATTTTCGGGCCCTTGAAGCGTTTTTTTGTCAACGCTGACCAAGCACAGAGAAGGTGCTTTATTGTCTCAGGGTCGTCACGATGTTTGCGGGTTGGTGAAATGGTGTGTCTTTCGGTGTACAAGCACGCCGTTGACCACACACAACCCGTGCGAATGCGAAGGATAGTGGCGCACTTGCTGTTAGTGATGCCGTCGTAGGCTTGAGACGCTTGCAAATCACTACTCTGGCATCTGGGTGGAGGGTTAAGAGCGGTTGCTTCAACAGTGATCTCGAAAAATCAGAGAAAGAAACTGCTGCTTAAGTGGCACATTAGGGTGGGGGATGGTTGGGACAAGGACACCCGCTTGCTCACTTTTGGTCATTTTAATGAGGGCTTCTAGTGAAATGAAACGGAAACACCAGTAGCAGCCAAGTAGAACTTCAATCGCTGGAAGGACGCCGTATGCCAGGACGATCGGTTGTTCGCGAGGCTCTGAAGCACTGGCTGAGTCGCAAAATGACTGCCACTGGTTGCTCAGGACGGTACTCAGCGAAGACCTCAGTGGTTAGGTGAAGAAACGCTAGCTCTGCTTTGGTGGTGCTCGCTGCAAACAGTAGTCAACATTGCCTGCTTTCCGCTCTAGCCGGATTGGCGCAGGCTGCAGCTGTGCAGCCGTCCGTCTGACTGCCACAGGTGGGCCCGTCATTCCCTGCTCACACCGCTCACAAAATCTTTCCATCAGAAAAGACGGCTGGCAGTGGTTTCTGGCCATCAGGGTTCTTGCATAGGAAGCACAGTGAAGGCGCTCGATGATGTGCCCCAGGGTTTGTTCAAGCATTAAAAAAAATTGGGTATTCTCCAGCCTCTGTCAGCGTTGCAGTCATCGGTAAGTGGTTTGAAAGTTCTAGGATACTTCTGATAGCGCCTTTAGGCAGAGTCTGCAAATGCTTCCTTCAGGCTGGTGTGAGAATGCCCGGGTAGGGCATACAGTAGGACGGACGTAGACATCCCAAGCACGAACTGCTAGTGACGGTTTCTAATACAGTGTACAAAGCGCCAATTGATCAATGGAAATTATGTATCTACTATTACGTGCAGCCCGGAGAACTCCAAGGGTTCTGTCAGTCATGCGAAAACAGCAGCTTTCTTCAGGACATCCTAACACGCCCTTTTGCAAAATGACAATGTGGCTTTGTTTTCTTTCCAAAGAACTTGTTAGAAGAATGGGCTGCTGCAGTCATGGAAAAATGTTTCAAAGTGAAGGCCACTCCTGCGAAAGTATAGACCAATGCGACTGCTCTTCTTCAAGGCATGAATCTGGTTGAGGCCAATAGAAAACTTCAACCGAAAATTGTATTCTGAAACGCAGCGCTTCAAAGCCAGGCCGGCTTCTTTCTCAGGGGTGAAAAAGCAGAGATGTGTGGTGCACTTATACGCTTGCTCGCCTTGCGTGAGAGATTCGCCGCAATCTGTTGCAAACACTGAAAGGAAGTGTAGGGAGGGCAATGTCTCCATGGATTTGATGATGATGATTCGTGGGGTTTAAGGTCCCAAAGCACGATATGATTATGAGAGACGCTGTAGTAGAGGGCTCCTGAAATTTTGTACAATTAGGGTCATTTAACATGCACCTAAATCTGAGCACATGGGCCTACAACATTTTGCGTTCATCGGAAATGCAGCCGTCCTGCCGGGATTCGAAACCGCGACCTGCGGGTTAGCAGCCGAGTACCTTAGCCACTACACTATCTTGGCGGGCCCCCGTGGAGTGGTTGAGGTTTCCCGCAGCCAGATGAATGTGCCCGGGTTCGAGGAGGACTCACTGGCGGGCGTTCCGTTCTTTTTTGAGAATCACTGGGTCCTCCGAGTGGATGAGGTGGTCAAACCACACGCTTTGTTCTACCACTGCGCTTCATGTGCTGTTGATTTGACTGAGGTTGTTATTGTGCTGTCGCGTCCTTTCATGAAAGTTCTTTGTTTCCACAACATAGAAAGCGGGGCAGTCGCCGCATTGGATCCGGTATACGACGTCCTGAGATTTTTCCGCAGGCACGTGATTTTTCGGAGAAAGGGATGAAGGTGCTGATAGTAGAAGATGACATGTGATGACAATGAACCCTGCATTTTTCAGTATCCGTGGTATTGTTTCGCCGGCGCCAGCGACATATGGGATTGACATGTGTTGCCGTCACGGGGACGCAGGTGCCTTGTTGTCCTTTCTGTGGAGGGCTCTGCGAACGAATGCTCTTGCGTAGTTGTTTGCGCCAAGATCACTGATAATTCTATCCCATTCCTTTTCTTGCCTCTGCAGTGACGAGCAAATTCTTTTGTTCTTCACAAAAAAAAACTTCGCACTACAAAAAGCTTGGCACTTGTGGGGTGGTTCGAGTTGAAATGGAAGTAGCGTCCTGTGCGGGTGGGCTTTCTGAAAACCGAGAAAGAGGGGTTCCTCTGTTGCCCTCTCACATGTACATCTCACAAAACAACTTACAAAACACAGTTCATTTAGGGTCATTGTCCGAGAAACTGCCAGCTGGCAGCGTAACATAAGTGTGTTTCTTCATCATCACCTGAAGGTTGTTACATCAGTGGACCACTTTGCACAGAGACATTCGGGCACTCTTTTGCAAGACTTGAACTTTGGAGTGTGGGGAGCCAAGTATGCGATATAACTGGACATTGAGGACCTACTCTGCTCAGTACCACCTGACGAATTCTTTTCCAACGTCCGAAGGGCATTGGATTTGTAGAGTATGGCGTCGTTTTTCATGGTTGCCTTGTTGTGGCTGATAGTTTTACGGATCTATTGGCATGCTATTTGTCATTTTCTTTTGTTAGCTTTAACACCAAGACGTATGTGCAGAAGGTAAAAATCTGTTATGGGTCATGTGGGCTGCCAATTTTGGTGATATTTATTGTGCCAATTTTTACCATGTGCATTAGCAAGGATAAAAGTATACACGGGTTCTAAAAAACATAGATATGTGGCTGATGATATTGTATTTAATTAGGGCCTCCATCACGACTCGACATGAAGATGTCGCTGAAAGCGCCTCGAACTGCTTCAAGCAGAGTTCAACCTTATTATCAATCAGGATAGCACTACGCGACAACGATACGAGGCCGTTTTTAAATGCTACACATTTCTTAGAGAACTTCATCATGGCTCTGGGCATATCTATCTATCTATCTATCTATCTATCTATCTATCTATCTATCTATCTATCTATCTATTGATCTAGCTATCTGCCAATAACATTTAGCTCTAGTGTCTGTTTTGATAATCGTATCCAAAATTGTTATGGCATAACATGGCTTCATGAAGAGCATAAGGCCCGTATTCACAAACGCTCCTTTACTCAAGGGTTACCTTCGACTTGACGAAGTCAAGGCAGTGCGTGCTCCTCCACTCGAGGAGCCGATGTGTTTTATGAACGCTACTCGAGGGCTCCTTCGTCAAGGGCCGACTCGAGAAACGCTCCTTCACTTGACTTACGCAACATGCGTCTGGTAGCGATGGTATGTGATCAAATGCCACAATAAATAACACAAATTTAGGTTGAAACACTTGGAATAGGTTAAAAAATTGTCGACTATCAATAAACGCGTATATATTCGAAGTAATAGGCGAGATTTCAAATATCATCAGCTAGTTTTGATATCAGGCAGGTGCCATATCAGCCAAGCCACGCTTTAGACGAAGCCGCCAGGATTGAATGCTGGTTTTGCGAAGACTCGTTTGCACGCATGAACAAACCTTTGTGGCTCCTCGTGCCGTGGTGCCATAGTGCCGAACGGTGCAATGTCTTCCAACGACGACCGTGGCGCCGCACGTGACGGCAGGAAGACCACCGCAACGTGGTTCGTGTTTATGCGTGAGGAGCGTGAACTGCTTGTCAATTTGGTGATGCGGCAAAAAGCAATCGCCGAGAACAAGAGAACTGACGCGCTCGCCAAGTGCGCTAAGGACAGAGCCTGGGAAAAGCCGACGTGCGAGTACAACAGCCAACCAGGCATTCGCCGCATTACGGTGGCACAGCTCCGTAAGTTGTGGGAAAATGAAAAGTACAGGTGAAAGAAGAAGCAGTCAGAGGAAACGCGAAACTTGCATGCCACAGGTAAGTTTACGTTTGTTTACTAGTGTAAACAGGAAGTTTTCGAAAAGCACTAAGTTAACAGGCCTCGTGGCCGTAGCGTTTGCGCAAGGGAGTCATATATGAGTTCTCGAATTGCGTCTCTTGCGTAAGCTATCTGAAAGTGCCCTAATAAGGGCATCGGTTCCGCCATGAATATTGTGTCGTAAATAAATGTGTACCTCCAAGAATTGTGTGAATCATAGGCGTGCACAGCGTTCTCCTTCACGGGAAGAGGGCGACGTTTTTTGCTTGCATAAACATTTTTTAAATGGCATCGCGTCGTCACCGTTTATTTTTTTTTGGTAAAATCTTCCTGCACTTTGTTTCACCATCGGGTGCCAAGTTTGTGATTTTATTTTTAATAAAGAAATGCTGTTGCTCAGTCAAACGTGCTTTGCACTGTATATACATATATATCATAAATAAGTACATGTTGTGGTTTCTTCGTCAGTATTTTGTGCAGGACATAATTTTTTTCTGACTTAGTTCACTGTACAGTTTTTCTCTTAATTTCTTTTCATGTATTTACTGATGTATTTTTCTCCATTTACTTTGTACTAGCCCCTCTTACTCAATTCCGTATTTGGCTCTGTAAGGTTTTATGAATACATCTATAATGAGGTAGTAGTAGTACATAAATAGTTATCTGTGTATCGTGAATTTTCGCTGCCTATTTTTTCGCATATGCGTTGTCTTCTTTAAGCACTTTCTTTGTGCTGTCACTTGAAATTTCAATGTATAGGCGTAAAACATTTTCGCGCCTTAGGGGGCGGGCCATCGACTGCCGGCCGATGAGCCCCTCGTTGGCGCTTGTTAGAGCGGCGGCATCACACATGGGGACACGGCTCCAGAACCCGCATGACAGCGATGGAGCCCACCTCAATCAGCCAGTGCTTTCTTTATCGCCGTCGCGGATTTTCAAGAGCATGCTCACTGGTAGTCAAGACAACACGGAAGAGCTGCTTGGTAAAAGATGAATGGGCAAAAACTGTCATATATAGCAGCTGTCATGCTGGTATATTGCATGCACTTTTGCATGTATACACTGTGCGAGAGGTTGCGTTTCAATGTTGTTTTGTTTTGTGACTAATGCCACTGTTCATACCATTTGCATATACAATTTACTAAAGTTTACGTGTATAAATAATTCTCATTCTCATTTCAAGAACATGCCATGGTGTTAACAGAAAGTAATGCTATGTAATAAGCCATTACTCCTTTAAAATGCTTGTCACGGACGGCTATTTTTGGCGACACCGCGTCACGGCAATTAACGGGCGCCGTACTCCCCGACTGACCGTGAGAAACGGCGGCGCATGCAAGGGAGCCGAGAAGAGCAGAATGGGGTGCTCTTCCTAGAACGTCGCCGCCGACGTTTGATCCTTTTGTAACTGCGGCGACGTCTGCAAGGTCGTAGAAGGCCACGGTATACCCCGAAAAGGGATAAGACTACGAGACGCCACGGCTGAGAGCTAAGTGGTTGACCGTTCCCACGGGGAAAAGCGTGGGAAACGCTCAGGGGCCCAGCCGTATGACAACAACCCACAGGTTATCACTCTCGCTAGTTGCGGGCCCTCTCCCAATTAAAAAGGAGTGGGGTCAAAATATTTTTGGGCGGAGTTTCCCCTCAATTAAACGCGCATGATTGGACCCAGGTAAAGGTCTCTTGTCCCCAAGGAAGAGAGCGAGGAGACACGAGGGGGATTTAAGCGCATGTTTTTGCCCTGCTAGGCAGACTAGTCGCTGACCAAGATGGTGTAGAAACAGATCAACAAGCATCTCTTCTAGAAGTAATTAGTGTGGCTCTGTATCGGCTGGCCACCTAAACTTAGCCGTTCGTCTAGCTGTGACGCGATATTACGTCTGCAACGTAGACATCGGGACTTCGCCTCGAGTTAGCTCAACCTGCTCGAAGTCACCTGCAAGCACTAGCCTCCCGGAGCCACCAGCGTTGCAACACCGCCGACATCGCAGTCGTGCCAGAACTCTCTTCGACTTCTCGCATCCGATCGTCGGGGACACAACGCTGCCGGTCATCACACGTATGCCTTCACCTGTTTATATCTTCGAACTTTCTCCTCTGTAGTTCTGTTGTGTTAGTTTGTGTAGTTTGTAATAGTTCTCTCTCGTAAGCTGATTTATTGTTTCTGTTATATACCTCTGTAGTTGTATCAAGTGTCAATGTATTTTGTTAGTTGTATTGAAGTGTTATATTAGATCCCGTGTGCTGCACTATCACTAGAGTAAAGTTTGTTTTGTTTTCTCACGTCTCTGATCTCTTCACTGTCTCCGCTTGCGTACGGAACGAACCAACCTGCTGTCATTCCCGTTGCCGACTTCGCGCTGGCGACGCTAGAGTGGCAGCTTGTAACAAAACTGGCGTCCGCGAGACAGGACGTTCCGTACAAGAGTAAGACAGTGAGGGGTGAACGAGAACCGTGCGGACAGCGTGGTGATAGAGCCGCACAGTTGAAGCGGTTGCATCCTGCATATGATTGCGCTGTTTTTATAGTGGCGTTATAGTGACAATTTGCAGTATGCAGTGTATGGATTTTGATAAGTGGATCGCGCACGGTAAACAGTTAGGCCTCGAGGGCGCCGAACTGAGACAATGTGTTAAGGAGCAGCAGGAACAGGCGCAGGCGTTAGCCAGAGAAGAGCGGGCACGGGCCCGGGAGAAAAGGGAAAAAGAAAGGGAGAAAGAACGCGAAGAAAGGGCGAAAAAACGAGAAGCGGCAAGGGAAGAAAGGGAGAGAGAGCGCCAAGAAAGGGCGAAAGAACGAGAAGCGGCAAGGGAAGCCGGAGAACGAGAAGTGCAGTTACTGCAATTAAAAATTCGCCTCAGTGAGAGTAGCAGGGTGAGCCGATCCAACAGTGAGCACGGCGATGCCGGCGAGAAACGGTCATTTGAGCGAGACACACGGTGTCAAGGGCTACTCACTGTTCTGCCGTGCGAGGCAAATGAAGCTGTTGCGCGGCTCAGTCAGCAGAACGCGGACAATGATGTAGTTAAGGCAGAGATGTTCCGGACATTCGGAAGTTCTGTCTGGACAAAAGAAGAGCAGCTCCGACAAGAGTCTGAAAGAAAGCGCGGAACAGAAAGACAACAGTCTGAAAGTGAGGGGTGTCGGAAAGCGATGGACGTTAAAGTGCGGCAGGAAGCGCTAGAACCAGAGATCGCGCCAAAAAAGGGCCCGCGTATTCTAGAATGCATCAAGGTAGAGTATGCTGAGAACGAGGCCTTGGCCGGTCTGGAGGTACAGACGATGTCAAAAGACGCTCCTTGCTTGGATGAGGAGAGTGCCAGCAGTCCTAATGGGCCCAGTAAGATGCTGTAAACCTCCTTCGTGTCTCAAGAGTACGTTTCGACATCGTCAATTGTAGGCATGATTAGCAAAGTGCCAAATCAGAGCGAGGACGCGACGCTTCAGGAATGCAGCGATGCCATCGGAGAGGGCCCAGTTAATGGTTTCATCAGCATAGACAAAGATAATTTGGCCCAACAGTCCGTCGTGACGAAGAGCTCGAAAAGCGTTAGCGGGAGGAAAGACCTAGCACTAGCTCCAACGAGCTTCCCGACTTCTGAGGTCACGACGCGACATGATGATGGCATCAAGAGAAAAGAGGCAAGCAAACATCGCCGAAAAAGAAAGAAGCGAAAGCGTTCGGCACTGCTTAAGCCTAGGACTAGTCCCACCCTGTCGCCAAAAAGACGAAGGGGTAGGCATTCAATCAGTTTTAGACACGTCAATGGTGGCGTTCAGCCTGGCACAAGCGGCAAGCCAGCTTTGGAGGAGGAAAAGGAGGGGCATCACCCAAACGAAAGGCGCGTTTTAGTTCGACAACTTCAGGAAGGCGACCTTGTCCGAAGGGTCAACTTCGAAAGATCACAAAAGCTAAAAACCGCGTCGGGGCGAACACAAAGGGACAGTGGCCCCAGTTTTCCCCCTGTTTCTGGCGTCCCTTTCAAATTCCTGAGGGGAACAGGCCAAAATGGAAATTGAGGTGTGATGGCAGTGCACTGCTTAGAGTTTGTGCATTTTTGTATCCTCTGGCGTGTTCGAAAAACCGCCGGGACCGCGACCCCATCGGGTGCGATTCAGGCGAATCTATTGTAGAAAAGGGGGCACGGTCAGTTGAGTAATTGTTGCACGCGCGTACTAAGTATAATTATTCAGGGCAACATTGGAGATTCATGTTTGAGTCGTTTTAATTTTGTATAGGTTACAAGATTTGATGTAAAGTTTTCAAAAGGAAAACCGCCGAGCCAAAGGCTGAAAGTTAGCATCGAATTAGTTTAATCATGAGTTCGAAAATTTGCAGAACGTAAAAACCGAGAAAAAGTGTCATTTTTCTAGTTTTTTCAAAGGTTTAGTGTGGCATCGTATGCCTCCACTGCCATGGGGATGTGGCATGAATGAGCATTTGAGGAAGATGTTTAGCATAAACCGAATGATTTCGTAAATTGATTAAGATTGGCGTGACCTGGTACAATTGTCGTTGCGCGCATTGAGAACTGAGGTCTATGAGCATGTTATTTTTTTTCCTTTCGTTGGTTGTTTTCTGTTTGTATGCACGTATTTCATTGTATAAGAAGTGTATTTTGAGTTATTTTCTTGTTGCTTGGTGCATTGGCTGTTTCTACTTGGTGTGATGCACATTGAAGGATTGCACTACAGTAGTGGAGCGCACCTGTTCCGTTTTGTTTCGTAGTATACATTCGTGCAGTGTATTCTGTATTGATGGCTGCCGTACACGGATATTTCCTCTTCTTGTTGTATGGCGCATTAATATTGTTGCGTGTAACTGGAGCTGGTACTCTAGCAATTGTTTTTTCCTTTTGTTATTACTTTGATGCACTCTGCCTACTTATGTTGTGTATGAGAGGGACAGTCTTCATGTCTCCCTTGTTGGTGGTGTTTTGTTCCTTGTTGTCGAAAAAATTCCCCTCCGTGTGAACAAATGTTATGAATAACATTCTGAAAGTGGGGGGCAATGTCACGGACGGCTATTTTTGGCGACACCGCGTCACGGCAATTAACGGGCGCCGTACTCCCCGACTGACCGTGAGAAACGGCGGCGCATGCAAGGGAGCCGAGAAGAGCAGAATGGGGTGCTCTTCCTAGAACGTCGCCGCCGACGTTTGATCCTTTTGTAACTGCGGCGACGTCTGCAAGGTCGTAGAAGGCCACGGTATACCCCGAAAAGGGATTAGACTACGAGACGCCACGGCTGAGAGCTAAGTGGTTGACCGTTCCCACGGGGAAAAGCGTGGGAAACGCTCAGGGGCCCAGCCGTATGACAACAACCCACAGGTTATCACTCTCGCTAGTTGCGGGCCCTCTCCCAATTAAAAAGGGGTGGGGTCAAAATATTTTGGGCGGAGTTTCCCCTCAATTAAACGCGCATGATTGGACCCAGGTAGAGGTCTCTTGTCCCCAAGGAAGAGAGCGAGGAGACACGAGGGGGATTTAAGCGCATGTTTTTGCCCTGCTAGGCAGACTAGTCGCTGACCAAGATGGTGTAGAAACAGATCAACAAGCATCTCTTCTAGAAGTAATTAGTGTGGCTCTGTATCGGCTGGCCACCTAAACTTAGCCGTTCGTCTAGCTGTGACGCGATATTAACGTCTGCAACGTAGACATCGGGTCTGCGCCTCGAGTTAGCTTAACCTGCTCGAAGTCACCTGCAAGCACTAGCCTCCCGGAGTCACCAGCGTTGCAACACCGCCGAAATCGCAGTCGTGCCAGAACTCTCTTCGACTTCTCGCATCCGATCGTCGGGGACACAACGCTGCCGGTCATCACACGTATGCCTTCACCTGTTTATATCTTCGAACTTTCTCCTCTGTAGTTCTGTTGTGTTAGTTTGTGTAGTTTGTAATAGTTCTCTCTCGTAAGCTGATTTATTGTTTCTGTTATATATCTCTGTAGTTGTATCAAGTGTCAATGTATTTTGCTAGTCGTATTGAAGTGTTATATTAGATCCCGTGTGCTGCACCATCACTAGAGTAAAGTTTGTTTTGTTTTCTCACGTCTCTGATCTCTTCACTGTCTCCGCTTGCGTACGGAACGAAACCAACCTGCTGTCATTCCCGTCGCCGACTTCGCGCTGGCGACGCTAGAGTGGCAGCTTGTAACAATGCTCCTAGCATAAATTGACGTGGTTTAACAAGTACTTGTGTGACATATACAAATACATTTCACATCATGGGTGGCCATTATGATTAGTGAAACTTTGGAATTGTGTTTCAACTTTGTTTTTTGTGTGCAGATACCCTTTGCCCAGCACCCCTTCCCCGCGGCAAGAGGTCGACTAGCCCACGAGCTAGTATGCTTCATCTGCCAGGGAGAGAATTTGCCAATTGATTCAATATTTTTGCTACAACTGAGGCACATATTTGTGAAAGACACTGACTTTATTTATTGTGTTTGTGTCTGATACCGTATGCACGCACATGAAGTATCTGTCACCATGTGTCATTACTGTTAAGGGGCTTGTATGTTTGCAGAGTGACGGTGTTGCATGCCACCAGCTCATATTATTCATTTTCATAGTTACAACTGTAATTATTTTTATATTTCTATCACCTATCGATTTGTTGAAAATGACGCGTGTTCACGTGAAAACATGGAAACGCAAAAATATTTGTGCCTCTACCGCAAAGAGGTTTTTCTGATTACATCGCATGCAAGCAGAGCACCAGTTCTGCTTCTTTTGCATGTGCAGACATTACCAATGTCATGCCATTGCCAGCTGTTGGAGTCACCAAGAACTATGGGTCTGTCGACGTCAGAATCACAGGCACAAGCTAGTCATAAGGCTCAACTGCATGCAGCTATAAAAGTGCTGGTGACATGGCTTCTCGGATTGTGTGAGTAAAATAAAAGTGGAATATTGAAGATAAGTTATTTCTACAGTTTTATATAAAATTAAACCTGCCTTTTGCATGAGATATGTGTTTTTTTGCTCCTGTTCTAGCATTTGTTGTAAATGAATGCTGAAATAAAGAATCAGAATCAGAATCAAGTACAATCACACAACTCCTCTATGCTTCTAGTCATACATATAGACAATATACACTTCACTGAAGCACACACACCCTTCGGCACATGGTGCCGTTCAAGTTAAACAACGGATACCATAACTCCTGCATGCTTACACACACACAAGAAAAAAAATACACTTCACTGAGACACACAACCATTTCAACGCATGTTGCTGTTCAAGTGTATCCAAGTTCGCGCACATCACTCTCACGTAAAAGAGTGTCCGCCATGTGACTAGTGCTCTTGTGTCTCAATGGCCCCAGAGGCACCACTGCCATTTCCCGAGCGACCATTCGATGTTTAGACAGTGTGCATGCGTCAGCAAAAATAGTGAGTTCATGGTCATCAGCGTGCCGAAGGGCCAGATCTGAACGCTCCTGAATTCCAGCTGACTGACAAGCAATCGTGGCATTGAGTTGGAGAAAACCCGTGCCGTGCAAACGTGATCGACGCCTGAGCGTCCCTCTTCATCCGCCGCGAATCGGTAGACCTCAGAGGTGGCCATGGACAAGTTTACTACAAGCCATTATGAATTATCGGGATCTACTCTTATCATTGGCGCTGCCTCACACAGTGTGGCTCCGTCCCGCCGAGACGCCTGATCCGCTCACTGCAATTTTGTCCGCAACCCGATAGCTCTCCCGTTAGCTCAGAAAACGGCAGAGGTACCTCCGCGTCTTTTAGCCCATAGCTTAGGTAGTGTCCACACGATCCCTGAAATTCGATTTGCTTAGTTCCTACGGTTGGCACAGTGAACCCCTTGACTACCGCAAGCTCCTCGCCGTCAGGCGGCCGACAAGGTCAACCTGCATCATGCCCTAAGTAGCTCTCTAAATGAAACTTCACGCGACACTGTTCCCACTGGAAAAGTCTCTCCACTTCCCTCATTACAATTTTATGGAGATGCGAGCTTTTTCTGGCTAATCGCTCTTTTTCATGAACTTTTGGATGCCGCACCGAAGTCGCGTTCGGTTGGACACCGAACGGCCCCCGTTGTCACTAAATATCTCTCGGACTCGGCCGTGGTCTCGTTTTTCGGCATCGGCCGACTGATTGGAGACCGGGAAAGTACCCGAAGCACACGCTGCTGCTGGCCGTGGTTCATGCCCAGCATCGCTAAATTCCATGCCCAGCTCGAACGATACGCCAGCTGACCCAACGCTTGGGCAACAAATGCGCAATTCACTTACGTCCCCCAGCTCTCGAGGCTCCGCCAGCCTCCATGCCACGCACCCACGCTCGCGTTGTCGCTCACCAATGCTTTCCGCTTCCATGCCCTCCTCGGCTATCCGCAGTTGTACCTCGGCATGCTTCTTTTCGTGGAACTCTTTGGGTGCGCCTGTATCCTTCCTGCCAGCCGCTTGCGATACATCAGACGACGCGCGGCTGCCCTGCGGTTTGTCGTCGTCCCCGTTCCTTACGACAACACGGTTGATCACACCTTTTATAGACGCGGTTTCCCCCAAGATTTCAGGGCTCTCCGCACTTTGCCTTTGCTCAACAGGCCACTTTTCGGCGTCAGCTGTGGGTCGCCTATTTCTCCGCGCCTTTCATTGTGCTCTCGGAAGCGCATTCATCTCTAAGCGATGTCCACGCTTTTTCTGACATCAGGCAATCCGCTCGTGCTGTCAGTCGGTCAGCTAACGCGCAAAGCACGGGAACCGTTCCCTTTAGGTAAGTGCTAACGCCGCTATCGCTAAACATTGTCAAAGGAGCTACCGCGAGCTTCAACTTTACTGTACCACTGAAAGCTGATATAAAGTTAATAGTACCTTGCGACTTCACCATATTTGGTGGGATCGCGCTTTCCCGCAACACCGTGATCTCCGCCCCCGTGCCCAAGACCGCTCCAATAGACCTATTATCCCAATCGAGTGACACGGGGGTAAGTTCACTGTGCGCTACCACCGGTTCTCCAATCAAAACGTGCGCCACTAAGCTCTTGCTCTCGGTGCCCAGAACTACTTCCGTCGGCTGTTTCTGGCGCTGAGGGCAATTCCAGTTTTGGTGTCTTGCACTACCACAACTGTAGCCTGCCCTGGACTTACGTTTTCCTTCTGCGTCTAGGCTTTCTCCAGCACCGGTACTCTTCGCTGTCTGATTCTGAGCTCTACATTTGCTCACGCCGTGCAATTCCACCGGCTTTTGATTTTCCTTTCTCGCCGCACTGTTCGCACTCTGCGCTTCCTCAAACGTTCGCAGCAACGTGAACATCTCTGGGGCGCTCATCTACTTTCTCCCTCCTTGAAGTGTCACATATCCAACGGCCTCCTCCGATAAATTTTTCTTTAATCGGTTGGCAACCAAAAGCTAGAGCGGGTTCTCGCGTGCCGACACCCCCTCTTACTTCAAGGTACTAATGAAGGTAGCTCTCTAAACATGTCGAAAAAGGTCTCCAACTTCGTTCGCACGCTCCCCTTACCCCAAGAGTCCTTTTATATATTTCTCTACGGAAAATTTGAGCTCGCACCGTGCCGTTTGCTTGATTACCTGGTAATCTCGATGATCTGTTGGGCTTAGTCACGTGGATGAAATTGGGACTCTGTCTGCTACCAAGGGGAAAACAAAACATCTTCAAAAGTCTCCCGGTACCTCGTAAGCTTCTAGGGCACCCCCAGGGACTGAAACCCCACTGGTGCTTCAGCCTCTGTTGCAAATTGGTAATACTCCTGTGCGAACTTTCGAGTAGCGTCCCGGTTCGTTACACAGATCCCGCCTGCCGAACTCAGGTTCACTGCTCCGAGAGCGTCCGCCCATCATCTGTGACAGTCTCTCTATCTCCAACCGCAACTCCTGCAGTCTACGCTCCGGCGTGAGATTTCCTAAATGGTCATCTCTCTGGCTCCCCCGCGCACTACCCTCTCCCAGGTTTGCTGCATCGCTATTGTCTACCGAGTTACGACTCATGGCCTGCGCTCGCCTGTCTGGCTTAAAGTGAGCAAACCTCATGTCCATCCCTATCGCAAAAACCAGTGGCACTGGCCCAGCGCCATACCTGATTACTGGACCAGTGTCACGCTGACATTGGAACAGTGCCACGCTGCACAAAGCACGCTGGTGCTGCACACTGGGACACCAATTATCAGCCAAAATCAGGCTTTTACCATGTTTTTAAAAATTTTGGTTGTGTGCACATCGTAATTAGGGATGGAACAAACATGCAGTGAAAAAAGAAAATGAAAAAAGAAAAAAAAGCTGAGTGAGCAGGAGTAGAACCAACTGCCTAAACACATCACACAATTTGAGCCAAACACGCTTCCAACTACTCCACATCTGAAAGACAGCAATGAGGTAATTTGTTTATCTTAAAACTATTTCAAATATTGAATATTTTGATTCTGTTGTTTAAATAGGCAGTGTTTTGTCTCTTTGTGCTCACGCCAAGCATATTGACACAATGTGACTTCAAATTACGCACGCTAACAAATACTTGTGCCTTCTAGATGATTTGCGACGCACGAGCCTGCGGGACCCAGCTGCGCGCAAACCATGTTGGAAAAAAGAAGAACGTAGAAGAAGAGGCAGAAGTGTATCATCGAGACAATCTAGCTCTGTTTTTATTCTCGGGCACAAGTGCGCCCTGCCTACGTTAGCCTATTAAAAGAGTTCATTGAAAAGTGCGTTACAAATCTCGTGGAGGTGCTGGGTGTGATGCCAAGCCCTTGTCGAGTGACGGAGCACAGTCCATAACCACAGCGATTTTGACCCAACGAGCTGACGCCTGTTCATCAGTGGTGCAGTCGACGCCTACGTGGTGAGGGTCCTGAATTTTCACCTTTATCGACTTCGCTTGGAACATGGACGGCTGTGAACGGGTACGCAACCGACATGACAGCTCAGGTCACTCCAGCCAACATTGTAGTAAACCAGCGAATGCTACCAAAGCCTTTCCATGGCGAAAGCTACGAGGACGCAGAGGACTGGCTTGAGCACTTTGAACGCGTCGCATAGGCTAACGGATATGGGAAAGAGCGCTAACTTGGAAGTGTTTACTTTGCAGTGGAAGATAGCGCACGAACGGGGTATGAAAACCACGGAGCTACCTTCCGGTCATGGAATGATTTTCAGCGGGAGCTGCTCGCTGCTTTCCCGAACACAGACCACAAAGAGAGAGCTGAAGCTGCGCTCCAGACAAGAAATCAGCGAAATAACGAAACTGTCGCCATGTATCTGGAAGACATGTCTCGCTTATTCCGCCGAGCGGATTTAAATATGAGCGAAGACAGAAAGCTGCTTTATCTAATGCGAGGCGTGAAGCAAGAACTCTTTGTCGGACTAATTCGAAGCGTGCCGCGCATCGTCGCCGAGTTTCGTTCTGAGGCGACTACAATGGAAAGGACGCTACAGCAGCGAGCAAGGTTATAAAACTGAGATGCGATCGTCACTTCCTTGGACATGTTGCCAACAGTCTTCGGTAACTGCATAGAAGCACTACGCGAGCTGGTGCGGTCTGTTGTGCGAGAAGAGCTGCAGAAGCAGCGTCTTGACCAGAACGCTCCAATGCTTTCGTCTCTGGCCGATGTGATCCGTGAGGAGGTCAAGCAGGTGGTCCGCCAACCTTCGAGCAACGCACAGCCATGGCCACCACTACAACAGAAGACGAGAATGACATATGCTGATGTGCTACTACGAGGACCTCTAGGACGTGTGGACGTCGCGGCGGCTACACCTATGTAGTACCCTATGCCGCCGAGCACCCTGCAGCCAACGCCAGAGAGGAGATTAAGGAAGAGCGATGTCTGGCGCACTCCCGACAGGATACCGCTGTGTTATCACTGCGGGAAGCCTGGTCATCTCTACCGAACGTGCCACTTACGCCAGGCAGAACTACGTGGTTTTCCAGTTAATGCACCTCGACCACGAAATGGTGAACGTCCCTTCGAAATTGAAGAATACCTGTCAGGTCGTCAAATCTCAAGTGGCTTCCGACGACACCAACCTCGTGCAACGACAACGGGGAGGTATAGATCACCTAGCCGCCGACCTCCAGCAAGCTCCCCAAGGTCTCGTTCCCCAAGCCCGCTTCGGGAAAACTAGAGTCAGCGACCTGTGGAGGCAAGGCCGCTGTCGACGCTAATGCAGAAAAACCTCCATTGCTGACTCTGAACGACGACCGATTCAGAAAACGGTGCTTCGGTAGTGACGTTGCTTCCGATTTACTTGTGTTCTTTGAAGGCTACGAAGTCATCGGACTGGTAGATACCAGCGCAGATTATTCAGTGATGAGTAGCGGACTTTCTAAAATACTAAAGAAAGTGGTGACTCCTTGGAAGGGACCACAAGTTCGCACAGTAGGAGGGCACCTCATCGACCCTACTGGAATATGCACAGCAAGAATTGGAATACGGGGTTTCACGTACGTCGCCAGTTTTATTGTTCTGCCGGAATGCTCAAGAGACTTGATTATCGGCATGGATTTCTTATGAGCTAATGGCGCTGTATTTAACTTGCGAGAATCTTCCGTCTCATTCTTCACTAGGCACGCGATTGCTACCTTTGAAACGTAAGAAAACGTATATGACCTTTGTATTGCAGATGATGGCGTCATGGTGCCGCCAAGATCGAGCATATCTGTCGCAGTAACCAACAAAGCATTCAGTGAATTCGAAGGTTTCGCTGACAACAACACCGCCTTACTACTCCAAAAAGGAATCTGTATGGCACGAGGCCTTGTAAGTTACGTGACGAATGTGCAAATGTTCTACTCACAAACTTTGGAAATGAGGAGCACGTTGCAAATGAGCACGTTGCAAATGAGCTCGTTGCAAAAGGAACCGTCATCGCCAGCCTGAATAATTTCGTCCAGGTTACGGAGCTGCGCACTTTCAAAACCAATGAGTCTGATTTTGAAGACGTGGAGTCTGTCCTTGCAGCCATCGACGTCAAGCCAGGCCTACTACCAAGCGAAAAAGAGCAAATAGAGGGTCTTTTAAGGGAATTCGCTGAATGTTTCTCGTTGTGATCTAAGGTTCGACGCACTCCAATCGCCAAACATCGCATCATTGTCGATGAGTCAGTGAGGCCAATACACCAGCATCCCTACCGAGTGTCACCAAGAGAAAGAGAAGCTATTGGTAATCAGATTAAAGAAATGCTCAAAGACGATGTAGTCCAGCCTTCATCAAGTCCATGGGCGTCACCTGTTGTTCTTGTGAAGAAAAGAGACCAAACCTTTCCTTTCTGCGTTGATTATTGGAAGCTGAATGCCAACACCAAACGGGATGTTTATCCTCTGCCAATAATTGATGACACTCTGGATAGGCTGCGAAATGCCAGGTATTTTTCCTCATTGGATCTTAAAAGTGGGTATTGGCAGAAAAAAGTTGACGAAAAAGATCGCGAAAAAACAGCGTTTGTGACACCGGACGGTTTATACGAGTTCAAGGTACTCCCTTTTGGCTTTTGTTCAGCACCCGCCACATTCCAACGGATGATGGACACAGTGCTTTATGGTCCTAAATGGCAGTCATGCCTGGTTTATCTCGACGATGTTGTAGTTTTCTCTGCTACCTTTGAGCAACATTAGGAAAGGCTCCGCGCCATGCTCCCTGCGATCAAATCAGCTGACTTGACGATAAAACCGCAGAAATGTCATTTCGGCTTCCGTGAGCTCCTTTTTCTCAGCCATGTCATCAGTGCAGAAGGCGTCCGCCCAGACCCTGCAAAAACTGAGGCCATAGCAAGATTTCCGAAGCAAACAGACAAAAAGGCTGTTAGGTGATTTTTAGGTCTCTGCGCCTATTATCGACGGTTCGTTAAAAATTTTTCACGAATTGCTGAACCACTTACGCGGCTGACGAAAGAGGAAATGCTTTTCGTATGGCTTGCCGAACATGAGGATGCCTTCAATGAACTACGAAAGTGCCTTCAAAGTCATCCTGTTCTGGCGCATTTTGACGAGAAAGCGGAAACCGATATCCACACGGATGCAAGCAATTTAGGTCTTGGGGCCGTGCTACAATACAGCGACATTCCTGCTTGTCGTCCCTCCACCTCTGCGACGAGAGATTTTGGAGGCTTGCCACGACGATCCATCAGCTGGACACTTAGGAGTAAGCAGAACGTTAGCACGCATAGGCACTAAATACTACTTGGCGAAGTTGCTTATCTCTGTACGACACTATGTCAGAACCTGCCGGGACTGCCAAAGACGCAAAACGGCACCGATAAAACCAGCAGGTCTTCTTCAACCAATAGAACCACCAGAAGCCCCCATTCACACAAGTGAGAATGGACTAACTGGGCCCATTTCCTACGTCGTCATCGGGAAAACAGTGGATAATAGTTGCGACCGACTATTTAACCAGATATGCCGAGACAGCGACTCTTGTTAAAGTATCAGCCGTTGAAGTAGCCGAATTTTTTGTCTCCAACATCGTACTGCGGCACGGAGCTCCAAACGCGTTGATGACGGACCGAGGGACTGCATTTACGGCCGACTTGATGAAATGTATTATGAAATTGACGCACACCATTCATAGGAAAATGACGGCATACCATCCTCAAGCAAATGGCCTTACGGAACGACTGAACAGAACACTGGCTAATATGTTGTCAATGTATGTTGATTAAGAACACCGTACTTGTGATAAAATATTACCCTATGCAGCATTCGCCGATAACACTGCGATGCAAGAGACAACACGAATGACGCCATTCCAACTTGTTTTTGGCCGGACGGTAACGACACCTTTAGATGCAATGTTACCTAATGACGAGACGCCCGAGACTTACTATGACGTTCACGACTACATACAAAGAGCAGAAGAAGCCAGACAGCTGGCACGATATCGCATTCTCCAACAGCAGAAAACCGACACGCATCGATACAATCTGCGAAGAAGAGACGTCCAGTACGCACCAGGAGACAGAGTATGGGTGTGGATTCCTGTACGAATACGTTGCCTGTCATAAAAACTGCTTCGCCGCTATTTCGGTCCGGTACGGAGTGCTCCGTCTCGTCGGCTCGCTCAACTACGAAGTTATGCCAGAGGGACAGGATATTTCATTCCGACGGCGACATCGCACGGAAACTGTGCATGTCGTCAGGATGAAACCATTTCACGACAGGCAAAGAAACGCTGAAGATACAACGTTCTTTGACGTTAACGACATCCCCGACGAGTGTTTGTGAGTGACTGCCATTCAACCAGTTCGACACAAGCATTGGGACGATGCACTCTGAAAAGGGGGGTAATGACACAATGTGACTTCAAATTACGCGCGCAAGCAAATACTTGTGCCTTCTAGATGATTTGCGATGCTCGAGCCTGCGGGACCTAGCTACGCGCGAACCGTGTTGGAAAAAAGAGGAACGTAGAAGAAGAGGCAGAAGTGAATCCTCGAGACAATCTAGCTGTGTTATTATTCTCGGGCACAAGTTCGCCCTGCCTACTTTAGCCTATTAAAAGAGTTCATTGAAGAGTGCGTTACAATATCATTATTAGCTTATTTCTTGCGGCAGCCTTGGATCACATTCATCTGGCTTGTTTTGCTGCAAAGCTTGTTAGCGTAGCTGCAGATGTGTTACGGTGTGTGGATGTGTTACAGTGGCTCGCTATGCAGTTAGTCTAATCTATGCATAAAACAGCGTTCGTCCGAAGTGCTCACCGAACACTGTATATTTAGTCCCTCGAGAGTTTCGAAATATTTTCTGCCTTCCTCGTTTACGTTCCGCGAACGACAGCTGCTGCAGCTCACTTTAGCCGAAACGACCACTAGGCTTAGGGCCATATTTCTAATATTTATTTATTTAAGACATACTGCAGTCTGAAGACCAAGCAGGTGGGCAGGGATTAATTACATTGAAAGCATCAATCCGCATGGTAAATTGGTACACAATTCTGAAAACAGTCCAACAAGTGTGAAAAAAAGCAGTACACAAAGAAACATAGCGGCACAGTGAATGTTTAAAATATTGCAGAAAGTACACGCTTTGCAAAATCCGACACATCACGCGCCGAAAACACATCAACAGGCAATCTATTCCACTGCTGGATTGTGCGGGGAAAGAAGGAGTGCCTAAAAAGATTAGTGCGTGCAAAAATTGAAGTTAGATTGTGCTCATGGGTGCTTCGAGTTGAACGATATAAGCGGGGCTGAATATAAAGTCCTGGATTAATATTGAATTGTTGGGAATTAAGTAAGAACAGACATCTTAGACGCACAACCTGCCTCCTGTGTTCCAGGGTCATTATATTCTTGTTTTCCATGAGAAGCGATGGAGAAGCTCGGCTATGATAGCTGTTAAAGATGAACCGGACTGCCTTTCTTTGCACCATTTCTAATTTGTGAATGTCTTTTTTAAGGAATGGGTCACATGCTGCGCTTGCGTACTCGAGTTGCGGCCTAACAACGGAATTATAACCTAGCAATTTAACACGTGGAGGAGCGGCTTTTAGTTTGTGCCTGAGGAACCCGAGTTTTCTGGAGGCCGATGCGCAAATTTTGTTAATGTGACTGGACCAAGTTAGTCAGCTTGTTATAGTAACTCCTAGATATTTATATTCGTCTACTTGTTTCAGCGTGTGGTTATTGAGCCTGTAGGAGGACGTGAATGCATTTTTTTGTCAGTTACCTGGAGCAATACAGATTTGTCACAGTTTAGTTCCATGGACCATTTTTCACACCATTCAGAGACAGCATCAAGGTTATATTGCAGGTTACTTTGGTCGCTTGAGGATGAAATTCGTTTAAATAGTACACAGTCGTCCGCAAACAACTTTAAACCAATCGACGATGCGTCGATAACGTCAGAAATGTCATTGATATAAATTAAAAAGAGTACGGGTCCCAGCACGCTGCCCTGAGGAACACCGGAAGTTACAGGGAGAGTATCGGAAAAACAGCTACTGATTTTAACAAACTGCTTGCGGTTAGCCAGATAGCACTGGATCCATTTTATGAGTGTTATTGATAAGCCAATTTTTTGAAGCTTTAGGATTAGTTTACTGTGAGGAACGCGGTCGAATGCCTTGCTGAAATCTAAAAAATGGACGTCGATTTCTTCAGCCTTATCGAGGGAAGACGCAAGTTCATGAATAGTGGTTACTAACTGGGTAAGCATAGATAAGCGTCTTCTGAACCCGTGCTGACAAGGGGTTAGAATATTGTTGGCTTATAAAAACGAGAAAATAAAATCTGATACTACATGTTCGAGATTGAAGTAACTAGAAGAATCAGAATGGGGTGGAGCACATTCGGCAAGCACTCTCAAATTATGACAGGTAGACTGCCACTATCCCTCAAGAGGAAGGTATATAACAGCTGTATCTTGCCGGTACTTAGCTACGGAGCAGAAACCTGGAGACTTACAAAGAGGGTTTAGCTTAAAATGAGGACGACGCAGCGAGCAATGGAAAGAAAAATGGTAGGTGTAACCTTAAGAGATAAGAAGAGAGCAGAGTGGATTAGAGAACAAACGGGGGTTAAGGATATCATAGCTGAAATCAAGAAGAAGAAATGGACATGGGCAGGGCATGTAGCGCGTAGACAGGATAACCGCTGGTCATTAAGGGTAACTGACTAGATTCCCAGAGAAGGGAAGCGGGTTAGGGGGAGACAGAAGATTAGGTGGGCAGATGAGATTAAGAAGTTTGCAGGTATAAATTGGCAGCAGCAAGCACAGGACCGGGTTAACTGGCGGAACATGGGAGAGGCCTTTGTCCTGCAGTGGACGTAGTCAGGCTGATGATGATGATGATGATGACATGTTCGAAGAGTTTACAGATGCTAGAAGTCAGGGAGATAGGGCGGTAATTGTTTGCAAAGAGGCGGTCCCCTTTTTTGAAGATTGGTACGACACAGGCCATGCGCCAGTCGTCAGGAATTTCGGTACAGTCAAATGATAACATAAAAAGGTGAGTAAGATTATGCCCTAGCGGCTCAGCGTATTGGTGCAAGAAGGCATTGGGTATGTTGTCGGGGCCAACGGAAGATCTAATTTTTAGGTTGAGTAGCATGTTAATAACACCCTCAACGATTATAAATTCTGAGGACAGATTTGGGAGAGGCATGTTGTACGGTGTACTATCTTGGATTGGAGAGAAAACGGAGTGAAAATATTGGTTAAAATGGTTAGCGATAGCGACCGAGTCACCGGTAACAGAACCGCTAATTGATATCTGTTGGACGTCTTTAGGACGATCACCTAAGTAAAGCCAGAACTTTTCTGGACAGCTTTTTATAAAACTTGGAAGGGTTTGCAAGAATTATTTAGCCTTTGCATCAGAAAGCTTGGAGGCAAGAAGAGTTTTCAATGCGGTTAACTTGCCGGGAGGGGACTGGCGCCGTTTGGCACGCTTAAGCCTGCGATGAAGGTGAATGATTTCTCTTGATATCCATGGGTTGTTTTGGTTAGTACGGACACTCCTGGTAGGAATATATCTGTCAACGCATTAGTGAACGGTAGACTTCAAGGTATTCCACAATATTTCAACGGAACTGGGCAGGCTGTCACAAAGATTCCAAAGTGTGTCTGAGATTGATTGATCATCGGCATTAGAAAAACTTTTCACTACCTTATTGACTTGTTTTCAGGTGTTTCTTAACGCCCCCTAAACGAAAAGACAACAAGACACTCATGTGGTCAGAGATACCACTATTGAGAGAGACACTATATTCAGGTGTGCTTGAATTGACAAAAACAAGGTCTAATATTGAACGGGCATTTCTGGCAACTCTTGTGTACTCGACAACTGTCTGAACTAAGTCACACATGAGCATAACATCAAGAAGAGGGTTAGTAACAGCATAAAACACTGATTTTGTGTTAAGCCAATTAATTTGGGGAAAATTAAAGTCACCAGATAGAATGAGCCGGTTGTCTTTATACATACATAATTCATCGTGAAGTACTTGCAAATAGCTGGACGGAGAATTTGGAGGCCTATACACCGCACATATCGTGAAATTATGACCCCAACAATTTACATTCAAAAATAGGCTCTCGTGGTCTGATATCTCCGGTAAGATAACATGCGGAATGGAACTTTTTAGGACAATAGCTACACCGACCCCACGAGAAGGGCGGTCGCGGCGTACGACTTGATAGGATTTCTTGTGCCACGGTTGCCGTGAAGATCGCAGATATTCAGTTTTAAAGAGTCTAATAAACGTTACAATGTAGTTGAGATAATAACTGAACCACGAGTGGTCATATTTGCACCTTCGACTACACAAATCAGAAGCTAGAAACACCAAGATTGGGCATTGCAGTGAATAACTGCTGTTGGGGACGTACGGCACTTTAAGGTACGAGCTGCAACGACTCACTGCTAGAATAGGTTGGTTTTAATTATCAGACTGATCCTACTGCCATACTGTTTTGCAAATTCTAAGTTCTATCGATACTGTGTTGTGAATTCTAAGTTCTATCGATGTCGTTTATGAAATACAGTGATAAAACTCGATCAAATTTCAAGGAAAGCGCAGCTGCACCAGGGGGCATCCATGGGTAGGCTGGAGCGTTTTTTCCCGAAACTCTTGCATTCCGCCTTAGTCCCTCCTAGGAGCAAGCATAGGTAACACATTAGATACAAGTTCTGTGCTCCCTGCCCCCCTGCAGAAACAAAGTTGAGATTTATCCCCCAAGCAAGATCCTGGCAGCATCCTGACCCGCACGATGGACATATGAATGTTTTAGCGTACTGGTATTCATTGCCTAACTAAAAGTGAAACTATATATGTGTAGATTAGAATAGCATCATATTTAGCATAGATTAGAATACCATCACATTTGGTAAAGTTAGCGCTCAACAAATGGCGATTCAATGTGAAGTCTTGCAGAAAGTGTGCTGATCGCGCCTACTTTCTTCAAATGTGCGGCTAATGTTGTCAGTGTGTGGTAGAGACTGTACAGCGTGACCAGTGCCTCCCAGCACGCATCAAGACACTGGGTTACGCTGTACAGTGTCGCCAAGTGCGCTGAAACGTACTGGGCCACACAGGCCACGCTGTACTGTGTGGCCCAGTGTCACCCAGCGCGCTGGAGTACACTGAGACACACTCTACAGCATTTCCAGTGTCACCCAGTGCGCTGAAACGCACTGAAAGATACTGGAAACTTTCTTTTATGATAGGAATAGGACGCCTTAACACAGAAAAAAAGCAATGGCACCCCTGAGATGTAAGAACACCAGAATACTCACCACTTGTGAAGGTGCTGTGCTCTCTTGCTTTGCCCGCCGTCAGACGCTCGACATCGCTCGACGTCGTCGGGGTTGTCGCCAGACCAATGAATGTGGAGGACCGTTGCTGGACCGCTGACTTCCTCGGATGGATGGCTGCCGCACGGTAGCCTACTCAGCTCGGTAGCTTGGTGCTTCGTTGGGACAGCCGCTGTCTTGGCTTTCGTATTCCGTATCCTCCGCAAAAGGACGAAATCCTTGGTACGAAGAGCGTTCCTTGTCGTCGTTGTCTCGATCTTGTGTAACGGCCCCAGTAAAACTTTTCCTTCTACCACTCCTTCTGTTCTCTTCAGCAGAGCTCTCCCAGCTGCGTAGCGACTGTTGCCATAGAATGAAGTGGAAGATTAGTTGAATGGTGTCTGTCTTGTCGTTGCTGCCTGTCAAGGATGTGTGCCTTTCGATACGTTGCAACAACGCAATTTTGTGTACAGGAACCTTTGTACAAATTTACAAGCCTGCACCGTTGGAGCCATCACATGTTGCCTCGGCAGAGCCGATAGTGCAGAGTACTGTTCGCTACGACCGGAGTGACCATGAGGAAACGGAAGGCAAGTTTTAACCCCTCGGTTGCCCCTCCCAATTCTCCTCACGGCCAACCAAAACAATTGAGTTCATTAATTTGACAGATTAAACACACTTCCTGCCGTCCTCTCCTCACCTCTCTTATTAAAGCACTTGAACTCCTAGTCTGAGACAGAAATGAAAGGACCGGCCTACACAAGACGTTCCGCGAACTGCGCGAACACATAGGATGGTGGCGTCATTTCGGCTATGGGCCCATACCATTACTGCGAGATGACTACCCTGTCCAGCGTGACAGCCGCCCCGTGGACTCTGATCCAGATGGATGGGTGTCAATACACTGGATGTCTTCACGTCACCCGCCGGCACTCCGCTGGCTGGGGATCACCTAGCTGTTATTTGAAAGCGGGGACCGACCACGGTCTTCTTACCAGAACAAGCGTCCTTACGCCGGATTATCGTATCCTGAAAATCGGCTCTTTTGAAAGCGCACGTTTTTGTGACAAAGAAGATTCATCCCCTCTGGCCTGTGACACCAGACCTCACAGTATCTGTATTCTTATGCTGTTTTGATTATGCAGTAATATTTCTACTATTGTATGTCGCCTAAAACATACGAAACATTTCATGCGACATGTTATGAACATGTTTTTCTAACACCAATGAGTTACAAGATAAGATTTAAAATAATAATAAATGGAAACTGTGTGCAACAGAACCTGAATGCATGTTCTAAA
Source organism: Rhipicephalus annulatus (assembly GCA_013436015.1). Classification (NCBI taxonomy): domain Eukaryota; kingdom Metazoa; phylum Arthropoda; class Arachnida; order Ixodida; family Ixodidae; genus Rhipicephalus; species Rhipicephalus annulatus. The sequence goes on from WOVY01009598.1 coordinate 806,964, forward strand.
ACCTCCTAGCCAAAGTTATCTTATGCTGAGCTCTGACGTGTATGTCTAGCTAGAGAATTGCTTACGAGAGTTGAACATAACGTAACTTTCACTCATACGAGCTCAGACATGACTTATTAGCTTAACTAGTGCCACGTTTCATTTCCCAAGTTTTCGTTATCGTCCCAAAACACCACACGATTCTCAGCGCAAACCGCGCCGGCAGTTTTCCAGAAGGTTCCGGACTGTAGTAGATCATTTCGATAAGATCACGCCCACTGTGCGAACGATACAGATTGTTCTGGAACCTACGCCACCACCAGCGATAACGCTAGAACATTCGATGGCAAGAGTATAAATGCCGATGCGCTTCGCCGCTTTTCAGTTGTTGATTGAAGGCCGACGCTCCGTTCGTCGCTATCAGCCCGAGACTGCTATCTGTGCAAGACTGCTGCTGTAATTGGACTTTCCGTTTACCGGGCACAGGTTCGCCCAAATAAACAGTTAAATCCCGACACGAAGCCTCCTGTCTTCGGCCACGTCACGACCCCGTGACAATATCATGACAGTACATCGCAGTAAACTCGCCTGAATAATGCATACAGCTTTTATTTCTAATTTCTCTGATTTTCTCTAAAACTCTCCACTTTTGAAATACAGGTTTGCTCGTGAAGACACAACAGTTTTATGTATTAAAGATACGTTTTTTTCTAGAATGATAATTCATACTTGAAATTGGTGCATAAATAAACACGAACTCGGTAAGTTTCATCATACAGATAACAAATTCAAGTAAACACATTGTTTGTTTCAGAGTGTCTCATTTAGTGAGGGTCGGCGTTATCATTGTAAAGATGTGACCCCGACTACCAAGAGGTACTAACTGGAAACTATGGGGTAGTCACGTGGACTCCTGCGTTGGGACGCATACATACCACTGCACAACTGCGCAAAAACCGACAGAAACACAAAAGAAGAGAAGGCACAAACTCCTCTTTTGTGTTCTTGTCCGTTTTTGCACAGGTACGTAATGAATCATTACCAACTGGCCCAACGTACCACTCTTCTGCAAGCTATACATACCCTCTCTGCTTGTGAAGAAGAGAGTCATTGGTCTGAGAACAAGGGGAGTCGTATGACCCCCGAAGAAGACCGTCGTTTGTGTAGCAAGGCGATTACCACCCAAAAGTAGTCTGTTCAGACACCCTTTTTCAAGAGTGCAGCCAACACAAATTTAATGGATGACTCGTCACTATGTTGCTCCACCGAGAAGCTGTCGTCGGTCACGGTTGATTGTTTCGAATTCTTGAGTATCGTGAAGCGCAAGTCATCCTCGTCCTGAAATGACCTCCCGAGAAGAATCATGCAATATTCCTGGGATCAGAGACCGGTCAGCATTTGCTCGCTCGTATCGCAGAAATCCAAGTGCGCATCCCTGCAAAGACGCGCCACGTGACAGTGTGAGGCCCACTCACTGTGATGAGACACTAGTCTTTGCTTCTAGCGTGTGACGCTTCACGCTACGACGTCGGTGCAGCGCTTTCCCAGATTGACGGTCAAGGCAGAAAAGCAGTGATAACCCAGTGTCAGTGCGGAACATAAATGAAAAACAAAAAATAATATTTTTGCCCGGAAAAACTGAGGTCATGCTAAGTGATCAACATTCTGCATAACTGAGGGCACAGAATCAGTTTGTATCTATAGGGCAGGTATCACCAAGTAAAGATGTGTCCAAATATAGTGGAAAACAAAAAGTGGCATCCATAGAGGTTTGTAATAAATCAAGCGGGCTTTCGTATGCCTTTCTCACTGGCCTCCCTGAAGTTTGCATGATCAGAATAGTATACGCGCATATACGAGAATACCCTCAATAACGGGTTGCTTCTGAGATTACGCTCGCACTAGTCACAAAAAGAAATACATTGAGCCTATTCAAAAGATTTCATATTCACTCTTCAGAGAATCAAATACAATAACTAAAAGCACTGGTTTGCGTTATTCGGTTACGAATTCATGGTATAGCTTCTTGTGCTTCTATTGGGAACGTGGTAATTTTTTTAGTCCGGTTGCGAGTTCTTTTAGGGAAATCTTATGTTTTTATAGACAATTTAATTTTGATGTTTTGCAGGAAAATAAGAACTGTTACAAATCGTCAGGGAACTTTTTTTCGCTCTGGAATGGAAACCGAATGGAACTATTTGCGGTGAAACGAAACTAAAACCAAACCGAAAAACCCTGCATTAGCGTTCGCTTCCCGCACACTAAACCCTGCGGAACTAAATTATTATCAGGTTTATGAGGAAGGACTAGCCGTCGTCTGTGAAGCCACGCATATTCGTCAGCACATCGTGGGTAGACATGGGACTGTTCTGACTGATCACAGGCCAATCCTGAGTATCCTAGGGCCCCAGAAGCAGATTCCACAAACACTTTCGTCTCGTATAATCCGATGGTGCATTAGGATGTTGGCATAAGACTAAAACCTCGTGTACTGTCCTGGAAACAAGCACGGAAGCACTAACGCAGTGAGCCGCTTACCCCTCAGCGAAACCATTCAGAATACACCTCAAGTTGGCTGCGTGCTCGTGTTCGAAGCGCTACTAAGGCCCCCCACAAACAGCTGATGAAGTTGCAATGACCACGCAAGATGCCCGGACATTGTTCAAACTGCACAACGCCCTGATGGAGGTCAGAGTTCAAAACTTCAAGAATGAGAACTTCAATGCTTTTCACAAGAGAGCAACGGAGTTCAGCGGTCATCGTGGTTGTATCAAATTGGGATCACGAGTTGTTATTCATGGCCCACTTCGACAACGAGCAATGGCTCTCATTCCTGCCAGGACACCGAGGCTTGATTACAATGCACCAACAGCTACATGTGGTGGCTGGGAATTGGCAAGGGCATCAAGATAGCTGCAGAGCGTAGAGCCCGCCACTTCAATAAACGCACTCTGCCACAAGCTCCAGCACTGGATTGGAGCAGACCGAGCACAGCTTGCCACACAATCCTGGTAATTCCGGATGTCAACAGTAAAAGGGTTACAATTGCCTCTGTGAATAAAATACCGACAGCTACCATCGACTTCCTAAGCTTGTTGTTCGAAAATTTCGGAATACCCCACAAGATGGTTTCATAAAATCCTGCGAGTGACAACTGCATCACATTGGCGAAGTCTGCTCCGAACCACCCAGTCACAAACGGACAGGCCAAATGCTGCATTGTAGAGCTAAAAAGTGCTCTTCCAAGAAACTCTACGGGGTCATTAGAGCGGTGAATGGCACGCTCTTTTTTTCAAACAACTCCCAACGGGCCAGACGGGCCAGGTGTCGGAGAGTCTCATGTTTTCTTGCGAGCTCCAAACACACATCTCAGCCATTCTGCCAGAACCAACCTGAAAGGTCACCACAGATAAAGAAAACTCCTCGCGTTGCCGGTAACTACACAAAGGACAAGGAATTGTCGCCCGCCAGTTTCTCAGAATGCCCGAATGGATGGCGGCCATTGTAAAACAAAGTTTCGGCTGGAGATTTTGTCTTGTTGAAGTGAAAACCCCTACATCGCGTCTTCTACCGGAAAACGCATGAAGGGACTTTAGACCGGGCATTCCCGCTTCGAGCCAGCTGCAGGGATGCGCCCTACCTTCCACCTCGACCTCCCCCCCACCTGCTACAATACTTGACCATGCGCACCCGGGGCCTGTCGGGGCACTCTGTGTCGGGGCACTCTGTGTCAGGACTGTCGGGGCACTCAGTGTGCCCGCGCACTGGTTGCCTATCCTTTAGCTCCTCACCCATTTTATGGCCCACAGCAGACTTCAGGAAAGCCAGCGCTCACAACATTTGGACCATGCTGCGCGCAAACGCCCTTTTTGAAAGTAATAAACTTCGTTCCCGGTTACGTTCGCTTGTGATTCCGGCTACCATAGACAAAACACAGTTGAAAGAAGGTTATTTGTTCCTAAAATAAATCACCTCACCACCTTTCAGCTTATCATCTTTTTTTTACCTTACTACCCTTATATTTTAATATGTATCGTTAAATTGAAGAGTTGCGGAATAAACAGGAGGAATTGGATTAATTTATGTATGGATTAGTTTTTTTTGAGGAAAACAGCCAGTCTAGTGTCGGACTTTCAGCAGTGGTGTGTGGCGCAGTGGACGCAACACTGTGTTGAAGGTACAGCAGTATATATAGTGCTGAATGAAAGCGCGATAACTCAAAACGCAAAAAAGAGAAGTGATCGACATGAAATACGGTCCACAGTCTCAATAATAACCATAAAAGAATGAACAAAACAAAACTAGAAAATGGGCCCACAAAATTATGTTGTTTGCATAAAAAGTTAAAAGAACTCAAATACCTATTGTAGCAAAAATAAAGTCAGCAATATTAAGAAGCGATGCATTGAAGAATCGAAGCGAGGCATTGAACATCAAGCAGTCAGCCTGATCAAAATGGTAATTAAAATGATGCGCACTGTAATATATATACAGGTGTACTTATGAACCAAGTGAAAGAAAAAACACGAATAAACTCGATGAGATCGACAACTTCGAGAATCTCTTGTGGTCAACCATTCCACTCTTTGCTTGTGCGGAAAAAAGGGTACCTATATAGAGGGGCTCACTTACCCTATCAAGATTGGAGGCACGCATTTCGTGGCGAAAAATTGGTTCGATATAACTAGTTTTCAAAGACGATAGTCTTCCTTCGGGACCATCGACGTAAACATTTTCGTCTGTCTGTATGTACTTTTGTCTGTTTGTCTCCCCTAACGGTACCCTAAACAGAACCAACGTGACCGATCAATGTTTAAAACGGCTGACACCATTCGCAGCGCCCGCCATTATTGCTCAGATTCAGCGTTCCATCTTGTGCGATTGTCAATTAAAAAGCAAATATTGCGCATATCTGAGGCATCATAACAACACGTCTATATTCTGTATGTGTGTCTTTTTACTGGACAAAGCACACATAAGAAATTCTCGAGCCGTACCGTTTATCACGCTGCGATGACTATTCAACACTTGCACGAAAAGGCAAGTCTTTTCAACACTTTGCTAAGACGACACGGTAGTGGCTTCTACCTGTTGCCTTGCATTCAACACCTTATCACCTCCGAGACGGGCGCGCACGCCGCGCACTGCAATTTTCAAGATAACTGCCAGATTGCGCTGGTATCTCACGTGTGACGTAACCTATTGCGCTCATTCGCCTGCGCTCCGTGCTCGAGGCACTCTAAGGCAGCGCCTTTAGAATACTATTCTTCATTTTCTTGCGCAGAATATCAAATAAACATTTTTTTCACTCTCTCTAGACGCAGGACTATCGTCTTTAGACGTGATTTGCAGTGTAACATGCAGATCCGGGGCCAATTTTCGTATTGCCGGTTTATTAATATATACCACATAGAACAGAATTGTTATTTCTCAATATCGTTTTCATTCCAGCGTTTCTAGTTTAACGCTTTCCAGAAGAACTGATGAACTTGTGTTACCTTTAGGCATTGATTATGATTTGTCAGCTTTTTGCTGTATTGATTCAAGTTTATCCGTGTTAGGGAGCCTTCATACACAAGCGCCTCCTACCCGGCTTTAGTGTGGTGACATCTCCAACAGTGTTGCCGCTAGTAGCCACCAGATTTGACAGGCAGCCCAGTGGCCAACCATAGTAGACGCTAAATTTGACAAGCGGCCACTTTGATTCTCACTTGCGGGTCGGCGGCCATGATATGCCAGTGAAAAAATTGTGGGCTCCTTAAAAGCTTCGCATTTAAGAGTTCAACGCCATAGCGATTTCTTGCTCTAGTGCACCCTCTACGTCTAAGTAACAATATGCGCACTGAGGTGTGAGCTGTAATGCGTCGACTGCTTTAAACTAGGTAAAAAGATGTGTGCGAAACTTCCGAAGTTGTGATGCTCCCACTCCGTGGTTTTCAAGCGAATACAGACAGTAATGGTGCGTGTCTTGTAATGGGTGGAAGGCCTTAAGCCACTGGCTCTGTGTGACGACTCTGAACGTTTGTACGAGTGGGCCCTGAAAACATCCCCTCGTCGCGCAATTCGCATCTTTTCACGCCTGACGTGGTTCTATACGCTTCTTCCACGCAAAAATAATTGCACAGACGCACTACATTCAATCCACTACATGGCATTTATACAGTGTAGTTTTGAGAAAACATTTCGCTCACCTGTGCACTGACCTCCATTCGCTTCTTGTTCATGCTGCGTCAATTAAGATTTAATGGTATGTAGCCCTGCAGCCCTGATGTCTTCACACCCTGCGTCAGTCACTGAACTTCTATTACTCAGCTGTGAAATGAATGTGAGCATACATGTGCTAGCGCCTCTTAAAGACGAGCTGTAGGAAAACTTCTTAGCCTCTATAGGCAGCCTGATATCACTGTACAGCACGAAATCATCACAGTACTTGGGTTAACAAGCAAGGCAGTGGTTGGCAATACATCAAATTTTCACTATCTTTTCTACGTTGACATAAACAACATATATCAAAGTGGTCATCGGCTTTCAACTAGTCATTGTAAGTGAGTGGTTACCATTTTCTTCGGCCTGGCAAGAATATGAAAAGGTCTTATACTGTAACCACGCACTTAAGTGAAACTCATTTGAAAGGTAGGCATGTGTATGTTTAACAATAAGAAGTACTTCAGAAGTTCCTAAAAAATTGTGCCGTCTTACATGCCAATGCCACGATACGATTATGGGGCAGGAAAAAGTGGGAGTGTCGAAGATTTTCATTTGAACAACCTGAGTTGTCTAAATCTTTACGAGAGTTGTTGCATTTTAACCGCAAAAAATTTCAGCCCATATGGCAAGAATCAGGCTCACGTCCTTGAGCCATGCAGAAACGTCAAGCTCGAGACCCAATGCATCGATTTTCAATAGCTTTGCTTCTTTTCAAAGAAGATAATAACCCAATTTTACCAAAACTTTCAATTCAGCCCATTCGGAAGTGAGATTTTTGAAGATAAGTTTTCAAACCACATAATTAAGCTGACAAATTGGCAGCAAATTACAGTTGCGTAAACTGCAATATAATCCTGCGTTTAAAGAAAAGGGACATATAGAATTATTCTGACCACTAGTTTGTGACCATGACTTTGTACAGCCTTTGGCACCAGTTAAACAATGAGGTTCACAGATACTCGAGCTGATGTAGTTTGCACAGCTGTGATTTCTGCGTTCGCAGCAAAAATAGGTTTGTAAATTAGGAGCTAAGCTTACTCTTGCGACTTTGCCCAGAATAACTAAAAACTAAACGAAAAAAAAATCACGGCACCTAACACAAAGTTTTTCTGCATCCGGTTACGTCCGACGGTGGCTTCACGGCATCTACGTGCTTTATGTGCATTCCAACAAGAAAAATAGAGTTGGACGGATGTAAAAGATTCTTTGGAAGTAGAATTGTAAGTCAGTCGAGGTCTCTCTCTCTCTCTCACTCTCACACACACAAACACACACACACACACACACACACACATCACTCACCATGAATACATATGACGACGGCGTCACCACCCACCGGTCTCACTTGATTTGGGCCAGCCAACGTTTATTTCTCATTTCGCTCGACAAGAAGCGAAACATTCTCGCTCCGTCCTGACTGTTGTTCGAACATTGTGGAACGCAGAATCCTGTCAAGTTCACTGCGAGCAGCTGGTGACGCAGTACTTTCGAACGTTGGCGCGCACCACAGAAAACGCAGAATTCACAGCGTCAAGCTCCATTTGTCGAAATTCACAAGTAGATCACGTGTAACCTCTGTTTAGACGGTCACCGCAGGGGTACGTAACTAACGCCGCGTGCGTAGAGACAACCTGCAACCACCTGAACTGCTTTAACACTGTCCCTGACCACATTCAGCCGCCGGGCCTCCGGTTTGGTCGAGAATCAGAATGGCGGCAGAAGAATTTGACAACAACGGCGACCATAAAAACTTGCGGGCGTCGGCATGTACCCTTTCACAGACTGGCACCACCCTAAAATCGGGTGGGAGGTGCATGTGTGTGAGGGCTCCCCAAGGGCCGTTCCAAGCACTTCCCGCACAGCCGCAACGCACGTGACGGGACCCCTACCACACACAACTGGGGGACAAATAATGCAATTGGCGTTGCTCTTTCACCCTCCACAGCATCGCCAATCGGCTTATTTGTCGCCCACTTGTGTGAGGTAGGAGAGGCGCATAGAACGGCCTTAAAGGCCATTCCATGCGCCACCCGCACAGCCGCAACGCACGTGCCTGCCACACCTGCCGCACGCAAGTGGAGGGTGAATGAGCGTCGCCAAGTGGCTTAGTTGTCCCCTCTTGCATGCGGCTGGGGTCCCGGTTCATGCATTGCGGCTGCGCAGGTAGCGCGTGGAACGGCCCTAATCTGTGTTAGCTTGCGTAAGCAGCTGTCAGACAGCCGATAAATATTCTAGTATTGGTATTAGGTACGTTTCACATGCAGTCATTTAGGTTCACTGGACGCCTTAGCGAGTGCCCGTCTTAGATAGCCAAGTATTTTCAAAGCCTTTTTCTCAGTATAAGACGCATGTTCGTTCCACTTAAATCAGATGTGATGACAAGACCAAAGGGCGTATACTGCGCTACAATGGACAAGAATTTATTGTCTAGGTTGTATTAGAACTTCAATGGATCTTTTTGCGGGTTATGGTTATCGCGCAGTTTTTCTTGCGTTAAAGGTCATCTGTCCTTTTGTGCACTAATCTTGAATCGTATACGAAGAGTTATTCAAACGAACCTGGTCGCTGGAATCATTACCTACTTTAAAGCACGCAGGCATCTGCGAAAAGCTTTAGATTTCCTGTAATATAACGGGTGGCATTATTGATATAAACCGAAAAGAAAAGAAGCCTAAGGATGAATCTCTCAGGTATGCCGGAGTTAAGTGGCATGAACGGCGAGTTGATACCACCGTCCGTTATACCACGCCCGGTGACTATTACTTGCAATTTAAAAGCCTGACCTGGGATGCGTTAGTTAATTAGCACTAACTAACTAATTTGTAGATACCTATAACTACAATGTAACCTGTTAAACTCGAGAACGGGCTGTAAATTGAGGGGTAAGTGTGGTACATACACTGAATGTTCGGAAACGTGCACTTAGTCCACTTTAACAATACCCGATTGATGTGCTATACTATCAATCTTTACCTCAGCAAACTCTAAATATTGTTTCGCGGGGTCATAAATGTGCCTTCTATAAGAATCATAGTTTTCACGCGTACCCTATTTCAATTTTTAGTTATCACCATAGAGTACACAATTTTCTATCTCAACGCTAGATGAAGCTACGTGGACTTGACGGCTGTCGCACCCTGAACAAAACTGGCCAGGGAACTTTTTTACCGTGCGATTTAAACGCGCTCTTTAAGATCATGAACTCTACAAATGCCAGTACCTGAATCTCAGGAAGCACTTAGATATCTTCAAGCACGTCTGGACGGTAGCGATTCAAATGAGGTGAAACAGCTGATATTTCCGAGAGCACTCCTAGGCGCTTGACATTATCTTTTATTAGGCTGGAAAACTCGCATCATTGCAACCACGATACTGTAATTATGGCAAAAAAGATTCATTGAGTTGCTCATTGAAATCGTGAAACCAATGAGAAAATCAGATAGAGAGAAGAGCTATTATCATTTTGCTCTCTGGTTCTATAGAGTGACGCGGTGACCCACCCCCACCGTGGGGGAAAGCGGACCTCCTGCTCGTGAGCCGCAATACTGGGGACGAGTTTCGTTGAAATGACATATTGCAAAGCTGGCGGGGTATGACAATACTACATGGCGAAGATAAGTGACAGAGCCTAACGCGGAAATCAAGACATGCGTGTCATACGTCATGACTACATGCCACGCTCATGGTGCGCTCGAAATCGTTTCGATATCTTCAAATATACCAAATTTCGTATTTTGAAACGCGAATGGATGGTGAAAGTGTATGACTGGTGCAAACTTAACAATAATGAAATTCGTGTCATTACATGCTAAGTTCATAGCGCGCTCGCGGTGGTTTCGGAAGCTCCATATATACCAAGTTTGGGGTCAGGTGACGTGATAGACGACGAAGGTAAATGATACATCGAAACGTGATATTTATGACATGCGCGTCATCTAAAACACAATTACGTGCTACGCTCATAGAGCGCTCACGGTCGTTTTGCTAGCTCCACATGTACCAACTTGGTATTACGTGACGTTATTGGGCGACTAAGATAAATGATACGTGCAAACAAGATACTCTTAATATGCTTGTCATGTAAAACATGACTACATGCTACGCTTATTGCGTGCTCGTGAGCGATTCGCCAAGCTCTATATATACCAACTTTGGTGTCACTTGACGTGAATAGGCGACAAACGCAAATAACACGTCCAAATATGGTATTCATGGCACGGAAAACATGTATGCGGCATAATTTACGTTCGCCTCCAAACGTTGCGCTGATTTTAATGTCGCATACCAACCTTCGTTATTGGTGTTTCGCATAACAGCAATTACCATTGAACGCTGGATCTGCCTTTTTTAGATTAGGCATTGTTTTTTATATTTAATGACATTTGTAAGCCGTATAAGCATAAATAACAGAAAAAATCATCCAATTTGACTTGTCAGTTTATTGACAATATATTTATTGATATCGGCGTTTCTCGTGCATTTCTTGCTGTAAAATAGGTTTACACTTTCATACCCTTGTCCGCGCCACAACCTCAGATTCAGCTTTCAGGCAGCGCGCCATCATGACAGAAGCGCAACAAGTTTGTTGTAATGCCCTACATTTACACGAATTCACACAACCTTAGAAGCATAGGTTTTAATGATGGCGTAGGCCACGTCTTTAACCTTTGCCGCTTGTGCTCTGTGACCGGTGAAAGCAGAAAGAACTATCTTTACAGAAGCTTAAAGGGCCACTCGCCAGGTCCATACCGAATTTTATTTAGACAGTGGAAGTTGTTGGGTGTCCGATGAGGAACGTTTTGCCCCAAAAATTTTTCGGATCGGTTCATTAAGAGCGGAGAAAACTGGTTTTCTGAAGCAGCACGAAACGAGGGTGAGAGGAGGCGAGCTCGAAACCCTTGCCGCTCCGCGTAGCCTTCGCAAGCCAAACCTCTTCCCCACCCTCGCCGGTATCCGACCAAGAGGTGACGTGCGCATGACGTGCCCGAACAAGCGCAGCCGCCGTGCACGCGAGCAGCGTTGTTTTTTTTTTTTTGACCAGCGTGATTTTGTGGTCTTCTGCCTGTTTCTGCGGGATTGTTTGGAAACGCTGGCTTAGACGCGGTAAAGTAGATGAGCACGATGAGTGCGCGAACGCGTAAGAGCATTCCATGGCGGCCGTCTGCTCAATGCACTGACCGCGGGGACCCGAACGCATGCGAAACGCTGGCACATCATCCCCGCATCTCGTAGCATTTCACGGGAAAAAATGTAAGAAAAACGTGCACAATATTTTATTGCGTCGCATTATTAATTTCAAGTTTTATTCATCTCCTAAAGCAACGAACACATAAACTACGCAAGTTGTGTTAAATAATTTTTGCCATGTCACGTGGTATGCTTTTGACAACGTCAGAGTAGAGTCGTCTACGTAGAGGACAAACGTTACCGCATTGCTGTGCACGTAGGGCCATTCCCACGCCTACGTCATGCCCTCATTCTCTACGCGTGCGCCAGTAGAGGGGAGGGTGCGCAGCTTTCATCTTGAAATTTGACCCATTTCTGCGGCGTGTAGCGTTGCAAATTTTGGCAGACGTGATCATGAACGCCTCGTCTACGCATTGCGCTTGTCAGCACAAAATTGTCAAACCTGGTGAGTGGCCCTTTAAGAATTCAATTGTCTACCGTGCTACGGAAGTGGTATAAGAAAGGCCACTGACTTGTGGTAAAGCTTATATCGTCTAAACAGGCCAATGCTTTAAAGATAGACCTTTAGAGCGGGCAAATACGTTGAATGCAGGGCGCTCCTACCTGCTCATTGCAGTACATATAACTGCAAAGCATTTTTCAAAAAGGGAGAGGTAAGTGTAGAGTAGAGCAAAATGCAGGCGTGAGAAAGAGAGAGAGATAGTTGATTCTGAACAGATTAAAATTGCTGCAGAAGCCTGCATCAGTGCGCCTTTGGTGCTTCTTGACAATGAAAAACTAAAAATTATTTCAACGCACCTAATTATATCAACAGAATAAACGTGCCCCGTTCTTGTTATCATGGATTGCGAACGCAATTTTTACTCGCGCATTCGTTTTTAGTTGAGTGACAATATGGTGCAACTGCACCTGTGCATTTGCTTTTGTTGGAGTTCACTTTATTATTTATTTAAGAGTACCTCAGAGGCACCATGGGGGTGCGGGGAAGGGCAGGTTGCGACCAAAGAGAGGAGCGTGCATCAAATTATAATCCGTTACAAGTTGAGCGTCTTTCTTATAAGTAGCCTCCTTTTCCTTCCAAGCGTTCGCTCTTCTATGCCAGGCGGAGATGTGGCTCGGTTGAGTCGGAGCGATCACGTTTTAGAGCAGCCATGTTGCGAAGTTTCTCCACTCGTCTGCCCGATTGAACAGCAATTTCACTATCCTATCGGATTATACCGTACTGCAAAACGGCCTGCAATATGTATGTAGCGCCGTCGCAGAAGCGACGTAAGAGGGTAGTGAAGCTCTAGCTTCACGAGCCACGGAATATGGTCAGAATGTGTCTGCCATGACTATAACCTCACTCTATTGGAATGCGCGGACCAGCGAGGCTCGCCCAGTTGAGACACAGTGCTTCTATTTCGATTAGCAGGGGATCATGGTCGTTATCTCTGGTGTGTGTGCTGTGGGTCCAGTTGTTTAGCTGGGAAATCATGCTCACCCGAAGCAATCACGGTAGCAGTGACCGGCGTCAGGTAATAGTCAAGGGCAGCATTATTCAGGTAGATGTTCGTAATGGTTGTGCGCCTGCTTAAGGCGAAGTAGACGAGTTTCTTCGGGTGTCGTTCACCATCTCCTCGCTGCTTCGTATCCACATTGTATTTCATTTAGCGGAAGATGGTGCCATTTATTCTACCACTGAGCCACTCCAGGCCTGCAAACTGCTTTGCAAAACGACGCTATGAAGGCGTAAGCTCGTTGCAACTTGTATCGTGGTTGCAGGTCTGGCTGTATGCTGTCCTCGTACATATGTAAATATGTAAAGTAATTATGTAACATCATACTGAAGTATGAAAATTTAGTTACCTTAATACTTCAATTGATTAAAAGCTCACTTTTGGAACCCAGCAGATTTCTTGAAGGGTCGCTACCGAAGGTATGTCTAGAAAAAAACATCTATAGCGTCTTGCACTATACACATTGAAACAGGATCAAAAAGAAAGTGTCTAATTTATTCAGAACCAACACATATAGTACAGAAGAAAAAAAAAATGGCACCATATCCACGGAGTGAATGATGGAGAGTGGGGCGAAGCATTCGTCCGTCCATGCGTCCGTCTGTGTGATCGTCCATGCGTCTGTTTGTGCGCCCGTCCCTGCGTTCTTTCATGCATCCGCCCCTGCGTCTCTTCATGCGTCCATCCATGCATCTGTTTGTGTGTCCGTTCGTTCATCTATTCAACACTCCAGGTCCCACCATCTCGCATCTTTTTATCATATATTCCCCATATAGAAGCACCGCCATCCAGCGGACATTCCAAGGACTAAACGAGAGGTGGCACACGCACACTTTCTTACGGCGTGCGCTTTGGGTCCACTTCCCACCTTTAACCACCTCGAGTTCATGGTATATTCTAGTTCAATGTATTCATGGCACTGCGACCAAACGCTCGCTAAACCTTTCGAAAACCAAGGAGGTTACGCCCAGCGAGTATAACGTAGCAACCTTTCCCAGTCAGATAGGGCTCAATTTACATGCCGATGGCTGCTAATGAGAAATGAGAGACAGGAGACAGGAGACAGCTTTTACTTTCTTAAGGCTTGCGCTTCGTATCTACTTCTCATTTTTAACCACCTTGAGTTCATTCATGGTATATACAAGTTCATTGTATTCATGGCACTGCGGCTCAACGCTCGCTAAACCTTTCTAAAGCTAAGGAGGTTACACCTAGCGAATATAATGTAGCATCCCTTTCTTGTCCGATAGTGCTCAATGTACATGCCAATGGCTGCTAATGGGGATCGCAGCGTGCGCGTTGACTAAAAGCCGAATGCTCATGTCTCTCATTCCCCATTATCAGCCATTGGCATGTACATTGAGCACTATTTTTTATTGCTAAACAACGCACAGAAGAAATCTCTCACTGGCACCACCTTGGAGGTCAAGTGTTATACCTATTTCGGGTATGTGCCACTGGTGGTTACATACGAGGGACGCCCAAGCCACGCCATAAGGGGCTTCGCCCCTAAAAGACAGCATATCCACGAGGTGAATGATGGACAGTGAACTTGGGTCTGCACGCCGCTTGTTCCTTTCGCGAAGGAGCAGCAGGGGACACATATAAGCTGAGTTCAACGCAATAAAGAACGCACAAGCTCTTTTCAGCGCTGCCTTTTAAGCATTCCTTACAAGGAAAGAGGTCCCGCGATAACGTGGTGCCACAGTGGATGCGCAGTAGGGTCAGAGCAGCGTACGCTGAAGCTTGTGTTTTAGCACACTAGCATCTAAACGCAATTATGCTGTGTGGCACATACATACATGATACGTCTTCCTTTCTTCAATAAACTTGATGAGAAAAATAAAACCATAAAAATACACTCAAATCACAGCAGTGCTGTTTACGTAGTTATTCTCGTAACCCAGTCTGTGCGGTGGTCTTCACATTCGGGCACTCCGTCCGAAACCAGGGCTTACAGTCACAGATCTAGCACTATGAGTTGTGGACTGCGGGTGGTTGGCGACGTCATCACTGGTGCTCTGTTCGTCTGAAGAGTCTTTTGTGTCGTCAAAAGACGCCGCTGTCGGCAAGAGGTGTTGGCGGTAACGTCGCAGAACGTTGCCCTGCTTGGTGGTGATCACGTATGATCTCGGCTGCCTCCGGCTAAGAACTTTAGCCTTTGTTTTCCAGGTGTGCTCCTGCACTCGCACCACTTGCTCTGTGGTCAACGGCAGAAGAGACTGGGGCTTTGGTTGCACTTGTCTATTATTCCGAACGGCTGTTCGGGGGCCCAAGTTGAAATGTGGTATGGGCGTCCTCAGTTGTCGAATTGGAAGTAGCTCCGCTGGGAACGTCCCGTCTTCGAGTAGGCTGGACCTGTTGCTTGAAAGACCCATTCAAAATCTGTTTTCCCTTCTTTAGTTTTTTTCAAAATTGTATTAACAATTTGTACGTCTTTTTCAGTCAGGTCATTATATTGGGAAACCTCTAACTTGATGTTGTATGCCTAAAGTCGAAGTTTTTCGCAAAAGTAGCAAACTTTCGACTTCAAAACTGTGGGTCCTTGTCTGTGAATACCTCTAGGGGTATGCCATACCTAGCAAAGATTGCTTGCAGTCTTTCGACAGTTGTCGCTGCCGATGTTTAAAGGCGTCGTTCAACTTCCGTAAAGTTAGAATGTGCATCGTAAGCGCACACATATGAATTTCCGTCATACTGGAAAATATCTACGCCAACGCGACATCATAGTTGCTTGGGTGTTGGGCATATTATCGGTGGTTCGCGCGGATGTTTGTAGGCGTACTTTTTGCGGGCAGTGCACCGGCCAATGACACTTTCAATATCTGAATATAAACCTGATTGATTGATCGATATGTGGGGTTTAATGTACCATAACCACCATATGATTATGAGAGACGCCGCAGTGGAAGGCTCCGGAAATTTCGACCACCTGGGTTTTATCAACGTGCACCTAAATCTGAGAACACGGGCCTACATTTGTTTATATCCATCGCTATTGAAAAAATATCTACCCTAAAAATGGTGGATTCCACCATCCACCATTTTGGTGTATGATGGTGCTGAAAATATTGGTGACTCATGGTGTATGGTGGGACATGGGTGATGATGGAGTGCCAGTAATGCTTGAGTGCGAAACAGCGCCAGAACCAACATGACAAGCTGTCATCAAAAATAACAATTGTATGGAAAACGATGCAGAAAACACCCGTAAAAAAGATGTGACCACGAGGATTTGAGCGTGCAACCTTCGCATAATCGCCCCGCCGCAGTGGTCTAGTGGCTAAGGTACTCGGCTGCTCACACTCAGGTCGCGGGATCGAATCCCGGCTGCGGCGGCTGCATTTCAGAAGGAGGCGGAAATGTTGTAGGCCCGTGTGCTAGAATTGAGTGCACGTTAAAGAACCCCAGGTGGTCGAAATTTCCGGAATTTTCCACTACCGCGTCTCTCATAATCATATGGTGGGTTTGGGACGTTAAACCACACATATGAATCATCAATCATCAACCTTCGCATAATCAACAGAACACGCTAGCCACTGCGCCATGCCGACTCGTGAAAACATCGCTGTGAAATTGCCAGTAAACTTGCGAACTAATCGTTCAGCTTCATATTTGTTTGTTGCTTACTCCAGATTGACGGGATCTGCACCTGCTACTAAAACTGAACCATTTAATAAACACAAACAACTGCTGCCTAGAACAATTTCCACTGCGATATTGGCAACAACACTATGTTTTTCTTACAATTCACAACCGTAAGAAAAAAAACACCTAGTGGACTGATGTGCAGCTTGTACCAGTGGTTACTGTCAAGTTTATTATCCGTTTCTGGCTCGTACTAACAGCGACATCAGCTCAGGCTTGATGACGCGTTTAGGTTGATTTGGCAGATAGGCCAACACAAATGATAGAGCAATGCGATGTTTTTCGCGCAACGTACAGCGCAGTCATGCCAGCGCACTGCTGTAGCTCTATCGTTAGCAACAACTACATAACGGCTTTGCCAAAATGAATGCAGTGCGCAAGATTATGCTATCATACTGGTTCAGTAAGCATACGAATGGACAAGTCTGTGTTCTCGCATAAAAGCCAAAGAAGGGCCGGCGAGTGCACCCAGTGGCTGTCGATGACGGGAGGCGTACGCTGCTGGAAGTGCTGAAACCGCTTCGCATCAATGTTTGTCGGTTCTTGCGCGGTCATTGTACACTATAAAATTGCTTCCTTTAGGTTAGAGGAGGTCAGGGCTGTGCTGTATCGTGGTTCTTACTCATCGAAATCGTGTATTCTGAAACCCAGAAGCGTCGATAACATCTGTACGTGCTTGGTCAGTGGGTCTTTGGTGGAAATAAAAGTGACAGAACAGAAGGGTGAAAGTCAAATTTGTTTTCTTACCCTAAAAGTACAGCTCAAGCAATTTGGTCTGCCAGAGTTGCGCTTCTAGCGTAGGGGCATCAAGTGACCGCTGCGTTCTGGTCTACCATTGAAAGGGGTCATTGCGAACTGAGATCATTTATTTCTCGACAACTGCACGGCAGTGTAACACATTTAATGTAGCTATTCACAGCGACACTGTGATAACCGGATGGTCCTGGGCCATGCCGGTCGCTGGACCGAATCACACACACGTACGTTGGCGGGTTCCTCACTGACTGGCTGGTCATGTGCGCCGCATTTATTTCCTTGCAACATCGACGCCCCCGGACGCCGGAACGGCAAACTAATCTTATCACATCCCCTCCCTCTTTGTTAATGGTTGCAAACCATTGTTTAAAGTGCGTAGCGCGATACTGGTCGTCGAGTTCTGGTACTTCGACGCAGGACAGGAATACTGGGTGCTGTGACAGCAAGTTCCGGTTCCCTCGCCACGTCTTCCCTGGGATCTCGCCTAGACTCTGTGTCGTGAAGGCGATCCGGAGATAGCTGCCTCTGACCTACGTCCAAGCCCGGAGCAAGACCAGTTAGCTGGGTCTGATTTGGGTGCACGTTAAAGAACCCCAGGTGGTCTAAATTTCCGGAGCCCTCCACTACGGCGTCTCTCATAATCATATAGTGGTTTTGGGACGTTAAACCCTACATATCAATCAATCAATCAATGGGTCTGACCCACGTCTAACTTGAAGCAAGACCGGTAGATAATTGGCTGCCTGACTTTTGGTTGTCTGCACTCAGTTCCTCAGGGGCCTGGCGGATGTGATCCAGATGTCGAGTTAACCGTCGTTCGTCTTCCAGTAGAACATCCATAGACGAAGTGCGTTGTTCGGTAACGACTGCAGGGAGCCACGCAGGTTCTGGACGGAAGTTCATTGCGAACACCTGGTCACCCCGGTGGCCCTAAACCCTGGGTCTTGTTCCTTGGTCCATCTGACCTTCCGCAACTTGTTTTTGACAGTCTGCACGGCCCGCTCTGCAGCACCGTTTGACGCTGGATGATACGGCGGCACCAGCATTTGCCTCACCCCGTTTGTCTTGAGGAATGTGGAGTAAAGCTCACTGGTAAATGCTGGCCCATTATCCGACACGACCACATCTGGAAAGCCTTGGTTTGCGAACATAATCCGCATGCAGGAAATAGTTGCTTCAGCCGAGGGTGTAGAGACCGGGAACACTTCAATCCACTTTGAAAACGCATCGACGGCGATAAAAAAATGGTGTTCCTGTAAGGACCAGCATAATCCACATGCAGCCGTGACCACGGTTTCTCCGGGAACGGCCAGGGCATTACAGGCACTAGTCGTGACACTCTTTGATGCTCCTGGCAAATACGGCACCTTTGAATGGTTATCGCTATATCGTTATCCAGGCTAGGCCACCACACATGGCTACGCGCAACTGCCTTCATTTTGGACAGTCCTGGATGACTCATGCAGCAGCTGGAGGACTTCCTTTCGCAAGAATTTTGTAACAATGACTCTGTTGTCCCACAATAGACAGTTCCCTTGCACGCTCATCTCATGAAAGCGCGTCTCGTAGGGTCTTCCCTCTGACCCTAGGTTTATCTGGCAGCCTGACCACAACACTGCTTTTACTTGTGACAGCACAGAGTCTCTGGAGGTGGCTGCCGCAACAGCATTTGACGATAGCACCCCTGGGTATACTCCTTCCAGCATTAACACTTTGGCAGGGCAGTCAACAACAAATTCGACAGTTGGCAGAGGTAGCCGGCTTAACCCATCGGCATGTGCAATTTGTGAACCCGGCCTATACTTCAGGTCGTAACTGTACCCCGACAACAGCAAGGCCCACCTTAGCACTCTCGGAGAACAGGAATCGGGAACTGGTTTGTCTTCTGCGAGCAGGCCGAGCAGCGGTTTGTGATCTGTGACGGCTTCAAATTGCCGGCCCCTTAAGTACTGCCTGAACTTTGTAACGCCAAATACAAGGCTCAATGCCTCCTTATCTAATTGGCTGTAGAATTTTTCCGCGGTTGCCAGGCTGCGGGAGGCAAAACCAATGGGGCGCTCTTCTCCAGATGACTCTCGTTGCGCCAGTACTGCTCCAATACCGAAGGGAGATGCATCAGTGACAAGCACAGTTGGCTTTCCTGGGCCAAAGTGTGCCAATATAGCAGCAAAGGCCAATAGCTCCTCGTTTCTCCGAAATGCCTGCTTTTCATCAGTTTCCGAGCGCCATGGTGTTCCCGACGCCAACAAACTATTGAGCGGCTGTAATACGGCAGGAAGGTTCGGCAAAAACCTTCTGTAAACATTAACCAACCCGAGGTAACTCTGAAGTTCCTTGACGGCTCGGGGTGCGGGGGCTTCCAGCACTGCTTCACTCTTAGCCGGGTTGGGACGCAGCCCAGCCGCACTAATGATATGGCCCAAGTACAGGACTTCTGGTTTCATGAATTCGCATTTGGATAACTTCAGTCGCAGTCCCGTGGTCTTCAGGCGATCCAACACTCGGCCCAAATTTTCCCAATGCTCTTTGTCACTGGTTCCTGTGACCAAAATATCATCAAAGTACACTACGACATGGTCAAGGTCGTGCAACAGATTTTCCATCTCTCGCTGAAATATAGCCGGAGCAGATGAAAGCCCGAACGGCAGCCTTGTGAATTGGTATAACCTCTTCGGAGTGTTAATGGTGACTAGCTCTTGGCACTCCTCATCGAGTGGAACCTGCTGGTGGGCATCTTGCAAGTCAAGCTTTGTGAACTTCTTGCCCCCTGTAAGTCGCGCAAAAAGTTCTTCAATCCTAGGAATAGGGTAGGACTCGACGACTGTCACCGGGTTTATAGTAGTCTTAAAATTGCCGCAGACCCGAACCCGGCCGTCGCGCTTAAATACAGGAACGATGGGCGCGGCCCAATGAGAAGTTTTCACCGGTTTGATAACGCCTTCCCGTTCCATCCTCTATAGTTCTTCAAAAACCCTATCGCGCAAAGCAAATGGTGTCGGACGTGCCTTGACAAAACGTGGCTTCGCACCCTTTTGTACGAATATAGACGCTGTAACGCCGTGAAACGTGCCAAGCTGCTCCGAAAAAACTTCGCGATATTGGCTTACCAGGTCTTCCGTAGACTTCACGACGTTGACTCCCTCCGTCTGTGCGATGCCTAGCTTGAAGGTCTTCATCCAGCTTCGTCGAAACAGCGTAGGACACGCCCCTTTCACGACAAATAGTGGTAGCTGGTGCTCCTTGTCGCCAAGTTTGACCATTGCTTCCAGCTTTCCCTGGACGCGTTTCATGTCGCCGAAAAAACTTCTCAGCTGCACACTCGTTGGCTCCAACGGCACCGACGGAAAAAGCTCGGCAAACATGCCATCATCAATGGTCGACACACTAGTGCCAGTATCTAACTCCATATTGAGCATTACGCCATTAACTTCAACCGATATGCGCATTGGCTCCGAACTAGCTGTGTGAAGCGTCCACAAGTCGAAAACTTCGGGCTCTTCAGCAGAGACAGGCAGGTCGCCCAGGTTGTTCACGCGACTACACTGGCTCCGGTCGAAATTTCTACTTCCCGGCTGAACTCTGCGAACTCTTGCAAGGTGCCCTTTTTGGCGGCAGTTGTGACAGATCGTGCTGCCGTGCTTACACCGACGCGCACAATGACCTCCCCCGCAACGGAAGCAACAGCTATCATTTTCCCCGAGGTGACAACGTCCGCTTGCTCCGGAGCTTCGTGAGATAGTAGCTGTGCTTGCTGACAGCTACTATCTGTGCGTGAATCTTTACGCGCAGCCTCCATAGCTACGACGGTGTCCTTTGCAGTTTCTAAGGTTAAACAGGTCGTTCCCAGCAGCCGTGTTTGCATGGTTACGTCATTGATTCCGCTGACTATCTGGTCGCGCAACATGCGCTCTCGAAATGTTGCGAAATTATAGTCTTCGGCTAATTTCTTGAACGAGGCAATATAGTCACTTACGGTCTCCCCCTCTTTTTGATTTCTTGAGAAAAACTTGAAACTTGCCACTACTTCTGATATGCGAGGGGCGTAGTGCTTGCCAAGTGTGGCAAAAATTTGGTCAGTCCTGCTTGTGCGGGCTTGCTTGGTGCTAGAAGGCCTCTTAGCAGAGAACAAGTCTCTGGACCGCAGCATCTAAAGAATACGGCTGTCTGCTTGTCGCTCGGGATGTCGTTCGCGATGAAGTACAGCGCGGCCCGCTCACGGTATTCCGCCCACTCCGACGTACTCGGGTCGAACGGATCCAGCTTCCCGACGACAGGCATGACAACGTGTGATTGTGCTGTGCCCGTTCGATTCGTCAGTCGACCTCATCGCCACTTGTGATAACCGGATAGTCCTGGGCTATGCCGGTCGCTGGACCGAATCACACACACGTACGTTGGCGGGTTCCACACTGACTGGCTGGTCATGTGCGCCGTATTTATTTCCTTGCAACATCGATGCCCCCGGGCGCCGGAACGGCAAACTAATCTTATCACAGACACCTCTAGTCTCCTAAAGATCTCCACAAACACCACATCGCGTATGTCAAGCTGATGTATACGTGCACAAATTGCAAACATTCACGGCCACATTCTACGCTGCACAAAAATTAAAGCGTTGTTGACACCACAGGAAAAAAACGTCTGAGAAAGCGTTAAGAGCAGAGCTGGTTTCTTTCGACCGTGAAACGCTGCGAATAATAAGAGATTTTATCTACTGCCATCTTCTTTTTCATCATGCCACCGGCATCAAGCTTGTTAGCCAAGCCATCCACAAAACACGTTTTGAATCGCCACCGTCAGCTGACATTTTCTGCTTACACCACTATTGGCTCACCACCACCACCTTCATGTGCCACCATTTTTTTACTGTCGCCGCCGTCAGCCGTTATGACCACTACAGCCTCTACCATATCTTTTATCATTTAAACCATATCCACTATTATTTCCACCATATCCACCAACGATACCAGCATCCACCAAACCAGGATTTTCAATAGGGATGTGGCCATCGTGTATGCGTCCTGAAAATTTGCGTCACATGCTTTGTGGTATCGCCACTTTGTTACCTAAAGCAAGACACCATTTATGACAGTTCACCTACAAAGGGTCTTAGCTCTCCTTCCACACGTTTGTTTTTCATCAGCTGTTCCACCACGTTCTTCAAGTAGTCACACTTCCTTGTTTCTCTCGCCAATCTACCGTGCATCGCTTGGCTCACCAAAGAAAAGACAGCACTTACGGCATGTACTTCGACGTCTTAATATACTCCGTCTTTCTCTGGACTGCCGACGGAAGCTCGTGACAGCATATCCGCCAAGATCAGCTGTTTTCTTGGGAGGAATCCCCCCACCTTGCAGCTGAACATCATATTTCAATAAACGAAGAAAAAACGATGTAGTCTAGGTGGCATTTCCCGAATAGATTTCTTCGAGATTGCTACCAGCGGACGGTAGTCTGTTTTTAGGACAACATGGCGCTCGTACGGAAGGTGATGAAACTTTTCACACCCTGATACAACCGCCATTGTCTTCCTTTCAATCTGCGAATACCTTTTCTGCTCCGCTGTCAATGCGCGAGAGGCGTATGCTACCGGTTTCCACGAGTCATTATACCACTTAGAAAGAGCCAAGCCTAAGTCATTCCGTGAGGCATCCCAGGTCATCTTTGTGTCACTTTTTATAGCAAAGATTGCGAGGAACAGTTGTTTACTAAGATACTTTCAGAGCTGCTTCTACTCACTTGCGTGTTTCTCCGTCCATTCGAAAGCTGTGTATTTTTCTTTTATAAGCTTGCGTGACAACTGAAAGAAATTTATGTAGCGCGAGGCGAAAAAACACACACAGGAAAGAATAAACTGAGAGGACAGCGCGCTACTAGCAACAACATGTTTATTTTCGACCTCAAAGCCGCTTTTAGGCCATAATCGTCAGGCGAGCAAGCAGATAAGCACGTGTAGTCAGATAAATGCACGACTGACAATTATGGCTTAAAAGCGGCTTTGAGGTCGAAAATAAACATGTAGTTGCTAGTAGCGCTCTGTCCTCTCAGTCAATTCTTTAGTGTGTTCGTTTTTTCGCCTTGCGCTACATAAAGTTCTTTCAAATGCTTCACCAACAAGCCCACATCGCCACTCTTGTGACAACTGAGTATTTTTCACGAGCACGGGCATGAACTGTGCGAAGTAGTTTATCACGCCTAGCATTCATTGCACTGCGTGCTTGTTAGTAGGCGGTGGCAAGCTTTGAACCGAAGAGATCGATGTGGAGCCTTATTCCTACCTCTGAAATGATATCGCCCTGAAAAGAAACTTCAGTGGCGCCAACTTCACACTTTTCGAGATTTCAAACCAGCCCCACTTTTCGTGCCGCTTCTCGGGCTTTAGCTTGTCGTCGTGTTCCTGTCTCGTCAATTCTCATAACAGCATGTCGTCCGCATACACTTGAACGCCAGCGATACCATCGAAAAACTTTTTTAATGTCTTCTGAAAGACCTCAAGATTTGAACCAATTTGAAATGGTAGTCGAGAAAACGATAACGTCGGAAAGGTGAGGGAATGTACATATTCTAGAAGTTTCCTCGTGAAGGGGAATCTGATGGAAGCCAGAGTTTGCGTCCAAACGTTCGAAAATTTTTGCGCCTGCCAAATCCGCCTCATTACATTCACGCCGCGATATTTCGTAGTGCTCGGCTTCAGTCACTTATAAAATTTTCTGGGATCCATACTGATCCTTAGTTTGCCTTTTTTTGCTTGATTATAACTGAGGGACTTACCCAGTCCGTGGGCTCTGCTACTTTAATGGTGATGCCAGCCTGGAGCTTCCTTTCAAGTTTCTCTTTAGGAAGCTTTTGAAATGCCAGAGGAACACGTCTGGAATTGTGAACGCTTGGAGTTGCACCTTCTTGTAATACCATCCGGTATTCACGCTGGACGAACCCCGTTCCTTGAAACACGTTTCGGGAGGCTTGGACCAAATGTTCGCTTGTGTTGGTTGATATCGAGCTCACTGATCCCGCGAAGCGTTTCAGCCGCTCACTGGTATGTAGTTCCAGGATGGCCTGACGCCCCCTTTTTACAATAAAAAAGTGTATGTCTGAGACTTGTTTTCCTATTCTGGTTTTGAGCATCGCAATTCCAAGGTGCTTGATGACTGCTCCTTATTATGAATGAAGAACCATTTTTCTAGTTTTGAGCAGCGCTACTGGCCGCAGTCCCTGCCATGTACCATACGGCAATAGTTATGCTTCTGCACTGGTGTCCAACTTGTGGACACCTTGCATGCTGCAGACACGCTGGCATCATCCCGTCCCGTTGCTGCTTGCTGTTTGACACGTTCAAAATTTCAGAACTATAGTCTTCCTGGTCTTCGCTTTGGACTTCCAAGACTTGTTTGTCACTCTTCCAACACACCGCGAAGTGGTTTTGGCCCGCCCCCAATTGCAGCAGGTGCGTCCAAACGCAGGGTAGCTTTGTGGGACATGCATGCATGCACAGCGACTGCACCAAAATTCCTTCTGCTGCTTTCGGGTGGATCTGTTTGCTTTCACGTGGTCTACGTGTCTCTCTTGAGACCAAACTTCTTTCTTCACTGCTGCTACTTCCACCGCCTCGCATCCTTGTTCGGCTTGAGCCAACGTGAACTCTCTAGAAGAAGTTTCTCACAGACCTTTTCGTTACTTGTGACATACACAATTTGGTCTTGTATCATGGATTCTGACATCGTATCAAAGTTAAACTATTGAACAAGTCTTCTCATGCCCCTTATAAACAGTTCGGCTGATTCATCGACTGCTTGTAGTCGCTGCCAGAACACAAATTGCTCATTGATTTCATTTAGCTGGGATTTGAAGTACACTTCAAATTCCTTAACAACAGTCTTGAAGCCGTTCATCGTTTCGCCCTCGGTGGAGCTGAAGTTATGAACTTCTGAATTCTCATCCGCGGCCACGCTGAGCAGTAGTGCCACCTTCGTCGCCCCAGTTCGTGGTTTTTCGCTTGCTTCTGATGCGGTGAGGAACAGCTCAAATATCTGTTTAAACAGTTTCCACCTTTTTCTGACGTCTCCTTCAAGGCTAAAGCAATCTCATGACTTCAAGTAGTCCATGACTTGACTGACGAATTCTCAGTAATATCCCTTGCCAAGGGCATTGATATATGGGGTTTGAAGTCTAAAAACAATCACATGATGAGAGACGCCGTAGTGGAGGGCTCCGGATATTTTGATTACGTGGGGTTCTTCAACGTGCAGCCAAATCTGAGCACACCGGCGCACAGCATTTCCGCCTCCACTGTGAACTTATTTACGACGCAACACCAAAAAAACCTAGGACAGGGAAGGAGCAAAACAGAAAAAAACGGCGCTCTTGCTTCTTTCCTGTCCTGTGTTTTTTGGTGTTGCGCTGTAAATTGGTTCACGATGGATCCTAATCAACTGGCCCAACTTACCGTCTTACTGCAATATATTTCGCCTCCATCGGAAATGCAGCCGCCGCAGCCGAGATCCAATCTCGCGACCTCAGGTCAGCAGCCGAGTACCTTAGTCACTAGACCACCGAGGCGGGGTGGCTCGGGCATGGGTACAAGCTTCTGGCACCATGTTTCATGCAGGAGCAGTAGGCGACACGTATAAGCTGTGTTAACTGCAAAAAAGAACACACAAGTTTATTCATTCCCGACAGCAAAGAAGGTCCAGCGATAACGCGGTGCCACAGTCGTTGCGCAGTGACGTCAGAGCTGATCAATATTTACTTTTGACTCGCTCAATGGACGCTCAATACATACACAAAAATAATATAAAACAGAAACACGGTGGCCAATATTCTTAGAGATTTCAATGGAAAACTGAATAGGCAATTAATGCAAACACGGTACATACTATAGAGAAAAGTCAATTTAGGCTGAAACAAATCTCTATGAGCATTTTGTAAAGGATCTATGAGCGCAAAAGTCAAGTAAAGTATTGATACACCAATGAGAAGAACTAAAAGTGTTCGCAGCGGCTGGGGCATCAAAGGCACTTTTCATTATATTGAGTGCACAATGGCCATCATCTATCTAATTCCACTATCATGCGAAAAATCATTCATTGCACAGAGCGGTAGATGCAGCGATATCTATCTTAGGAAGTATGAACGATGACTTTCACACATCAAACCATTTTCACTCGTCGCCCATTGTAAATATTGTCGTTGCACTTCATTCTTCACTGACCACTAAAATACTATCACGTCATAAACAACCGATAACAAGAGAGGTCATCTAAGTGTTTCACACCCAAAGGAAAGAGGATAATTGTATCAGTATACCTTCTATCGTAATAAGTGATGTGCAATTTCAATACCTAAGCGCCACATGCGCATGATGATTTCAATGATTATCCGTGTTCGGTTCATTTATTTATTTATTTATTTATTTTCAATACTGCCAGTCTCATTCCGAGCCCATAGCAGGTGGGCGTACAGATTGTACATGCAGGTGGTACATTAACAGCGCAGAAAACAGAAACAGGATTGTGAAAAATGACAGTCATCACAAAGTATAAGAGCGAGAAATATACAAATTGTTTACATCTGCAAAGACAAAGAAACCATCACCAAAAAGAAGAGAAATTTTGCATGAAGTGCAGTGGTACACATGCAAACAAATAGCAAACTTCCAAACACTTCAGTTAACACTTGTACACTCCACTAATACGCTTTCACTGGTGGCGCAATGCTTCTGGTAATGCGAGTATTGCCGCATTAAGAGAACATATTTTCTAATTTTAGTGCAAAATCGGATACCGATTTCGCACTAGTTATGGAGGAATACCAACAGTTCCATTCCCTTATGGCAAGTGGGAAAAAGGAGTGCTTGAACGTGTTATTGCGGTAAGAGTACTCTTTCAGTGTGTATGAATGTTTGTGCCTAATAACGCGGGAGTCTGACGGACGGATGTACACCGATGGGTCAATTTTATAATGGTGCCTAGTGGTACTCCGGACGTAACAGGCAAGTTTTCTGATGGTACTTGGTCATACAGGACATATTGTGAACGATTAGTTAAGAAATCCCTAACCCAATTTGTTAATATTCCCTCTCCAATAATACTTCGAAGTTTTGCAATTAATTTGTTGTTGCATATGGAATCAAACGCTTTTGCAATGTCAAATAGTATCATATCCGTTTGCGTGCAGTTGTTAATAGATAATGCTAAATCGTGAACAACTTCTGTTAGTTGCGTGGTAGTCGATAATCCGCTGCAAAACCCGTGCTGGCAAGATGACAAAACGCCATTACCTTCTAAAAAACGGTTAAGTGTTTCAAAATTATATTTTGTAATATTTTGCATGACGTGCTGGTTAAAGATATTGGCCTAAAGTTTGAAGGATTATCGCTATTTCCTGCTTTGGTAATCGGTGCTATTTTAGCTTTTTTCCAGTCGTCTGGAAGTTTTGCTACGGCGAGAGATTTGCGGAAAACCATACCAAGGTATTTGCTGCACCATTCGGCATATCGCTTAAGAAAGGGATTGGGGATGTCGTCTGGTCCCGAAGATTTTTTGGGGTCTAGGTCGAGCAAAAGAGAAAATATTCCTTCATCAACTGCATCTATAGGGCTGATTCCAATATTATTCATGTGTGCAAGCTGTGGAATTTTCCCGTCATCTTTTGTAAAAACAGAGTAAAAATAGTTGTTGTACATATCAGATTTCGCCGTTTACTGTTGCAACGAAAGTTCAGGACTGCTGCTTTTTTCTAGGGCTGAAATGCTTTCAGAACCTTTGTGGGTTACCAGTAATGAATGACGGTAGCGTTACTTCAAAGTAATGTTGTTTTGCTTGCTTTGTTTTGGCCCTAAAGTGTGAAATAGCTGTTTTTGATTTTGATGTATTTGCACTGCAGCACTGTTTCTTTTTTTTAGCGCTTTCCGAAGTCGTTTGACTTTCCGCTTTGCGTGTTGAATTTCTCTTGTGATCCAGGGGTTATGTCTTTGCGGCCATGTACGCCGCAGTGGTATAAATTCATTCATGCAGTGCAGAACATTGTGCTTGAACCTTAGCCAAAGGTCATTTACAGTTGTGGCGGGATCACAGTTCAATTCCACAAACTCGTAAAACTCATGGGCTAAATAAGTTAGTACGCTGGCGTCGTCTGCTTTACTGAAGTCTGGGACATGGTTTACTGTTGATTGTAGGTGTAATCTGTGATCAAGTGCTAACCGGCAAGCAGGCACTCTGTGGTCTGAAATGCCCTCTACAACATCAACCTGAGTGTCCACATGGCTAAGGTGACTACTAATAAGTAATAAATCTAGTACACTTGTGGCTGTTCCTTGAACACGAGTTGGGCATCAAACAATTTGTTGGAGGTTGAAATTTAACATTAAATCAAATAAATCCTCTGATCCCTGTGAGGTGTGGTGCATGGTACACCAGTTTATGTCAGCAAGGTAAAAATCACCCATTATCACGACTGCAGAGCTATGGACATGCTGCTGAAGAAAATTGTGGATGGAAACTATGCATTCCGAACGAGAGGATGGGCTACAATAAACGCAACCCGCCACTATGCTTGTGCTACTGCACAAAATTTCGCAGAAAACCGCTTCTGTGTCCGGAACGTCTGGCAGTAGTGTGTATGAAATGGAACGTCGAATTAACAACGCGACGCCTCCGCCTCGAGATAGTCTGTCGTTTCGGATGACAGAATAGCTAGGGGGAGTGAATTCATGGTCGAGTATATCTGATGGGTGCCAAGTTTCTGTGATTGCTACAGTATCTGGTTCATGAAGTAGAAACAAGTTCTCAAGAGGCTGCACTTTATTCACGAGGCTTCTGGCGTTCACGTTTAGCAATGTTAATTTTTCTTTTGTGTGCTACTCCGCGTGTTCGGCCGAGTTGTAGTTTTTTGGTTTGTTCAGTGGCACCCTTTCTTCTTTTTCCTCATCTCAAACAAAGGCGCAGTCATTTACGTACAGCCTCTCGAAAGCCAGTGCCACTTTTCCTTTTCAGCTCGGTTCGATTTCTCACTGTCCCAAAACTTTTTTCCTAATTTCGCGAGTTTTGCGACAGAAATCTTCGCCAATAGCGTAATCAGTTCCCTTAAGATGCTTTCCATTCTTTAGTATGGCTTCCTTCTGACGCGAATCCACAAGCTTAAAGATAACTGGTCTGGTTTTATTGGGAGCTGGTTTACCTAGCTGGTGGATGCGCTCGATCGCAATCGGTTGTAGTTTGAGTTTATCCTGTATGACGTCCCTGTTTACTGCCTGTTCGAGGGTTTCACTTGTCTCAGATATTGCTTCCGGCAATCCGTATACGATTAGATGAGATCTTCTGCTCCTATTTTCAAGATCGTCTATTCTGTTTTCTAATGTTTGTATTACCCTAGTCATTGAATTAAGTTGCGTTTTACAGTGCCCAAGCTCTACCTCAAGGACTGACAGAGCGTCAAGTTTGTTATCAATGTCTACTAGCCGCTTTTCTTTTATTTCCTTAATGTCGCTTGCAATGTCCTTTAGTTGGTTAGAAAACTTCTTCAAGGGTGGGGCCTGGGTTAGCTTCAATGTCTCCTCCCAACAACAACAGTTTTTTAAGATACTTCGTGCTATCTCACGCCATGCTAAACAGCCGTGGGCACGCCAACACCAACAGGATGCGGTCACTTGAGCGAAAGCATTTACCGTAGTTTCTGCTTACCTGCAGAATGAAGACAAATGGGTTAGCGAACCGCATTCCGCTGGTGAAGCCGTGCCCAGTGACCGTCGCCTCAGGGAGGCTGTCCTTTATAGGTGGTCTGGAGGGGGGCGCTGCTAGTTGGTTCTGCGCACCGAGATGCGCCGATGTTGTCTTGCGTGGACTGATTCCATTCAGCAGGCCCGGCACGTGTAGAACCCTCTTGTTCAAGATTATCGCCGTTTCGTTTATGCTCAGCCATCCAGTGTCGCCATTGCTGGCGGGGTACAGCTGGATGAGGAAGAACTGCAGAATGAAGACAAACGGGTTAGCGAAACGCATTCCGCTGGTGAAGCCGTGCCCAGTGGCACGGCTTCACTATTTTATAACTACAAGTTCTTTCTTAATGAAATTCAGTTGCGAGTAAGCGCCCATGTTGAGCCCTTTTGTTTCTTCCTAGCCCTCTTGCCCCAGTGGGCTATTAAAATCAAGACGAAGCTGTTAGACACGCTGGTGATGACGTAACACTAAGGATATCAAATATCATATCAGCGCGTGTTGCGTTGGCTTTCATGTTAGAGTCTTCCTAATGAACAGGAAAAAAAAAACATTTGCTTAGCGGCCTTCACGGTCAGAAACACACAACTGTTTTTTCTTCTCTCGTGCTTCTTCGCAGAACTGGCGTACTATCATGGGTACTGGGTACACCGAGATCGCGTGTTGCTGCTCCACATTTACTGCAAGTTTTAGGAAATGGCTCAGCAAATGGATTCGGTTATTGACACTTTCTGGGTAGCAGACCTAGTTGCTCAGCTGGGTGCACACCCGCCCGTTTCGAAATGCACTCTGTGGTTGGTGGAACTTGTCTCACAGGAGGGAACACTGGCGTTGATGAAGAAGTCTGTCACTCAGGTGGCAGTCCAGGAACCACACTAAAAGGGGTAAAGCTCGACCGCAGGTGGTTGTGATGGCGTCGTCAACTCCTCCTGTATGTGAAAATGAAATCAGCGATGTCATCGGTGGCTGTGTCAGTCACTCTTTCTGGCTTCCAAACTGGCCCCGAACGGAAATATTGTGCGTAAATGTAGTCCGTGTCTTACAGGAGGCGTGGTGTGAGCTATTATGGACAAAAATTCTACTTGAGCTGCCTCAGCGTGACAGTAGCTCTCATGTCTTAATGCAGCAACACTAAAGCAGTCTTTAACGTACAGCCAATGACCAGGTCCGCTGGCGCACACCCACTAGTTTTCAGGAGAGTAAACCTCTAATTGAAAAGAATACGAGAAAGTTGGCATGTAAAACTCCCTTCAGCGGATTTCTTTAGCTTTGGCCTGATGCACTGAGCTGCCCAGTTCGGCAGCATCCTTCGACCCTGGACGGCATGGAGGTGTCAGTACTTCTTTGATATCATTTCGATGCAGAAAGTTTTTGAATTCCTGGCTTACGAACACTGGTCTGTTGTCGGACACCACTACGTCTGGTAGTCCGTGAGTAGCAAACATGACCCTTAGGCACGGGATAGTGGCCTCTGTCGATGATGTAGATTTAGGCACGGCCTCCATGCACTTTGAAAATGCATCGTTGATGATCAGCGCGTAGCGGTTCTTCAATGGTGTAGTGAAGTCAATATATAGGCAAGACCTTGGTGTGTGCAGAAACGACCATAGCCTCATCACTACCGGCCGCGCAACCTTTTGGTGTTCTTGGCAGACCAGACAATGACAAACTGCAGCCTCGTCCGACGAAGACTACTAGGCGCGACTCCTGGCGAATGCCTTCATCTTGGTCATTCCAGGGTGCCTCATGAGGAAATCGCAAAGCTTCTTGCTGTAATGCACTTGGGATTACCACACGATCCGAGAAGTATACAGTCTTCTAACACTTTTATCTGAAGTTTTCTGTCAGTGTAGAACCTGAACTCGAGGTCACGTGGCTCACTTCCAGATCATAAGAAATCTAATAGTTTCGCTAAGGTTGGGTCCTTAGAGAATCATCATTTCCACTGGTATAGCGCACCACGACAAGCACACACAAAAGAGATATGCACACACACACACAGCGCTAACTTGCAACTAATGTTTTATTTGCGATCACACACGCTGTTTATACAACAGTAGACCGATAAAACCTGGATAATGTCACGTCAAGAATACAGCACAGCCCATGCACGTGTCATCACCGATAGCGACAATCTACACAAGCCCCTGAAAGTGAAGATTCTAAATACTTCTTTTCTATAAATGACAAAGCTACGGAAGCCACACTCACACATCTTTCTTTCCTTTTGTCTGTTTCAAAAGCTTCAATAATTTCACGTGTGGTTCTGTCACGGGCCTTAAAGAGTATACGGGTGTTTTGGAAAATAGGGACGCAACCGCACCTCTGACAGTGAAGGGCCAAATGACCACATACGGCTCTTTCTACGTTGTACTTGTGTTCACTTAGTCTTTCATTCAGACACCTTCCAGATTGGCCTATGTATTTGCAACTGCAAGTCAAAGGAGTGCTATTGACAACACCACAACAACACTTCACAAATTTCTCCCGGTGCTTAATCTTACAATCCTGTTTCCCGCTACTTTCTGCATCGACCTTTTTGCACATTCCTTGCAACTTTTCGGGAGCAGAAAACACTACATCCGCACCCGCCTTCCTTGCTATCCTTCGCAAGTTATGCGAAATGGCATGTATGTAAGGCACTACAGCAACCTTGCCTGCCTTAGTGGCGGTTGCCTGGTCTTTGACGTTTGCCCTTCCTTTCCTGCCTATACATTCGGCAACAGCGGTCACCAAGTGCAAGGGGAAGCCAGAGTTTAATAAACGTTTTGCTTGAGCTCACAAGCTCTCGTCAAGCTTGTGGTGGCACGACTTCATCAGTGAATTCTGAAAACAGGATTTTATCACCGCACACTTTACTAATTTCGAATGAGCGAACGTGAACAGAAGAACCGGTTTATTCCCTCGCGCTCCATAGCTCCAGCATATTCTTGCTGGCGAAAAATACAGCACGAGTCAAGGAATCTTATGAAATTGTCGTTTGGTACTTCATGCGTCAGCACCAAGGGAGATAAAACTGTCAAGAACATGGTTAGAGTTTCATTCACAACTGCGTTAAAATTGTTATGATCATTATTGGCAACGATCAGATAGTCATCTACATATCTAAAAACAGCAATAACGTCAGTGTGCTTCATACGTTCGTCAAAGACCTTGTTACGTTTTGCTAAAAACAGGTCGCTCAGGTACGGGGCTATGCAAGAACCTATACATATCCCGTTCTTTTGTTTTACAGTGTTTCCATTCCACGTCGCATAGGTCGAGTTAAGATAAAAGTAAAGGAGCTCTAAAAACTGATCACTCAACAGACCGGCAGTATTTTGAAAATCAACCGGTCCTACTCTGTCTATACCTTCCGACACACACGCCATCAACTCTGCCTGAGGGAGGGTGTAATAAAGGTCCCTAACGTCAATCGAAAAAACTAAATGGTCTGCGTTTTCCGTGCCGGCGAGAAAGTCTAGCACTTGTTCTGACTATTTCACCAAAAAGGGGTCGTCAAGAGATATCAACTTCAAATGTTTTTGTAGAAATAACGCAATGCACTTTTGCCAGGATTCATTCTCTGAGATGAACACTAGGCACTTAAAGGACGATTCCCTCACGCTGCTACCAGCCGATAAAGATGGTGGCTTTGCGGTTATGCGTAAATCGTTGTATCGAGCGAAGAGGTCAGAGGCCATCAATTCTGTATTTGATACTCATAACGATATTTCGTTACAAAAAGTGCGAACTACCGCGAAGAAGCTATGCAAAAGCTTTAATCTTGAAGGCCTGGTTACATCGATCGAGAAGGCAAAAAAAGTGGATCTTGATACTTTTTTCATGGCAAAGACGCATAAAGTTGACTGCCCTTTCAGAGTGATCATCTCAGAGAACGAATCCTGGAAAAAGTGCATTGCGTTATTTCTACAAAAACATTTGAAGTTGATATCTCTTGATCACCCCTTTTTGGTGAAAAAGTCGGAACAAGTGCTAGACTTTCCCGCAGGCAAGGAAAACGCAGACCTTTTAGCTTTTTCGATTGACGTTAAGGACCTTTATGACACCATCCCTCAGGCAGAGTTGATGGCGTGTGTGTCGGAAGGTATAGACAGAGTTGGAGCGGTTGATTTTTAAAATACTGCCGGTCTGTCCAGTGATCAGTTTTTAGAGCTTTTTTACTTTTATCTCAACTCGACCTATGCGACGTGGAATGGAAACACAGTAAAACAAAAGAACGGAACGGGATATGTATAGGTTCCTGCATAGCCCCGTAACTGAGCGACCTGTTTTAGCAAAATGTAACAAGGTCCTTGACGAACGTATGAAGCACAGTGACATTACTGCCGTTTTTAGATATGTAGATGACTATCTGATTGTTGCCAATAATGATCATAACAATTTTGACGCAGTTGTGAATGAAACTCTAACCATGTTCTTGACAGTGTTGTCTCCCTTGGTGCTGACGCATGAAGTACCAAATGACAATTTCATAAGATTGCTTGACCTCAGGCTGTATTTTTCGCCAGCAAGAGTGTGCTGGAGCTATGAAGCGCGAGAGAATAAACCGCTTCTTCCGTTCACGTCCGCTCATTCGAAATTGATAAAGCGTGCGGTGATAAAATCCTGTTTTCAGAATTCACTGATGAAGTCGTGTCACCACAAATTGACGAGAGCTTGTGGGCTCAAGCAAAGCATTTATTGAACTCTGGCTACCCCTTGCACTTGGTGACCGCTATTGCCCAATGTATAAGCAGGAAAGGAAGGGCAAACGTCAAAGACCAGGCAACCGCCACTAAGGCAGGCAAGGTTGCTGTAGTGCCTTACATACATGCCATTTCGCATAACTTGCGAAGGATAGCAAGAAATGCGGGTGCGGATGTAGTGTTTTCTGCTCCCGAAAAGTTGCAAGAAATGTGCAAAAAGGTCAATGCAGAGAGTAGCGCGAAGCAGGACTGTAAGATTAAGCACCGGGAGAAATTTGTGATGTGTTGTGGTGTTGTCTATAGCACTCCTTTGACTTGCGGTTGCGAATACATAGGCCAATCTGGAAGGTGTGTGAATGAAAGACTAAGGAAACACAAGTACAGTGTAGCAAGAGCCGTATGTGGTCATTTGGCCCTTCACTGTCAGAGGTGCGGTTGCATCCCTATGTTCCAAAACACCCGTATACTCTTTAAGGCCCGTGACAGACCCACACGTGAAATTATTGAAGCTTTTGAAATAGACAAAAGGAAAGAAAAATGTGTGAGTGTGGCTTCCATGGCTTTATCTAAAGAAAAGAAGTATCTAGAATCTTGACTTTGACGGGCTAGTGTAGATTGTCGCTATCAGTGATGACACGTGCATTAGCTGTGCTGTATTCTTGACGTGACTATATCCAGGTTTTATCGGTCTACTGTTGTAAAAACAGCGTGTGTGATCGCAAATAAAACATTAGTTGCAAGTTAGCGCTGTGTGTGTGTGTATCTCTCCTTTGTGTGTGTTCTTGTCGTGGTGCGCTATACCAGTGAAAATGATGAATCTCAACCAACTAGCCCAGCAACGTGCCTTAGCAATGTTCCTTATTGAAGCTTCCGTGACTACAGTCTATCGTGGCACCCGAGTATAAACAGCCTCAGCATAAAAGCTACCGCTGGTTTTTCCACAGGTTGAGCGTACGCTCTTAGTGGTAGTTGACTAAACCTTCTGCGTTGGCATTGCGTGCTCCCAGCCTGTACATCGGTACACGCACTTAGCATCAGAGTCCAACGCATGATACGCGGTGAACACATCGTTGGCACGCGCTTGCCCAGAGCAAGCTCGTCCAGTGATTGTTTATAGTCCATGATAGCTTCGAACTCACGTACCCAGAGGTATTGTCGGAACTTCGTCGTGCCACTCATGAGCACAGGAGTCTCCTTGTTGAGATGAGTGATTCCGCTCAGCTGGCGCTAGACTTCGTGATGCAAATGTGATCGGTCGTTCTGCACCCGAGTCTTTTCTATAGGTGAGAGTGGCACCAGCACCGTACAATGACACGTCAAATACGAGAACCACTGGTCTTGGGGGGTCGTACTGTGCCAGCACTGCTGCCTAAACAAGTAGCTGCTTGCTCCTTTGAAAAGCACGTTCGTGACACTCACACTACTCCCAACACACTGGCCACAAGCAGCTCGGTCAAAGAATGCAACACGCTAGACAGCCCCGGTAAAAATGTGCCGTAGAAGATGTCTAGGCCTAGCTAGCGCTGTAATGCCTTGACATCCTCGGGTCTAGGAGCCTTCAGCACAGCCTCTACCTTTTCAGGACTTTGTTGAAAACCCGCAGCCGCGGCAACCTAACCCAAGTATTAAACTGATCGATTCACTAAGGTACATTTATTAAGCTTCGTTTTTAGCCTTGTTTGCTTCAGTCGGCCTAGAACTAGGCCCAGGCTTCTTAGATGGTCATGATCCTCAGGCCCCGTCACAAGAGCGTCGTCGAAGTACACAACATGCCTGAGCCCTTGTAGCAGGTTTTTCCTATCCTGCTGAAACATTGAAAGAGCACATGTGACGCCAAAAGGCAAACGCGCGTATTGGTACAGACGTTTTGGTGTGTTGCTTGTCACCGGCTTGAGGGATGCCTCGTTCAGTTCAAGTTGCAAATACGCATGCTTTAGGTCCAACTTTCTGAACATCTTGCCACCACTAACATGGCTGAACAGGTCTCCAACTCGCGGTATCGGGCATTTGGCAGGCATTGTCATAGTAATAATAGTTACTTTGAAGTTGCCATAAATCTGAATCTACCCACTCCGCTTCATGATAGGCACGATAGGCGCAGCCCATTCCGAAGACCTATTCGGACGCATTACTTCAACTTGGTCCATGCGTAGTAGCTCCTCGTGAACGCGGTCGATCATTGCAAACAGAGCAGGATGAGCCTTCGAGAACCACCGCTTGACGTTGTCTTCCATGGGGATTTTCGCGGACACTCCCTTGAATGTTGCCTAGGCATCGTCGAAAACACTCGCATTTTCAGCGATAAGTTCCTTAACCGATGCGATAGGATTAACGTCCGTCACAATGCGTTGCTAGATTCAGAGGCCTTTCATCCAGCCATGCCCCATCAGGGATGGGCAGTACCCCGAGACGATGTACAAAACGTTCCGGCTCTCATGGTTTCCGAGTCGTCGCAGGTGTGTTGCCTTGCACTGGAGACAGCTCACCTGTGTAGCCTTTTAGCATGATGCTTGACATTTCCAAACGAGACGACGGAAATGCAGCGAAAGGTCACTTTCGACCCGCAGACACGCTTGCTCCGATGCCGAGTTCCATAATGAGTGAAGTTTCATTGACGGCCACTTCAGCCCTGTACGGGCTACTGTCGTGATCCGGAGCGTGCACTTGACACATTCTGTTGACTTGCGTTGATGGTTCTCATAGCGACTTTCTTCGTTGTCTATGAAATGAATTGACTGATGCTTCCAGGGTGAAAACGCTTAACCACGTGAGCTCGTACCTGCAACTGTCTTGCATTTGCATACTCGCACCAAGTGCACCTTGCTTTGCCACTTGTGACAGAGGCTACTTGCATGTCGGGACGGCGTTGCTAGATGCTCGCCTCCGCAGCGGAAACATGAAACTGGTTTATGCGTCGTCTCCTCTGTATCACGTGACACAGCATTTGTCGGCGCTACAGTCATAGGCATGATTGTCGACTGCGCGCGAGAATTTTCGTTCACCACTTTCTGCACGACAACTGTCTTCTTTGTGGTATCAAGAATCAAATCTGGTGACTCCAATAGTCGTCGCTTGATGCCAGCCACAGTCCGGTCTCGAAGCATTATGTCGCGGAACGCGCCGATAACCCAGTCGACAGCAAGTTTGTTTAGGCTAGCGAAGAAATTCCCAGCCGTTTCACCGGAATGGCGTTTTCTTGAACTGAACGTTGCAACCACTTCTGATGGTCTCAGCGAAAAATGCTTCTTCAATACGTCAAGGATCGTTGACAGGCTTGTTTCAGACGGCTTAGATGGTGACAGCATGTTCCACAGTAATGAATACGTGATCGGGGCCAAACAGGTAAAAAGTACTGCTCGCTTTTTTTTTTTCATCTTCGATGGCGTTGGCTACGGCAAATTGTTCTACCCACTCTTGTTACTCATCCCAGCTGGCTGTTCTCACGTCGAATGACTCAAGTTTGCAGACTGCAGGCATCCTCACTGTTATACGGTACGCTAGAGAAGACAGCCTTAACAGGGATCAAGGAAAGTTCCAAGCAGCACCAGTAGATGACACTTTTATGCTCGTCATCACTGTCACAGTTGGTCATTGTCAACTCGCGAAAAGCTGCTGAAGCAAAACAGTACGCTTGATACCGTAAAAAAACACTGCTCTCTATTTCCTATGCACTCATATTTTTTCGAAGCTGGTGATGACGAAACGCAATGCATATCCCTTATGTCACATCACATGTCAGCACTTGTTGTGGTGGCTATATGGTACACTTTGCTCTTAGTATGCGAACTGTTCGGTCCTATAATGCGGAAAGCTTTTTTTTTTGAAGCGCGAACACTGGTGACAAAGTAGTTTTCTATGTGCAACCCGGGATCGCTGTACAGTGACAAATGTGAGAGTGAACAAAGGCGGTTATAAGCATGTTGGGAGGGAAGTAGTTTCGACATTTTAAAATGACGTGCGATGCATAAGAAGTTTTGTTAACTAAACAGTGCACATAAAGGTGACCTTTTAAGTGTTTGTAAATTATAACACCGAGAAAGTTTGTCTCGCTAGATTTTTTTACAAGATAGTGGGTGCAAATGACGTCATAATGTATAGCAGTTTTCTATTTTTCATTGTGAAGTAAATAAGAGCTGCCTTCATTGAACTTAAGTGAAGAGCGTTCGAATTGCACCATTTGTGCAATATTTGTTTGTTGCTCAGGTTAGATTTCTCACGATTGGTCCTTACGAGGATAGTGTCATCTGCATAAAGCACATTGGTCGCAAGCAAACGTTGTGAAGGAAACTCACTTTTATACAGTAGGAGAAGTAAGGGTCTTAGTATGGGCCATGGTGGAACGCCCTTGACAGTATGGGTGCTGTTTGACTGGTAAACTCTAAATTTTAATAATTTGTTGCTAATTTTCCAAGAAACTACGAATCAACGTCAGAGGTTTTTTATTGATTTCATAGCGCAGTATATTCATGTTCAATACAACATGGTTTAAAGAATCAAAGGCTTGATTAAAATCAATGAACATGATTAACTGATTGAAATGTGTTTTACGTCCAAAAGTCAACATAGGAATGTGAGAGTCGCCGTACCGGAAAGCTCGGCAAATTTGGACCAGCGGAGTTCTTTAACGTGAACCCAAATCAAGAAATTTTTGAAGATTCCAAGCACTAAATTGCCATTGTTCATTGACTTACAAATTATATCTGAAAAACTTCATACTGCAGCCTAGAAGTGTGGCATCTTAAGCTAGTTGGTACGACATGATGATAGTTATAGCGCCAGAACACAACGACGACACAAAGAAAATAAAGAATGACATGAAGGATACGAGAGTGACCACAGAGACAAGAAGGACACAAATGACACGAGCGCGTCTCCTTCATGTCCTTCCTGTCTCTGTGTCGTCATTTTGTTCTTGCGCTATAACTATCTTCATTCTGCAGTTTGCGTGGGCACACCTTTTCTAACGTCTAATTGGTCCCGAGTAAAAGTAATGTGCCTTTCCAAATAGTCACTTGGCCGGAAAGCGAATTCTTTCAGGTATTTTGCTGAAGATGGCACCACTAATATCTAACAATAATTTTGTATTCTTCCTTTGTCCTTCGACATGTGAAGTCGCAGTACTTTGGTAATTTTGATCTGTGCTGGGAACCTACTCGAAACAAATATTCTATTGACAATATGAGTGAGAACTTGTCACATGCTATCTGTAAAACTTGAATGGCATGCCCAGAAGCATTGTGAACTCCCGAGGCTGTGTTTCGCTAGTTTGCATTAACGTTCCCGCGAACGTTATAAACATTTCTTATCATGAACAGTCCCGGAAATTAGTCGTTAACATTGTATACTTAGGCTTTTTATAAGCTAAGTTCACGTTTTGCTCATTTATTTCATGCACGTTTTGTATACTTTCGGGTATTCCAATGGTTCTCGAGCCGACTTAACTTATACACTAAGAAAACTTGTTGTTGCGCTAGTTGGTAGAGCATTTTGAAAATTTAATTCGAGCGCGAAAACTTTACACAATCACTCATTTTATGTTCTAATGACAATAGTCATTAAAACATAAAATTTGTATTTTTGAGGCTCAGCAAGCTTTATTGAAGGGCTAAGAGACCCATGATTAGTACGCTAACAAATCCTATGTGTGATATTCAGATTTTCGCAGCGTAAAGCACTTTTATATTTCATAATACGGACGTTGGAGTTTTAACGTGAGTGCTGATTTTACGGCAGACCAAAATATGCCTAATATAGTCTCTAGTAAACACCAACATCGGGGAGCTACTGCACATAACGTCGATGCACCTCTAAATGTACTTAGTAAACTCCTTGATGCATGCTTTGAATATCAATGATTTGCACAGTACGTCGGATCTGTATTTTTTTTTGCTTTTAGCTAAGGGCCGTTAGTTGAATTGTCATGTTTTTGTGATGGAAGAATATTGTGCACGCCGCCAGTTAGGCACGCCATCTATACTGATTAAGGATCAGTACGTGAGTACGGATCCTAAATGCACAGTGCGTTACGGCGATGTATATATTGTTAATGAGTATAAACATCTGTGTAGGCGGGAACAGGGAGGCTTTTTTATTTATTAATACTTCAATCCTGTCATGAATTTTAACAGGAGTGGGTAGAAGTGTCTACAAATAGTATATATATATATATATATATATATATATATATATATATATATATATATATATTCTCTTATGAATATCTAATAGGATGGCCAATAGTCCCTTCTAGCTGTTAATTTCTTGCGCCTGTCTGAATACCCGCTTCTTTTTTGCGCATTCGTTTTAACGTGTTAATAAACCACGGAGAGCGAGAATTTGATGAAACCTTCCTTTTAGGTACGAAGTGATTAATAAGGGATAGCAATTTGTTCTCATATTCTAATCAGTTCTGCTCAACTGATCACTTCCCAAAGTTAGCAAAAAACAAACCAGCAAAAGATTGTAATTTTTTGTTCATTCCATCAAAGTCCACCTTACTGTAGTTTTGGATAACTTTGCTTTTTTCTTGATGAAGACCCGTGCTTTTGAGGTAAAGTGGATTATACAGTGGTCGCTTATACCCTCTAGATGTGTTAAAGGCGCAGCTTAGTCAGTTATAATGGTAAGTATTAAGTCCAATATGTTGGCGAAAGTGGGATAAATGCGAGTGTGAAATTCTACGAGCTGGGTCAAGTTAAAGTCATGACTAAA
The DNA here is from genome assembly GCA_013436015.1 of Rhipicephalus annulatus. Taxonomy (NCBI): domain Eukaryota; kingdom Metazoa; phylum Arthropoda; class Arachnida; order Ixodida; family Ixodidae; genus Rhipicephalus; species Rhipicephalus annulatus. The sequence goes on from WOVY01009598.1 coordinate 848,349, forward strand.
ACCCGAAAATTTGTTGCTTTCAGCTGAGCTATGCTTTAAAGTAACTGAGTCTCTTTCCCCCATGATATCTGGAAAGTTGAAGTCGCCAAGAATGAACAAAGGGTGATTTGGGATATCTGACGAACAGCTGATTAATAACATTGTGCAGGTCATTACAGAAGGATGATGAAGCGGTTGGTGACCGGTAGCAAACAAAATATTATGTTACGTGAATCAATGAGCACATGCACGCACGTACACTAGCTCAAGTGAAGATAGAACAAAAAATTATCGTTTCATATTTAGTTAGTTGCATTCCTATCAGTACTATACAAGTAAGCATTGATTAAATGAGAATTCGTTTTCTTTCACACCACGCTCACAACGTAAAATATCAAAATGAATGGTGTTTAAAAAGAATAAGACAATGAGCAAAAATTCATGCTGTTTTCTTGAACAGCTGACGAAACGCTATTGCATACTTACTTGCCACGAATTGGAAAGTGTTCGATATACATTTTAATTCCTCACCGGACTACCAGGAACACTTTGCATTGGGGCAACAATAAATTAACCATGAAGTGATTATTTTTAAGAATAGAGAGAAAGAAGTGGCAGGCCGGGATGCTTACTTGAGATTGACATCCGTTATGCTGCCCAGCACAGTATTATGCAAGCTTCCTATAGAGTGGTTATGCATCTTGCATGTATGTCTGTAAATCAAGAACATTGGGTAGAACTATATTTGTCTTACAAATTGGTTGCAGGACTGTGGAGGCTGTAGGGCTGCTTAGTCAATATGAATGGTGGAATCCCTGGACATGTGTTCAACTATGCTGCATCAGCTGCTTGGTGTTTTCACAGCATCTTTGCAGATGTGTTTGGTGAGTGAAGCAAGCACGTTGCAACACAGGGAAAACAATAATATGGCAGCACCTTTTGTGCGCGCCTTACATCCCTAGTATAACAAATATTTATCCTCAACCTTGTGGCCTGTTATTTTTAAAGACACTTCTTTTTCCTTTATATTTGAGTCTTGATGCTTTTACAGCAATGTATTTGTGTTTACCATTAAGTGTTCTTGAACAAATAACTGATCTCAATAATGACAAAACACCATTCATACTTAGTCCTTAGCATAAACTGGCACATATCTATAGCTGATTCAACTGTTTAGTTTTGGCTGTGATGATAATGGGCAAAGCAAATACAAGTTCAGAATTAAGTGGTCGGTGACGTCTGTTTAGGCTCTGCCATATTGCTTTGCAACCAGAGTTACTTGTGGCCACATATACAATAAAGGCATATGACATGCATTCTAAATGAGATTAGCCTATGACATTTCACTGCATCTTATTACGATTCGAACAAGTGCAGATGTCTTTAGCTTGCCACTATAAAGGGATTTCAAATCAACAAAAGGTTGAAATTTAGTCATGGTGTTGCAGCTGTGTATGACTCTAGCATTGATGCATAGCCATGATAACTTTCCTATATGCTGTCGCAATAGTAATGTTACACACATTGGATTATACAAAAGAGGTCCTCGCTTATTTCGCTTTTTTACGCTATGCTTCAATCATTGGCTTGTCTCTTCTTGCCATGTGCTCTTCCCAACTGTGCAAGAAGCACGAGCAGTGGGCACTGAAGCACGTATTTAAAAAAACTCTTGTAATGTGAGCACTGAGGGGCTGAACACTTCCGAAAGGCTCAAAAAGGAAAAGGCATTGTTTCTTGCTACTTTTTGTGCACCCATAGCTAGTTGGGCTGCTGCAGTTGTCACTGTTGATCAAGACACTTTTATGAAGTCGTTGCACACATTTTCTTGAAATGTTGAAAAATAAGTGGAGCTGGTTTAGCACCCTTTAGTGCAGTTACATACAGAACTAGTTTTCAATGTGTAAGCAAAATCTGTTCACTCTAAATCAATCTTAACACTATCTGAAATTCATGAAATATTCGCAGAAAAGCTCAAGAAAAGGCTAAGTGGTCATCCCTTGAAAGTGGAAGAGATACCCTGCTTTTAAAAGGTTAACAGACAGTCTAGTGGTCTCGACATTACATACACTACAAAATATTCATGCTTGATGTAATGAGAGGGGTTTTTAGTAGAACTGTTGTCACTTTGCCCTGTATTCCTGAAATTGTTAACATAGGGTTAATACAAGAATGACTTTATGCCTTTATTTTATGCAAATGTTGTGCTTACCCAGTCGTTATAAATTGATTTGGATAAAATCATAAATGCTTTATTTTTTACTATATAGCTGGATTGTTTTTAATATATATAAGCATACACGCGAACACAGTTAGTGACGTGGTTGATTAAGCCATTACTATCACCACCCTCACTACACCTGCTACAGTGCACAGTGTGACGAAAATAGTTGTACTTAACATTACGCGCAGCATACACTTTTATGTCTCAAAATGTGTTAGAAAGCCTGCTAAAGATGTGTGTACTTTTTCACTCCAACTAACTATTCTGATCGTACTCAAAGCAGCTTCCGCTCTTTCAAGGTCTTCACACTTTTTGGTGTTCAAAAGAAGTAGCAATGCCATATCCTTCCTTTTTCGGCCTACTAACCACACTAACAATGAGAATTGCCCGTCGAAATTACCTAGGAAAGTATAGGGATGGTATAAAAAGTAATGAATATGCAATTATATAAAAACGTGAACCTATTATTAACTTGTCGCCAAGTTGCTTTTTCGTTCACTTTTTTTCACAATTTTGTTAGTTATTTTTGATATAGCCACTATTGTTTGCTTTGCATATTTGTCTGTTAGCTCTCATTGTGTGTTCAGCAAAGACAACAAACCCTTAAGTTTATACTTACTTCTTTTACTCAAGAATCTGGAACAGTGAATTCCAGTAATCTTAGCGGTATGTGACTTGTTTTTAATCAGTTGTGCGTGTATTCGTGTATTTAGGTGGGAGGGCACAGCCTTGCCACGCCATGTGACTTGCAGATTTTCTGAGAACTAACAGATGCATAATGCTGCCAAGGAAATGTAGGGATAATGGAAGTACCCGTAACTGAATTTTTGTGAAAAAAGTGAAAGAAAAGATAACTTGTCATGGCGAGGGACTGAACCTGCAACCTACGAATAAAGCGTGCGGTGCTCTACCAACTGTGCTACCACATCAGCTATTGCCCCTTCCGCTTTGCACAGTATATATGTGTACCTCATTGTAAGCGAGTCAGTCAGCCCCGCTTGTTGCCATCATGGCTAGTTTGGACACTTTTTCTTTTCTATTGGCATTACACTCCCGCAGGGGCGCCTGCACAAATAGGCGTTTGGTGTGTAGCGACACCACGGACCCGAGCTAACGGGGGAGTTTTGACTCCCTCACACGCCTAGCCGTGCATGGCGTTGCCGTGTCTGGGGAAAAGGGGATCCTGGGGGTGGAGCCGACGCTGGGTGATTGGACCTTTAAGGCCCCCCGGCAGAGGCAACACACCCCTTTGGCCCCGGCTTCACGTAGACGGCACCCCTGGGCTGACTCACCCAGAGGAAATCGGCAGTCGCCTTTTCCTTTCTCTCTCTCCCTACATCTTCGTCTTTATCTCTCACTTTTTATCTGTCCTGTCCTCTAGTCTCTTCAGTTTACTTCCAAACTTCCTGGCGGCTAGGGTTAACCCTGTGCAAATAGCCTACCTTGGCCTAGGCGCATTGGGTTATAGTGGCGTTGTACGGCTGGCGTCTGCAGCTTTCAGCATTTCAAACTTGTAGCGTCCCCTTGTTGGGCTCCGTGGTGGGTGGCCGCCAACGCTGCTGAACAAAAATAAGACGGGCATGCATAGAGCATTCCCCCTACTGTGTGATCGTACCGGCTTAAGGCGGGTACGCACCGATGATATAATTTTTTTTCAACCAGCCAAAAGAAACATTTCCCAACTTTCATGTCATTCACTGCGAGAAAACTGGAAAGCAAGGCAGGACCGTATCTCCATTTGTAGTTGCCAGGTGTCTTACTGAAACTCTCAGGGCTGGATACAAAGTAACCAAAATGGCTAGCGGAGACTTTCTCCTCGAAATTCGGGACAAAGAACAATTTGTAAAGCTAGACAGCCTCGCAACATTTGGTGACGTACCGATAACCGTAACACCACACAGATCTATGAACATAACTCGTGGAGTAGTATCTGACGATGACTTACTTAACCTGACCGAAACGGAACTTTAGGAGGGGTGGAAGAGCCAAAAAGTCACTAATCTACAGAGAATTATCATCAGAAGAGATAATAAGGAAACACTGTCAAAACACTTAATACTCACATTTCCATCCAGTAAACTACCAGAATCTATTCAAACAGGGTACACGAAGACATCTATCAGGCCATACATACCAAACCCTCGTCATTGCTTTCAGTGCCAGAGGTATGGCAATGGCTCTAAAACCTGTCGTGCTCGCCAGACTTGTGCACAATGTGGAGTCCTAGGCCACGTGTCTGAGAACTGCAAACAACTGCCACACTGTGTAAACTGCGAAAGAAGCCATGTCGCATATTCACGCTCCTGCACATACTGGAAAAAAGAAAAAGAAATAATTACGTTGAACGGTGAAGGAGAACATTTCATTTAAGGAAGCACGGCCAAGAGTAGCACCACTCTATGGACCTACATACGCTGATGCGGCGCGTCAGGGGGCACCGCCACACCAGCCCTCGCCACTCCTTCGGCCCGCGAATACCGAGCCGGTGGTTGTGGCACCTGCCCCCAAGGCGGCTGTAGCCCAGGCTACACCGCCTACTCCCAAACAGAGACCGGAGACTTTAGAGTCCTCAGGTCTCAAGGCCTCACCTCACCAGGCGAGGCCCGAAATTCGAACTAACAGCCCGCACGTGCGGGCATCCAGTGCCTCCGAGGAGGCAATGGATACGTCGGTACACTTGGTGCCGAAAAAGCGGCGTGGCTCCTTGGAGCGCGCCAAGAGAACAAAAAAGCAGATAGCAGAGCCTGGTGACGGCCTTGTTAAGTGTACTCAAACTGCCTGTCTAAACAGCCAGTCGCTTTTTGCACACACAGCACTATTTTATATTCACCATGAACACTCAAATTATACAATGGAACGTCAGGAGCCTTCTCAGAAACCTTGACGACATCCAAGAGCTCCTACGCGAACACTCACCAAAAGTGCTGTGTGTAGAAGAAACACACCTTAATTCTAAACACACAAATTTTCTCCGTAAATATGTCATTTTCCGAAAGAACCGTGTTGATGCCATGACATCATCCGGAGGTGTTGCCATCATAGTGAATCGAGGAATTGCATGCACACACAACTCCAAACATCCCTTGAGGCAGTGGCTGTTTGAGTGGTTCTTTTTGATAAACTGATCACAATCTGCACTATTTACATTCCTCCTAGCTATCAGCTGCAAAAACGTGATTTACACTCTCTAATTGATGAACTTCCGGAGCCTTATGTTCTCCTTGGAGGCTTTAATGTGCATAGCAGGCTATGCGGTGACTCTCAGTATGACCCGTGAGGTCGACTGATTGAACAGTTCCTTCTGTCGTCGAGGGCATGTCTCCTAAATCGAAAAGAACCAACCTATTAAAATCTCGCTAATAACACCTACTCCTCCATAGACCTAAGCATAGTATCTCCATCTCTTGTGCCTCTACTCCAGTGGAAAGTCGTCAGTAATCTGTACGGAAGTGACCACTTCCCCGTAGTTTTGAGTACAACTACAGTAACGGAGTGCCCACCATGTGTTCCCAAGTGGCTCATAAACAGAGCCGACTCGGAACATTTTCTTACCACAGCTCGTCTAGGTTGGAATGACATAAGTACTTTGAACATTGATGTTGCTGTCAACTACTTCACAGGGTTTTTGATTGATGCTGCAACAAAATGCATCCCACAAACAAATGGACACCCTGGAAAACGGCATGTGCCATGGTGGAACATGAAATGCCGAAACGCGAGCGAACAGCTAAACAGAGCCTTGAGGTTGCTTCAGAACTCACCGACAGCCGAAAGTCTTGACACCTTCAAGAAAATAAAGTCTCAAGGCAAGAGAACGCGTCAGCAGGCCAGAAGAGAAAGCTGGCAGAAGTTTTTGTCAGGGAATCAATTCACACACACAGGAGGCTAAAGTCTGGAACATGGTCGGTGAAATAGCAGGAAAACAAATACACACACTTCCACTCGTAAAAACTCAGGGTGACACCTTAGAAGATCAGGCAAACTCTCTCGGTGCACACTTCGAACAGGTGTCCAGCTCGTCCCACTCTACTGACACTTTACAAAATACAGAACAAGAATAGAAAATCAGAAACTCGAACACAAATGCACTAGATACGAGGCATATAACCAAGCTTTGTCTAGCTGAGCTCCGAACAGCTCTAAACTCCTGCAGTACTTCTGCCCCAGGTTCTGACCGTGTGGTGTATGAAATGTTAAAAAACCTACCATTCGAAACACGAAAAACCTTACTTTGTACAATGCTGTCTGGTTTTCTGGCGCTATCCCTACCTCCTGGAAAGAGGCTAATATTATTCCAAGTTTGAAAGAGGGCAAGGACCCTTCTTTCGCTTCGAGTTATAGGCCTCTTGCACTTACAAGCTGCTTGTGCAAAGCCTTCGAAAAAGTGATGGGCAATGGGTGAGCGTCAGGTTCAGTCAGGTTTAACGAAGGTCTCCAATTGGGCACAGGAAAACGGATTCCAACTGAACCCACAAAAAAGCACGTGTGTCTTGTTCTCCCGAAAGTGAGGCATGCACTCGGAACCCGACATTGAACTGTACGGTCAATGTCTGTCTGTTAATGCGGAGCATAAATTCTTAGCATTAATCTGAGACAACAAGTTGACCTTCGTACCGCACATCAAGTATTTAAAAACAAAATGTTTAAAGCCATGAATGTTTTAAAAGTGTCGTCAGGTACTACGTGGGGTAGTGACAGGCAATGTCCCATGAACATGTATAGAAGCCTCATTCGCACCCGCTTAGATTAAGGGGTCGTTGTTTATCAGCCTGCGACTCAAAGTGCTTTGAAGATGCTGGACCCCGTGCACCATTTGGGCATCCGCATTTCTACGGGTGCTTTTCGCACCAGCCCCGTAGAAAGCCTTTATATTGTGTCAAATGAGTGGTCGCTTCGTCTGCAGAGAACATGTCCTTTGTTTATTTACTTAATGTGAAAGCAGACAAGAAGCACCTCTCCTACTCTACTATTAATGATTTGTCGAGCTCCGTTCTGTTTCAAAACAGGCCTTCCATGAGGCAGCCTTTCTCAGTTCGCCTGAATGGTCTAGCTGAGGAAACTAGAGTGTCACTTGAACACAGTTTAATGGCTCCTACAGCATACCCTCCACCATGGCAGTGGCAGATTATAGACTGCGATGTGTCTTTTCTAGATTTTACAAAACATGTGCCTATTGCCCATATCCGAACATACCGCTGGAACTTCAACAGAAATACATCCTGAGTTCTTTACAGATGCCTCTAAGTCTAACTCCTCTGTGTCCTACGCTGATGTCAGCCCATCGTTTTCGGATGCTGGCTCTCTACATCCAGACACAAGTATCTTCAACGCGAAAGCTTATGCGATACTTTTGGGTGGCTAAACACATCAAGCAAATATAAATACAAAAAGCCGTAATTTATACGGACTTCCTCAGTGTGGTAACGCCACTGCACACTCTTAAAAAACAAAAAAATCCAGTCCTTGTCTCACTTTACTTCATTTTGTGCACACTCTACACACTCGAATAACATGTTGTACTGTGCTGGGTGCCAGGGCACCTTGAGATCCAAGGAACGTGAGGGCAGATCAGCTCACTGCATCCGTCCACAAAAGCACTGCCCCTACACCCATATCGATCCCGGGCCTTGATATTAAGCCGTCTCTCAAACGAAATCTCAGGGAATACTGGCAGAGCAAGTGGGATACACACACACACAACAAACTACACGTTATTAGGCCACACCTTGGTCATGTGCTGCCAGTATCAAAATCGCGTTATACATAGGTAATATTAACGAGACTCAGGATAGGACACACTGTCACGGACGGCCATTTTTGGCGACACCGCGTCACGGAAATTAACGGGCGCCGTACTCCCCGAGTGACCGTAAGAACGGCGGCGCATGAAAGAGAGCCGAGAAGTGCAGAATGGGGTGCTCTTCTTCTAACGTCGCCGCCGACGTTTGATCCTTTTGTAACTGCAGCGGCGTCTGCAAGGTCGTAGAAGGCCGCAGTATACCCCGAACAAGGATTAGACTACGAGACGCACCAGCTGAGAGCCAAACGGTTGACCGTTCCCACGGAGAAAAGCGTGGGAAACGCTCTGGTGGCCAAGCCGTATGACAACAACCCGACAGGTTGTCACTCTCGCTAGTTGAGGGCCCTCTCTCAATTAAAAAAGGGGTGGGGTCAAAATATTTTGGGGGCGGAGTTTCCATCAATTAAACGCACATAATTGGACCCATGTAGAGGTCTCTTGTCCCCAAGGAAGAGAGTGAGGAGACAGGAGGGGGATTTAAGCGCAGGATTTTGCCCTGCTAGGCAGACTAGTCGCTGACCAACATGGTGTAGAAACAGATCAACAAGCATCTCTTCTAGAAGTTTTTAGTGTGGCTCTGTATCGGCTGGCCACCTAAACTTAGCCGTTCGTCTAGCTGTGACGCGATAAGAACGTCTGCAACGTAGACATCGGGACTTCGCCTCGAGTTAGCTCAACCTGTTTGAAGTCACCTGCAAGCACTAGCCTCCCGGAGCCACCAGCGTTGCAACACCGCCGAAATCGCAGTCGTGCCAGAACTCTCTTCGACTTCTCGCATCCGATCGTCGGGGACGCAACGCTGCCGGTCAATAACGTATGCTTTCACCTGCTTATATCTTCAAACTTTTTCCTCCGTCGTTCTATTCTTGTTAGTTTGTGTAGTTTGTAATAGTTCTCTCTCGTAAGCTCGTTTATTGTTTCTGTTATATATTTCTTTGGTTGTATCCAATGTCGATGTATTTTGTTAGTTGTATTGAAGTGCTGTATTAGATCCCGTGTGCCGCACTATCACTAGAGTAGAGTTTGTTTTGTTTTTTCAAGTCTCTGATCTCTTCACTGTCTCTGCTTGCGTACAGAACAAACAAACCTGCTGTCATTCCCGTCGCCGACTTCGCGCTGGCAACGCTAGAGTGGCAGCTTGTAACAAAACGGGCGTCCGCGAGACAGGACGTTCCATACAAGAGTAAGACAGTGAGGGGTGAACGAGAACCGTGCGGACAGCGTGGTGATAGAGCCGCACAGCTGAAGCAGTTGCATCCTGCATATGATTGCGCTCTTTTTATAGTGGCATTATAGTGACAGTTTGCAGTATGGAGTGTATGGATTTTGATAAGTGGATCGCGCACGGTAAACAGTTAGGCCTCGAGGGCACCGAACTGAGACAATGGGTTAAGGAGCAGCAGGAACAGGCGCAGGCGTTAGCCAGAAAAGAGCGGGACCGAGGAGAAAAGGGAAAAAGAAAGGAAGAGAGAGCGCGAAGAAAGAAAGAGAGAACGCGAAGAAAGGGCGAAAGAACGAGAAGCGGCAAGAGAAGCGGCAAGAGAAGCCGGAGAACTTGAAGTGCAATTACTGCAATTAAAGATTCGCCTCAGTGAGGGTAGCAGGGTGAGCCGATCCAGCAGTGAGCACGGCGATGCCGGCGAGGAACTGTCATTTGAACGAGACACATGGTGTCAAGGGCTACTCACGGTTCTGCCTTGCGAGGCAAATGAAGCTGTTACGCGACTCAGTCAGCAGAACGCGAACAAGTACGAGGTAGTTAAGGCAGAGATGTTCCGGACATTCGGAACTTTTGTCTGGACAAAAGAAGAGCAGCTCAGACAAGAGTCTGAAAGAAAGCGCGAAACAGAAAGACAACAGCCTGAAAGTGAGGGGCGTTGGAAAGCGCTGGACGTTAAAGTGTGGCGGGAAGCGCTAGAACTAGAGATCGCGCCAGAAAAGGGCCCGTGTTTTCTAGAATGCATCAAGGTAGAGTATGCTGAGAACGAGGCCTTGGCCGGTCTGGAGGTAGAGACGATGTCGAAAGACGCTCCTTGCGTGGATGAGGAGAGTGCCAGCAGCCCTAATGGGCCCAGTAAGACGCTGAAAACCTCCTTCGTGCCTCAAGAGTACGTTTCGACATCGTCAAATGTAGGCATGATTAGCACAGTGGCGAATCAGAGCGAGGACGCGACGCTTCAGGAATGCAGCGATGCCGTCGGAGAGGGCCCAGTTAATGGCTTTATCAGTGTTGACAAAGCTAATTTAGCCCGACAGTCCGTCGTGACGCAGAGTTCAAAAAGCGTTATCGGGAGGGAAGACCTAGCATCAGCTCCAACGAGCTTCCCAACTTTTGAGGTCCCGAAGCGACATGATGATGACATCGAGGGAAAGGAGGTATGCAAACATCGCCGAATAAGAAAGAAGAGGAAGCGTACCACACTGCGTGAGCCTAGGGCTGTTCCCACTCTGTCCAGACAGAGACGAAAGGCTAGGCCGTTAATCCGTTTCAAGAAACGTCAATGGTGCGTTCATGGAGGCACAAACGGTGAGCCAGGTGTGGAGGGAGAAAGAGAGGTGCGTCACCCGAACGAAACGCGCGGTTCATTTCGACGACTTCGGGAAAGCGGCCTTGCCCGAAGATTCAAAGTCGAAAAGGCACAACGGCTAAGTACTGCGTGGGGGCGACCACGAAGACACTATTACCCAGGCTTCCCCCCTGTTTCTGGCGTCCCTTGCACATTCGCGGGGGAAGCCGGCCGAAATGCAGAATGAAGCGTGACAGCGGGACACAGCCTGGCGTTCGTGCTTTTTGTAACCTCTGGCGTGCTCGAAAGCCGCCGGAAACGCGACTCCATCGTGTGCGATTCAAGCGAATCTAATTGAGAAAAGGGGGGCGGTCAGTTTGAAGAATTGTTGCACGTGCGTGCTAAGTATGGTTATTTAGTGTTGCTTTGCAGATGCAGACTTCAGTAGTAGACAAATATTTGGCGGCCGTAAACAGAGACAGACCACCAGCCTCTGAGTTATATCCAACGGGCAAAACAGCTGAACGCTCGAGTACTTCGATGGAGTTTACTTCTCCAAGAGTACCAGTTCACCATTACGCATATTAAGGGTAGCGAAAACGTGGGAGCCGATTACTTGAGCCGGATATAGTTCTTGAGGTCTATGAGCATGTTGTTTTTTTCCCTTTCGTCGGTTGCTTTCTGTTTGTATGTGCGTATTTCATTGTATAGAAAGTGTATTTTGAGTTATTTTCTTTTTCCTTGGTGCATTGGTTGTTTTTACTTGTTGTAATGCACATTGAAGGATTGCACTACAGTAGAGGAGCGCACCGGTTCCGTTTTGTTTCGTAGTATACATTCGTGCAGTGTATTCTGTATTGATGGCTGCCGTACACGGCTATTTCCTCTTCTTGTTTGTATGGCGCATTGATATTGTTGCGTGTAACTGAAGCTGGTACTCTAACAATTGTTTTTTTTCTTTTGTTGTTACTTTGATGCACTCTGCCTATATATTTTGTGTATGAGAGGGACAGTCCTCATGTCTCCCTCGTTGGTGGTGTTTTGTTCCTTGTCGAAAAATTCCCCTCCGTGTGAACAAATGTTATGAATAACATTCTGAAAGTGGAGGGCAATGTCACGGACGGCCATTTTTGGCGACAGCGCGTCACGGCAATTAACGGGCGCCGTACTCCCCGACTGACCGTGAGAACGGCGGCGCATGAAAGAGAGCCGAGAGGTGCAGATTGGGGTGCTCTTCTTAGAACGTCGCCGCCGACGTTTGATCCTTTTGTAACTGCGGCGGGGTCTGCGAGGTCGTAGAAGGCCGCAGTATACCCCGAACAAGAATTAGACTACGAGACGCACCGGCTGAGAGCCAAACGGTTGACCGTTCCCACGGAGAAAAGCGTGAGAAACGCTCTGGTGGCCAAGCCGTATGACAACAACCCGACAGGTTGTCACTCTCGCTAGTTGAGGGCCCTCTCTCAATTAAAAAAGGGTTGGGGTCAAAATATTTTTGGGGCGGAGTTTCCATCAATTAAACGCACATGATTGGACCCATGTAGAGGTCTCTTGTCCCCAAGAAAGAGAGCGAGGAGACACGAGGGGGATTTAGGCGCAGGATTTTGCCCTGCTAGGCAGACTAGTCGCTGACCAACATGGTGTAGAAACAGATCAACAAGCATCTCTTCTAGAAGTTTTTAGTGTGGCTCTGTATCATCTGGTCACCTAAACTTAGCTGTTCGTCTAGCTGTGACGCGATATTAACGTCTGCAACGTAGACATCGGGACTTCGCCTCGAGTTAGCTCAACCTGCTCGAAGTCACCTGCAAGCACTAGCCTCCCGGAGCCACCAGCGTTGCAACACCGCCGACATCGCAGTCGTACCAGAACTCTCTTCGGCTTCTCGCATCCGATCGTCGGGGACGCAACGCTGCCGGTCATCACACGTATGCCTTCACCTGTTTATATCTTCGAACTTTCTCCTCCGTCGTTCTATTCTTGTTAGTTTGTGTAGTTTGTAATAGGTCTCTCTCGTAAGCTGATTTATTGTTTCTGTTATATATTTCTTCAGTTGTATCCTGTGTTGATGTATTTTGTTAGTTGTATTGAAGTGTTGTATTAGATCCCGTGTGCTGCAATATCACTAGAGTAAAGTTTGTTTTGTTTTCTCACGTCTCTGATCTTTTCACTGTCTCTGCTTGCGTACGGAGCGAACCAACCTGCTGTCATTCCCGTCGCCGACTTCGCGCTGGCGACGCTAGAGTGGCAGCTTGTAACACACACACATATCTTTTGTCCGGTGGCGATCCACCATTGTGTGACAGATGTGGGGAAGCATTAACAGTCCTTCACATGTTAATCCAGTGCAAACACTTAGAAACTCTAAGAAAACCTAATTTTCCATTAACCCTACCGACAACACATACCTTTACACCCTGCAATGTTTGTCGGTTGGGAACCGCTTTTTAGTCATAAATCATTGTTAGTGTTTTTAAAAGAAATTCATAATTTTCATATCATATACCCGGGCATTCCGTAGCACGACCTCTCCAAAGAGGTTTTTGCTGCGGTGGCTACACAAGAAAGGACTTGCCCCACGGCCCTTGGACGCAAGGGTATGAACGAGTGAGCTACTTGTGCTAATGCCATACATGTCCACCGTTGTTTTTCCTTATCATCAACTTTTGTCACCTATTCACACCACACACAGGTTTCACGGCATGGTCATCATTTTATTACTTGTATGTTTTTACCCGCCTTACCGCGAGGAATTTACTTGTACTTGTATACCCGCCTTACCGCGAGGAATTTTATGGCCCTTATATAGCTGCTTATCACAATCATTGTCCATATTTTTAGTAAGATGAACTGGCGCTCTTTGGCCGAGAAATGGCCCTTGCGCCACAAAACTTCAAACATCGTCATCATATTGGCATCACATAGCTAGTGATATATTACAAGCTAGCGACCTGACTGACACTCCTGCACTTAATGCACATATATACCACTTAAAGGGGAGGTGGAGATAACTGTCATAGTAGCGCAGTTAGTAGGACATCATACGCGTTATTTAAAGGTCACAGATTCGGTCATTGCGCACGACAAGTTACTTTTAGATGCGGAAGCATCTTATACTCGCGCCTTGTAGTGCGCCGTACGCACCGCTTCTCGAACATTCGACAGCTGACGCGCGCGCATGCGCCGTCGCGCCGTCGCCCACCATCTGTGCCGCGCACGCTTCTCCTTCGAGAACATTCGACAGCTGACAGCGCATGCGCCGTCGCGCCGTCGCCATCTGTGCCGCGCGCGCGCTTCTCCTTCGAGAACATTCAACAGCTGACAGTGCATGCGCCGTCGCGCTGTATATATACTCAAGGTCGGCGCTCGCTCGCTCAGTTGCCGATCGTCCGTTGGTTTGTACGGCGCGTCGACGTCCGAAGGTCGCCGGTGAAATGAATTACCAACGAATCCACAAACACAATGATCGACGTCCCTTCGACCAGCGCCGTCCTTTCGCATACGTGTGTACGTGTTCACTCATTTAACACCCCCTCCTACAACCACGTTAACCAATTTAGCCATCGACCCAAGTAAGTCGCAATTTAACACCCCATTTCACAACCACGTTAACCAATTTAGCCATCGACCCAAGTAAGTCGCACTTTAACACCCCGTTAACCAATTATATGCTCCGCATCCTCCTCAGTGTTCCCCCGAGGGAAGCTGCGGGCAATTTTTTTCTTCCACATTACTTTCTTCTCAAGTACAATACAAATACTTCTATTTGTTATCCCTAGTAGGTTTTCTAGAAGCATTGTCCGTTCTCTATATTATCGTTTAACGAAAAAAATCGAGCCCTTCTTTCCTTCATTCGTCATGAGGAACTTGTTATGGCAGGCTTGGTGCCGTGAGCTTTGTATATGAGAGATAATTGGTCAGCTGTTAGCTCGTGTAAAAATATCGCGTGCTGCGTGCCGCCAACAGGCAAAAAAAGGTACCCCACACTCGCCATAATGGTAACAAGCAGCGCTGACTGACTCTTCCACAATTAAATGCACATATATGCCACACAAAGTTGAAGGGGATAGCCGCCATGGCAGTTCAGTTGGTAGAACATCGGAAGCGTTATTCAAAGGTCAGCAGGTTCGGTCCCTGGCCAGGGCAGGTTATTTTTTATTCTATTTTTCTTTCTTCATAATTACATTTTAAATACTGTGGGCATTCTTTACGCGCTTCTTCTCAAATATGCATTATATTAATCATCATCATCCGTGTGGGTCCCTGTTCTCATCTTCTCCGGGTGTCCCCAAAATCATCATCAGGTGTGTGCGCACTCTGTCTCAGACTGCCCGTCCGCTGCTGATCCCTTGGCTAAATAAATGTTGTCTCAAGCCAGACGTCATACGAGGTGAAGGTGGATTTTCGGTCCTCGGTCCTCTTCCACCTAACTAGACTACCTGGAGCTGCATTCAGGCCGCCGAGTGTCCCCCCCGCCCTGTCTGGCAGCATGTCACATAACGAGCCTGCCGGCGCTGCTGCCATCAATGCTGCCATGTCTCCCACGCCGTCTTCAGCTTTGCCTCCCGTTTACGTACACAGCCACCAGCGTGATCCCCTCTCTTCGCCGGTCATCGCGGGGAAGACGTGGAGGACTGGCTCGATGAGTACAGCCGCGACTGTTGCTAATCGCTGGCATGATAGCGCCATGCTCCGTTACGTCTCTTTCTGGGTGACCGGTGTGACGAAGACGTGGTACTTCAACTACATGATTGACATACCCGATTGGGTGACCTTCGAGCAGCAGCTCCGTTACGTTTGCGGCACACCGGCCATTCGGTCCGCAATGGCGTAGAGAACCGTCGACACTCGCCAACAACATTCCGGTGACTCGTACACGTCGTACATTGAGGACGTTCTTGCGCTCTACCGGCGGGCAAAGTTCATCTGTTCTAGAATCCAACAAAGTACGCCACATTTTGAAGGGTATAGGCCCTGTTGCCTTCAACCCTGGTTGCTCAGAACCCGAAAACCATAGCCGACGTCGTCATGATATGTCAGCGCCTCGATACTCTGGACTCAGTTCATCTACAACCAGACATAAGCGAATAATCTAACAGACCTCTTCGTGACATCGTAACAGACAAAATACGTAAAAAGTTGCAGAGCATGGATTTCTCGTCTTCTCCACCGTGTTCTCCACAGTCTACTGGAGGGGCATTACGTGACAATATCGGGAGGAACAAACATTTCTGAACACTCCGGCTGACGTCCAGTCACCCTCATTTCGGCCCATACACACCTACGCGCAGGACGCTGCTATGCCTCCCAGTGAGGTAAACACGACGTCGCCGCTGCCATCGTGAGCATCGGTCACTACCGGTTCTCCACCGAACTTTCGATCGATCCCAGCCTAACCCTTCCTCTGCACACCTAACCGCGCTCTCTTCAGCTACTCTGCATGGTATCTACCCATTCCCCCTGGCGCTCATCTCACCCAGCTTGCTATTACTGTGGGTATCGTGGCCACATTTCTCGTTTCTGCCGCAAGTGCCAGCAAGACGAGTGCCGCGGTTACAACATGCGTAAACGAGATACTTTTTACTGTCAATGTCAACGCCATTCATCACCTACACACTGGTCTCCCTCTCCGCCCGCATCGACTGCACCTTGGAACAGCCGGAACTCCAGACGCCGTTCACCATCACCCTCTGCCGCTCCTCCTCCCAACTTCTACCTGCCTCATTCGTAACTACCAGTCTTTGAGAAAACCAAGTGATGCAGTTTCTAGGGAAAAAACTGCCTTCCGAATTAGGACTGATATTCCTCCACCAGGACCATGCAACACAATTTCGGTGGTAGTGGAAGGAGTGTACGTAGATGTTCTGGTGGACACGAGTGCGGCAATATCTGTTATGTGTGTTGATTTAGGCAATGTTTGAAAAAATGATGACCCTTACGATGGACCCACGCTGGTTGCTGCCTAGGGGTGAACCATTCGCCCTTCCGCTTTCTGTACAGCACGCGTTTTTATTCATGGTATCCGACACCACTTTCAGTTCGCCGTTCTGACTGACTGCTCTCACCAAATAATTTTCGGGTGGGATTTTTGTTCTTCTGCCTCCACAGCTATTTGCTGTGGCCAACGCATCGTCCACCTCACTGACACAGACTGCATGCTCAACGACGACCCCCAGAGGCCACTTCGTTAGACAGCTGCGGAAGATACTGAATTACTACCAGGTCTAGAGAGAATTGTAACTATTACCTCCAAGGACAACGACCATGGCAACATCTTGTCTCACCATCATTTATTTGCGTCGGTAAAGGCATTATTCTCGCTTCCAGTGTATTTAGGTTTCTAAATGGTTCCGCACTTGTCACCACTGTGAATACAACATCCAAAAAATTCAACTTCCTCAAAACACCATGAGGCCTGTGTGACGGATCCCGAGCCTGCGTGCGTCGTGCCACTTGTTGCCGTCTCCTCCAACAACAGCCCTAAAGATGAGCCTGCTTCTCCTTCCACCTTTACTGCAGCCATTAGCGACGGCTTGACACCTTCACAGACGCAACAGCTACTTGTTTTGTTAAAGAAACACACAAGTTCCTTCGATGTTTACTCCTAGACTTTGGGCTGCACTACTACTACAACGCATCGAATCCACACAGTCTGAACATTTGTTGTAAGCCACCAGCCCCACCACGTGTCTTCTGCTGAGAGAAAAATTATCAAAAAAACGTAACCGACATGCTCAAACGAGAGGTAATTCGCCCTTCATCTAGCCCTTGATCATCGCCTATGGTTCTGGTTCGTAAGAAGGATGGCTGCGTGCACTAGTGCGTCTATTACAGTGCGGTCAACAAGATCACACGCAAGCATCTGTATCCAATGCCTCACATTGACGACGCCCTTCATTCTCTACTAGGCGCGAAATACTTTTCCAGCCTCGACCTGCGTTCTGTATACTGGCAAATTCCTATGCACGAAGAGAATAAAGAGAAAACGAGTTTCGCGACCCCCGATGGGATACACGAATTCAACGTTATGCATTTCGGGCGTTGCAACGTGCCCGCTATATTTGAGCACAAGATCGACACCAAGCTGCATGGCCTCAAATGGAAGACCTGTCTCTGCTACTTGGATGACGTCGAGCTTTTTTCGTCAACGTTTTCTCGGCACGTGCAATGTTTGGATGTTATGACGTGACTTGCCGCCGCTGGTCTCCAACTCAACACAAAGAATTGCCGTTTTGCCACAAAAGCTATTACCCCACAGGAGCGCCTGCGCAAGTAGGCGTTTGGTGTGTAGCGACACCACGGACCCGAGCTAACGGGGGAGTTTCGACTCCCTCTCACGCTTAGCCGTGCGTGGCTGAGCCGTGTCCGGGGAATAGGGGATCCTGGGGGTTGAGCCGACGCCGGGTGATTGGACCTTTAAGGCCCCCCGGCAGAGGCAACACACCCCTTTGGCAACGGCTTCACGTACACAGTACCCCTGGAATGACCCACCCAAGGGAAATCGGCAGTCACCTGTTTCTATCTTCTTCTCTCTCTCTCCATCTTCGTCTTTTCTACTACTTTTGATCTTTCCTGTCCTCTCCTCACTTCTTTTTACTTCCACAATTCTTGGCGGCAAGGGTTAACCTGGTGTAGATATCCAACCTTGGGTAGATATTGCTACGTGCCAGCGCATGAAGTTGAAGAAGACAAAGCAGATAGACTGGCGCGAGCTAATCTGTGTGACTGCCGCTGCTCACCTAAGCAGCTGTAAATACATCGGTGACTACCCCTCTGAGTCAGTCTCCTTCTCGTAACATATTTGGTGGAGTTGTGCGATCCCCGTCTTCGCCACGGAACTCCGAAGCGGACGCTCCCTCGCGGCTTACAACATGACCACTGAAGACTCGGCTGCATCTTCTCCAGTCGCTTCCCCTTCTGCCCGACCTGTCAACCCAGCGCCCGCAACAACTTTCGTGACGCTTCCCGCGCTCAAAGACCCCGGCGTGTTCTCTGGCAGCGAGGGTTCCGACGTCGACCAGTGGCTAAGCCTCTATGAACGCGTCAGTGCCACTTACAGGTGGGATCCCACTCTTATGCTCGCAAACGTCATCTTTTATCTCGGCGGAACCCCTCGTGTTTGGTTCGACAACCACAAGCATGACATAACAAGCTGGGACAGCTTCAAGGCAAAGATCCGTGATCTTTTCGGTAACATCTCCGGTCGTCGTGAAGCTGCGAAAAATGAGTTGTCAATTCGCGCACAATCTTCCATGGAGCCCTACATCGGTTACATTCAGGCTGTCCTTTCACTATGCCGCCAAGCTGACGAAAATATGTCCGAACCTGAAAAAGTTGCGCATATCCTAAAGGGTATCGCCGACGATGCGTTCAACTTGTTGGTATTCAACTATGTGTCATCTGTTGATCTGATCATTCAAGAATGCCGCCGGTTCCAACAAGCTAAAAGCAGACGCATCTCCCATCAGTTCCAGCGCCTCCCGAACACCACTGCGACGTCCTCGTGTCTCGACACATATCATCCACCAGACACCTGTGACAACTTCACGCGAATCGTCAGGCGAAGCTTGAAGCGGCTGCTCCAGCTAAAGTAGGACCAACGTCCCCTGACCCCTCTCCACCGATTACGTTGCCTCTCATTCAAGCTTGGGACGTTAAACCCCACAAATCAAATCAATCTCATTCAAGCAGTCGTCCGGCAGGAAATCGCCAGCTTGGGAAATCGCCAGCTTGATAATTCACACTGTCTCACCGCCTCCCCGCACCGACTACCAGCCCCGATACACGCCTGCACGTCCCTTCCCGACCGGCTCTTCCTCAACGTTCCGTAATCCGTCCGCATGGCGAACACACGATGACAAGCCGATCTGCTTCTCGTGTCACAGAATCGGCCACATTTCTTGCCATTGCAGAAGTCGCCGGGGTCCTCCTGCACAACCGTCCTCTCGTCCCTTCTATGCACGTCCTGCTTATCGCCATGAGACCAGCCGCGACCATTTTACCCACGAACCTGCTTCTGAACACAGCTACTCCCGCTCTCCATCCCCCCAACGTCGCCAGTCTCGTTCTCCACAGCCCCGCCGACCATCTTACCCCGCCTTCCCACGAGGTTCCTCGACGGAAAACTTAGCGTTGCAGCCCCCGGAGGTGGCGCTGCATCGCTCGGACTGACCGAAAATCCTCTTTTGACGATACCGAAAAAACGGAACCTCATAGACGTACAAGTAGATGACGTACATGTCACTGCTCTTGTCGACACCGGCGCCCAACTTTCCGTGATGACGAGTGATTTTCGCCACAAGCTCAAAAGGTTCTCACACCTGCGACCACCCAGTTCGTTCGTGTTGCGGATGGTGGAGTAGCATCTATCGATAGAATGTGCTCCGCTCGTGTGAGCATTGCGGATCGACAAACAGTTGTTCTCTACACCGTCTTTGATAAATGCCCCCACGACGTAATCTTAGGCCTCGACTTCCTGTCCGCGCATTCTGCCCTCATAGACTGTTCGACCAGTACGCTCCGTCTACACTTGCCCGCAACAGAACCTCTTGCACAACGGCCGAGTCGCCTCTGCACAACGGGACACGCGCGCCTCACTCCACAGACACTGACCTACATAGAGCTCGTCTCAATACCACCAGTTCCCGACAGTGACTATGTTCTGACCCCTATCACCGATGTCCTCATAAGCCGTGGCATTACATTACCGCACACCATTCTGTCCGTCGCAGGAAATTCTACGTGCCTCCCAGTTGTCAACTCTAGCTTGACACCTCAAGTTCTGCCACAAGGGATCTCTTTGGCATTGCTCTGCACCTTAGAAGACAATGCAGTAGATGTTTTCGTGATGGCCGCTCCTTCTGACCCCCATACTCAACATCAATCTGACACTTGCTCCGACAGCGCTATTACGTCGATGATTGCTTCAACCTAATGCCGCAGCAGAATGACGAGCTCCAACGGGTTATGGTGTCTTACGTCCACGTTTTTTAACTCAGCGGCCATCCGGTGGGGAGAGCTACTGTTATGACCCACCGCATAAACACTGTTAATGAGCATCCTATTCATAGATGTACATACGGGGTGTCGGCGGCCGAGTGTCACACTATCTAAAGTTAGGTCAACAAATTGCTTGCCAAGGACATCAATGAGCTTCCTGCAGTCCTTCGGCTTCTCCTGTAGTGCTAGTCTGCAAGAAAGACGGTGCATGACATTTCAGCGTTGATTATCGACACCTCAACAAAATTAACAAAAAAGACGTCTACCCTCTGCCACGAATAGATGATGCACTTGATTGCCTCCATGGGTCCCACTATTTTTCTTTCATAGACCTTCGTTCTGGCTACTGGCAGATAGAGGTAGATTAAATGGACCGTGAAAAGATGGCATTCATCACCCCCGATGGCCTATATCAGTTCAAGGTCATGCCCTTCGGCCTTTGTAACGCTCCAGCCACCTTCGAACGAATGATGGACTTCCTGCTAAGAGGATTCAAATGGTCCACCTGTTTGTGCTACTTGTACGACTTCATCGTCTTTTCACCAAAATTTGAAACTCATAGAGAGCGCCTCTCAGCCATCCTGGGAATTTTCCGTCGCGCTGGCCTGCAGCTCAACTCGTCCAAATGTCACTTTGGACGCCATCAAATCACAGTGCTTGGCCATTTAGTAGACGCCAACGGTGTACAACCAGACCCATCAAAAATCAACGCCTTCAAAAACTTTCCTGTACCACAATCTGCGAAGGATGTACGCAGCTTTATCGGATTATGCTCCTACTTCCGACGCTTCGTGAAACAATTTGCGCACATAGCGAGGCCGCTTACGCAGCTTCTCAAGAAAGAAGTCCCATTTTCATGTGGCTCCGAAGAGGCTTCTGCGTTCTCGACTCTCGTCGCTCTTGTCACTACCCCTCCGATTCTGGCACACTTCAACCCTGCTGCCACTACAGAAATCCGTACAGATGCAAGTGGGCATGGCATTGGTGCAGTACTGGCTCAGAAACAACATGGCCATGATTGCGTTATTGCATATGCCAGGCGTCTACTATCCGCCCCTGAACGTAACTATTCGATAACAGAGCGTGAGTGCTTGGCTCTTGTATGGGCGGTGGCGAAATTTCGACCTTATCTATTTTCTAATCTCTTTTCTATTTCCTTATCTTATCTTTATTCCTTATCTTATTTCCCGACCTTATCTATTTCCTTATCTAATTTCGACCTTACCCATTTTCGGTAGGTACCGACCACCACGCACTCTGCTGGCTCAACTCACTGAAAGATCCATCAGGCCACCTTTGTCGCTGGGCTTTGCGCCTGCAAGAGTTTTCCTATTCGGTGGTCTGCAAATCTGGCCACCTACATCGTGATGCCGATTGCCTCTCCCGGTACCCTGTCGACGATCCTGAGGACACTGACGAGCCCACGGAGAACTCTATCTTGTCAGTGTCCGACTTCCTTAATATTGGGGAAGAACAGAAGCTTGATCCAGAGCTGCTTGACATCATCAGCCGTATGGAATCCTCCACAAATAATGCTTCCGTCCGCTACTTTGTCATTCAAAAGGGTGTGCTATACCGTCGCAATTTCCGACCAGACGGGCCCGACCTTCTCATTGTTGTGCCTAAGCATTTGCGCCGCTGTGTTCTCACCGAACTTCACGACGCTCCCACGGCTGGACACCTTGGCGTATCCCGCACGTACGAGCGCGTCCGACGCAGTTTCTTCTGGCCATGCCTTGTTCGTTCGGTACGCCGATACGTTGCCACGTGTGACCTATGCCAACGTCGTAAGACACCGTCGCTGCTACCCGCTGTCCATCTTCAACCAATTGACATACCCGCGGAATCCTTTTACCGTGTTGGTTTAGACCTGCTTGGTCCTTTTCCTACATCAACATTGGGCAACAATGGATAGCCGTGAGTACAGACTACGCTACACGTGCAACCGACGTCGCTGACTTCTTGGTACGGGACGTTATATTGATTCACGGTGCTCCGAGAAAGCTTCTCACAGACCATGGCCGTACATTTCTATCCCAAGTCATCGCCGGCATTCTGCGTTCTTGTTCCACGCAACACACACTGACAACCGCTTACCACCCTCCAACAAACGGCCTCACGAAACGATTTAACCGCACTTTAACAAATATGCTCGCTATGTACGTGTCGCCCGACCACCGAGACTGGGACCTTGCCTTGCCCTACGCAACTTTCGCGTATAATTCATCCTGTCACGACACAGCGGGCTTTTCGCCGTTCTACTTAATGTACGGAAGAGAGCCGACTTTACCACTGGACACAGTCATCTCAGCTCACACCTCGTCCACCAGGGAGTATGCCCGCGACACGAGTTCGCTAGCCGAACATGCCCATCAGCTCGCTCGCGCTCGGCTGATGGCGTCGCAAGCCAACCAATGCCGTCGGTACGATGCGGAACATAGGGACGTACATTTCGCTCCCGGTACCCTTGTTTTACTCTGGTCCCCTCATCGTCGGCTTGGCCTATCCGAAAAACTTCTGTCTCATTACACGGGACCCCACCGTATATTGCGTCAAGTAACACCTATCACCTACGAGATCAGCCCCATCTGTCCATTATCATCTACTATGCGGCCCAGTGATATTGTACACGTCTCATGGATCAATGCCCACAAGAATGCGTCAGATAACGACTTTAAAGCACCGGGACGGTGCCTCCGCCGCCGGGGGTCATGCTACATGCGAGCGCATGGAGTTGAAGAAGACAAAGCAGATAGACTGGCGCGAGCTAATCTGTGTGGCTGCCGCTGCTCACCTAATGAGCTGTAAATACATCGGTGACTACCCCTCTGAGTCAGTCTCCTTCTCGTAACAGTATATTAGGTTATAGTGGCCATGTACGGCTGGCGCTTGCGTCTCCATCGCGTCTCGAGCGTCCGCTTGTTAGGCTCGGTGGTGGGTGACTGGCATGGCCGCCGAATGAGCTACCGAATTCATGGGAAACTCCTAGCTCTCTCAAAACCAATCACCCCTTCAAAAGGTGGCGTACCAATGCAATTTTCAAATTTCTTCTAAACAAGAAAGATAACTTCCCGAAATACCCCATCATCCACTGTGAAAGTACAGAAAAGAAAGCTAGAAGCATTTCACTTTTCCTTGCGTCCAGATGTCCTATAGAAATACTAGGCGCAGGATACAAAGCAACAAGGAGTGCCAGTGGTGACCTATTACTCGAACTAAAAGACCACGCACAGTACCAGAGACTGCATAACCTTACATCAATTGGGGATCAGCCTATCACAATCACACCGCATCAAACCTTCAACGCCGTGAAGGTTGTTGTATCAGATGGAGACCTGATGGACCTCCCTGATGAGGAACTTCTAACTGGCTGGAAAGAAGAAAATGTCATTCAGGTGCAGCGTATCAAAATAAGAAGAGAAAATAATGAAACCCCAACGAAACACATCATACTCACCTTCGCATCTAGCACTCTCTCCACTGAAAAAGCAACAGGATATCTTTAACTGCCAGTCAGAACATACATACTCAACCCGCGGCGCTGCTTTAAGTGTCAGAGGTTCGGGCATGGCTCCCAGAGCTGCCAAGGACAGCTTACATGCGCGAAATGCGGCACCAAAGAGCATACCACTGACGATGACTGTCAGTTACAAGTTCATTGCGCAAACTGTGAGGGTGACGATCCCGCATATTTCAGGTCTTGCGTGGCCTGGAAAAGAGAAAAAGAAATAATAACCACAAACTTGAAATTGAACATTCGCTTCCGTAAAGCGCGGCAGCGCGTTTTCCTGCATTTTGCTGGAAAAACATCGTATGCCGAAGTGGTGCAAGGAGGGTCAGCACCACTTCGGTTTTTGGCAATGCCTTGGACCACGCCTAGCGTGCAGAGGCAAACGCTACAAGCCCCCACGGGGGGAGCGGCCTCAGCTGCCCCACTCTCCTTGAATACAGCCCCACCGAAGGCCCCTGTAAACCCCGGCAGCAGCCAGGGCACCAGGCTAACAAAAGAGGCCCCCTGGAACTCCAGCCCGGTGGGGTTGAAGGCTCCGTTTGTCACGACGAAGCCTACAACAAAAAAAAACATTGTCTTTCGTCTTTTCTGAGGCGCTGGACACATCCACTGCACCGTAGCAGACTGCGTCAAAGGAGCGCCGAGGTTTGTTCGACCGCTCTAAAAAAGACAAAACGGTACTTATAGGGCCTTTTAAAGGCTCTGTAAAATAAGTCACTTTTCTCTTTAGACATCAGCCAAATTCATTTCGTACACACAGCACTTCTTTACTCAAATAATGGAGACACAAATTATACGATGAAACATCAGAGGACTACTTCGAAACCACGACGATGTCCACGAACTTCTACACAAACATTCCCCAAAAGTGCTGTGTGTACAAGAGACACACTTGAATTCCAAAAACATCAATTTTCTACGTCAATATGTAACATTCAGAAAGAACCGCAATGACGCTGTAGCGTCATCTGGTAGTGTAGCCATTATAGTTGATCAGGGCGTAGCATGTACACATCTACTGCTAAAAACATGCCTTGAGGCAGTGGCTGTTCGAGCAGTTCTTTTGAACAAACTTGTCACCATCTGCTCTGTTTACATACCTCCACTGTACCGTCTCGAAAAACATGAATTCCAGTCACTGATACATGAACTACCGGAACCTCATGTGGTCCGTGGGGACTTAAATGCACATAATGGTCTATGGGGCGAATCTCGCTGGGATGCGCGAGGTGGCCTAATCGAACAGTTCCTTTTTCTTCGGGTGCGTGTCTGTTGAATAATAAAGAGGCAACATACTTTAGCCTTGCCAACAAAACCTACTCTTGCATAGATCTCAGCACTCTGTCCCCAACGCTTGTACCCCTACTTCAACGGAAAGTGATCAACAATTCTTTCGGAAGTGATCAATTCTCAATAATTCTAAGTACTCCCCTAGAAAAAGGTCCTCCACAAGTTTCCAGATGGCAGACAAAGCTGAGTGAAAACAGTTTCACAACACTACTCGTTTAAGTTGTACTGACATATGTAGGTTATATATTGATGAAGCTGTGCAGTATTTCACAGCTTTTCTTACTGCTGCAGCCGCTAAGTGCATACCGCAAACATCTGGTATGCCTGGCAAGTGACGCGTCCCTTGGTGAAACACTGAGCGTCGCAATGCGCGAAAGGAGCAGAGCAGAGCTTGGAGGTTGCTTCAGAATTTACTGACAGCCAAAAATTTTGACAGCTTTAAAAAAATAAAGTTTCAAGGCAGGAGAACGCGTCGGCAGGCCAGAAGAGAAAGCTTGCACAAGTTATTATCAGGGATAAATTCATATACACAAAAGGCTAAATCTGGAACATGGTTCGTGGGATAGCTGGAAGACAAGTACATTCACTCCCACTTGTTACCACACAAGATGACAGCCTGGAAGAACAGGCAAACTTCCTCGGTGCTCACTACGAGCAGGTGTCCAGCTCATCACACTCTACTGAAGCTTTCCACAGGTATAAAGCAGACAGAAAAGCAGAAACTAGAGTACAAGTGTACAAACTACGAGGCATACAACCAACCTTTCAACTTAGCTGAGCAACAAACGTCACTAGTCTCCTGCAGTAATCCTGCCCAAGGCTACGACCGTGTCGTGTATGAAATGTTGAAAAGCCTGCCGCTCGAAACGCGAAAAACATTACTCTCCTTATACATTGCTATCTGGTTTGCTGGCATCATCCCTGCTTCCTGGAAAGAGGCTATTATTATTCCCCTTTTAAATGAGGGCAAGAACCCTTCCTCAGTTTCAAATAATAGGCCTATCGCACTTGCAAGCTGCCTTCGTAAACTTTTTGAAAAGATAATAAACCGCCTACTTTTACATCTCCTTGAAACACATAGTTTGCTCGACCGATTCCAGTGTGAATTCCGTGAGGGTAGATCCACCACCGACCATCTGGTGCGTATCGAGGCGAAGATCCGAGACGCTTTCGCCCACAAACAATACTTCCTCTCTGTGTTTCTTAATATCGAGAAGGCTTACGACACAACATGGCGTTTCGGCATAATAAGAGACTTGTCCCACCTGGGTGTGTGCGGTAGAATGTTTTCCATAATCGTAAGTTACTTGTCCAATCGAACATTGCCTGTCCGTGTAGGCAGTGTTCTCTCCCAAACTGCTGCCAGGAGACGGGAGTACCGCAAAGTGGTGTACTTAGTTGTACACTTTTCATTATGAAAATGAATTCCTTGCACCTGTCCATCCCCTGTTATATGTTCTATTGTACATATGTCGACGACGTTCAGCTTGGCTTCAAGTCAAACAACTTGGCAATATGTGAGTGGCAGGTTCAGCTGGGTTTAAACAAGGTTTCCAAATGGGCAGATGAAAACGAATTCCGACTTAACCCCAAAAAAAGCACGTGTGTCTTGTTCTCTCAAAAGAGAGGCATGCTCTCAGAACCTGACATTCGACTGAACGGGAAATGTCTGTCTGCCAAAGCCAAGCACACATTCTTAGGTCTTATCCTAGACAACACGTTGACTCTCATACCACACATCAAGTATTTAAAAACAAAATGCCTAAAAGCCATGAATATTCTAACAGTAGTGTCACGTACCACGTGGGTTAGTGACAGGCAATATCTCATAAATTTGCATAAAAGCCTTATTTGCACCCGCTTAGACTATGGGGCCGTTGTTCATCAGTCTGCAACTCCAAGTGCTTTGAGGATGTTGGACCCCGTGCATCATTTGGGCATTCATTTTTCTCCGGGGCTTTCCGCACGAGCCCTGTGGAAGCCTGTTTGTGAAATCGCATGAGTGGTCACTCCACTTACAGAGATGTTACACATCTTTTGTGTACTACGTCAAGGTGAACGCAAAGAACACCCCTTTCATTTCACAATCAATAATCGGTCTTATTCTGCCCTGTTCCACAGCCGTCTTTCAATGAGGCAGCCTTACTCACTTCCTGAGAGAGGGCTCGCTGAGGAAACAGATGTACCACATCTGGAACACGGTTTCATGGCTCCTGCTGCAGATCTACCGCCGTGGCAGTGGCAGCTTATAGACTGTGACATATCTTTTGCGGAAGTCACAAAAATTGCACCTGTTAACCACATCCGCACATCAAACAAATAAAACTATAACGCGCAGCGATATACACAGATTACCTAAGGGTGGTGAAAGCCCTCAAAACCCTGAAAAAACACAAAAATTCCGTTCTTGTATCTCTTTACTCATTCATATGCACAGTATACGCACTCACAGCATGTCGTAGTGTGCTGGGTGCCTGGACACCACGAGATAGGAGGAAACGAAATTGGTGGACCACTTGGCTGTATGTGCCCAAAACAACGCTGCTACAAATACATTCATACCTGTCCCTGCGCTTGACCTGAAGCCCTTCCTTCGATGGAAGCTTAGGTCGTGTTGGAAGCGGCTATGGGTTAGACAAACACAAAAGAAATACATGTAATAAACCAATACTTATACAAAGATTAGATTAGATTACAAATAGGACACACACACAGCACACCTGCATATTTGTTGACTGGCGGCGAGCAACCCAGTTGTGAGAGATGTGGGGAACCGCTTACGGTTTTTCATATACTTCTTCAGTGCAATGAGTTGGACTCTCTAAGAAAAAACCACTCTTTAGTACCCTACCGACAGCAACTTCCATTACATTCAGTCATGTTCATCGGTAGAGGTCCTCTTTTTAAGCTTGAATCGCTGTTCATGTTTTTAAAAGATGTAGATAGCTTTCACTGCATATTTCAAGGTGATCCGTAGCACGACCTCTGTACAGATGTCGAGGCTGCGGTGCTTCCTTTGAAGACAGCACTTGCTTCGCTGCCCTTGGGCTCAAGCGCATACATTGACGAGACATTTGTGTTAACCTCATTTCCTCAATGTAGTTTCATCACCACAAACACTGTCTTTTACTTCCGCAACACATACTTCATGTCACATTCATCATTTTAAATGCTTCTATGTTTTAACCCACCTTAGGGTGCGGAATTTTAGGCCTTTTCACAGCAAGGAAACATTATCATAGTTCATATCCTGTACCTATTGCATAAAATCATGCACCCTTGCCATTTTATAAACATTTTTCATGGCGCTCTTTGGCCAAGTATGGCCCTTGCGCCATTAAAACTCATGTATCATCATCATAACAAACGCTATCAAGGTTTTAGGCCACGTTGTTACCAAAGACGGTATTCGGCCAAATCCAGACAAAATTGCTGCGGAGCTTCGCTTTCCGCGTCCCGAAATGCCGAAGGAGTTGCGAAGTTTTTTTTGTTTCGCCTCCTATTTTCGCTAATTTATACAAAACTTCGCATCAATAGCTGCTACACTGCACCAGCTTCTTGTTTCGACGTGCCCTTTTTGTGGTCGGAAGAATGTCAAACGGCATTCGACCTGTTAAAATGTGCCCTCACATCCAAACCTGTACTCCGCCACCTTGATGAAGCTGCGCCGACTGTCCTACACACGGACGCTAGCGACCGCGGTAAACGTGCCGTTCTGCTCCAGCGTGGCACTTCTTCTCAAGAGAGAGTAGTTGCATATGCCAGTAGAGTGCTAACCCTGATTGAGAAGAATTATGGAGCAGGAGTGCTCAGCTGTGGTCTGGTCAGTGCAAAAGTTCCGTCCCTATCTCCACGCCCGTCATTTCACGATCGTTACGGACCACCACGCCCTATGCTGGCTTTCCACGTTGAAGAACTTGTCTGGACGCTTGGGTCCGCGGATTCTACGTTTGCAGGAGTATGACTTCGAAATCATTTACAAGTCAGGTAGAAAACACCCAAACGCTGACGTCCTTTCTTGCTGCCCGCTATCAAATACCAAGCTCAGCATCGGTCAAAGTTCGGCCATTACTTCTACTGCAGCGCGTGCGCTCGCCCCAATAGACCAGCTATTATTGCACGATAAGCGCACACTTCACTCTTGCCAGTTGTCTGATCCGTACTGTAGGCGTATTATGGACCAGCTCTCAGGCGCTTCCCATCGACCTGACTGCACGGCATCGTCGCCAACTCTTGCGATTTAAGCTGGAGAATAAGACCTTGTACTATCACACCTACCACCCTGATTGTCAAGGCTGGGTTCCCATGTTAGCACACTCTTTTCGACTTGACATGCCTAAAGCCTTCCACGATGACTTGACTGCCGGACAAAAAACCTCACGACCGCATTCGAAGTCGCTTCTACTGGCCCGGTATTTCTACTAGCATGGCGCGCTACGTTGGTTCCTGCGTTCCGTGCCAGCGTCATAAAATCCAGACATCTGCACCAGCCGGGCCTCTGCAGCCAATTCCGTGCCCCGCAATGCCATTTGAGGTTGTAGGTATCGACGTTAACAGCCCTCTTCCCGTCACCTCTATTGGCAAACTAAAGACAGTGACCACCGTAGACCGCTTGATTCACTATTCGGAGACGTCTGTGTCAACTGCCTTTGCTTTGGAAGTTGCCGACTTTGTTCTACACGCCATCATTCTGTGCCACGGTTCCCCTCGTGCATTGCTGAGTAACCGTGGAAGAGTGTTCCTGTCAGAAGTGCTAAATGTGGTATTGCCCTTCTCTGGAATAACACATAAGACAGCTTCAAGCTACAACCCTCAGACCGAGAGGTTTCTCCATACTTTTGTTGGTATGATAGCGGTCTACATCAGTCCGGATCCCAAAAACTGTGATACTCTCCTACTATTCCTCACCCATCCCTACAACACGACCGTTCAGTGCAACACCAGTTATTCACCGTTCTACCTCGTTTATGGACTTCCCGTACTTTCTCCCCCGACGTTTTTTTTCAACAGTGACGTCAACTCGTCTCCATCTACCACTGAGTAATACATTTCAAGACTAGCCTGGTGTCGCGATCGTGCTCGTATCAACACGGAAGCGCTGCAGCAAGGTCGAAAAGTCATTTATGACGCATCCCATCGCCTTGTATTTTTCTGATCTAGTGACGAGGTGCTCCTGTTCACATCGATTCGTACACCGGGTCTGTGTGACAAGTTTCAGCCACACTTCATTGGGCCTTACATAGTTATCGAACAGACTTCACCCATTAAACATCATGTGCCCCACTTATCGTCCAAACAGACCGCCGTCATCGCAACACAGAGATCGTGCACGTGCCTCGCACGAAGCCCTTCAGGCGACCTTCTCTACCACCTCGACTTGCTATGGCCAGGTTGGCAGCTTCGATCTGGGGGAAATTAGTGTGGGCATTCGTTATGTGCTTCTTTTCATATATGCATTATCATAAGAATCATAATCCGCCTGGGTCCCTGTCTTTATCTTCTCTGGGTGTCACCGCAATCATCATCGGGTGTGTGCGCGCTCTGTCTCATACTGCCCATTCGCTGCTGAGCGCTTCACTGAATAAACGCTGTCTCAACCCAGACGTCATAATACTTCCAAAATTATCCCTTATAGTTTCCTTAACATCATTGTCGGTTAGTTTTGATCATTATTGTGTCTAACAAAAAACAAGCCTTTAAACGTACATGTCAATTCTTCTTGCAAATTTTCTGGTGCTTCCTAACAAAGTACCTTATAATCTGTAGAGACAAAAATAATGTGCCAGTGTCCGAGTTAGCTCTTTCAGTGATTACAAGTAAGATATGTGTTGAAGAAGAATAAATCATTCTGGCACTTGCATAAAGAATCGCTACAGAACATGGGGCTGGATGCACTTTGTTTTCTTTGAATTGAGCTATCTTGAATTCCATTTTTCTACAATATATGGGCTACACATGACAGTATCACTCGCTTTATTGCCACAAAGAATATACAGCGAGCAATGTTATGAATGCGAAGTTGCATAAGGATAAGGTGAAAACTGCACCCTCAACGAGCATATACATGGAGCACAGGGTGCAGGCGTCATTCCAGCTGCCCGTCCTTGTCAATTCGAGCTGCTTTCACCTCGCTCTTATCAACTAACTAGATTGAGTTATGTTGTTCTATGCGTAAAGATGCTCCACGGGAAACAAGGTTAGTCTCAAACTCTTTGTGTGTCTTTCAACATATATGGTGCCCGGTTCAAGAGTTTATGCAGACCAGATCGTGTAAAACATGACAATCGTTTAACCTAATAACGTGGCTCGAAGCATACAGTAGTATTTGGGACTGCATATCAGTTTTATAGTAGCTGTTTTTTCACTGCAGTATGAAGCTTACTGGCCTGAGTGTATATTCATGTAGTGAAAGAAGAGCATTTTCAGGCCTGTTTCTTTTTGTTTTACATGGCTTCCATAGGTACATAGAATGGTAACGCAGAAAGTGCTGGAAACGTTTTAATATTTTCGGATATCTGACTGCTATGAAGTGTCTCACAACACAGACAGCAAACAGTGACAGGTCCGCAAGACAGCTTTATACGTTTGTACACTGCAGTTTGCTGCGAAAACATGCATTTCACTTGCTTGTGATATGCACATATTTTGTACTCTTTGTCACGATGGCAGTGCTGCTTTTTGAGGGTTGACTCCTCTGCGTAGGCAGCACAGAATAATGTTGGCACAGGTATAATGGATATATGCTGTAACTTTTGCGACTATTTTTAGTACGTTAAAGCATCAGACAATTTGCAGTAAACAAACAGGCTGCATGACATGCTGAATTTTTGGATTTTTAAGGGCAGTTTTAAAAGGAAATGTCACTCATGTTGCAAAAAAATGCAGTTCAATTCACGAATTTTGATTGATTGATATGTGGGGTTTAATGTCCCAAAACCACTATATGATTATGAGAGACGCCGTAGTGGAGGGCTCCGGAAATTTAGACCACCTGTGGTTCTTTAACGTGCACCCAAATCTGAGCACACGGGCCTACAACATTTCCGCCTCCATCGAAAATGCAGCCGCCGCTGCCGGGATTCGAACCCGCGCCCTGCGAGTCAGCAGCCGAGTACCTTAGCCACTAGACGACCGCGGCGGGGACACGAATTTTTTTTTGATTTACAACTCCAATCACACATTCTGGCGAATTGCCAGTCTCTTAAAAAAAGAAATCCTAATCAAAATTTTTAGCGGGGGTTGGTATTGATGTTGAATTTCGTGCATTGCTCATGAGTATAACGACAGACTTGTGTGCTCCAACAAACAACACCTTGTAGGCTCTTTGCATTCGTGCTCTACCCTTGAGTATTGCCTGTGATTGATCAGAAAATCTTTGCATATTTTTTAGTATTGTTGCACGATCAGTGTCAGCTTAAGCAATGCCATGAAAGCAGCCCACAGTGTCCAGCTAATGTTTCCGTGAGCTGCTGTAGTTATGGTTATGCTGAATGATCTTTCTTTATATACACTACGTAACCAACTTGCTCTTTTAGAGTCAAGTGCATCTTCCGATCGATCGTAAATGTTTGGATATGCGAGGCCTTAAGTTTTAGAAGAGATTCCTCAGTGTGCCGCAAGAAAATGTGTGTTCTGCGAAAATTTGTATATCATTATCGGCAACTCCTAAAGCCTCGTCTACAACTTTGCAGGTTGATCTTGAGCAAAAAAGGAGGAGTGGCAGCAGCCCCCAGAACAGAGCAAGCACCCTCCAAGCTCCCCAAGAAAACGTGTCAAGAGCAGCAAAGTCACTGTATGGCATTGAAAACCATTGGAAGGAGTGCCTTACCAGTACACTGTGCTGCTCTTTCATCACGAAAGACGAAGGTGACAACTCCAGGGAACTTCACGCTGTGTATTGTGAGTGCTTAAGTGGTATTGTTTTTGTCCAGCCAGCCATCAAGAAATCATGTATCAGATTCAGCCGGGATGGTAAGAGGGAGTCGGGCAGACATGTTTGGACATTTGTCTAGCCAAGTAGTGCCAATTTTCGCAATGGTTCTGTCAGGTTTACTCCACAAATGACAGAAGCTTCATCATCTCTGTAAGTGTACAGATGTGTCAGAGAAGATTAGCTGCATTACTTCTTTCTATAACTGATAGCCTCCAACATAATTCATTGTACAGGAGTTTTGTTCCTCCCTTATGGGTGTTAAGCCCTCCACAAAAAAAATGCTTCATATCTACTTACAGAAGGCCCCAAGGCCTTACTTGTAGGTTATTCCAGCTTCTTATCATAAGCACTTTGTTTGGGTAAACATGAACATTTTAAACATGTACAGCGAAAAATTAGAGTGGCCGGTCGTTTTGTGGTTACAATATTTTTTGCAATATTCTTGAGCATGTTGTGCATTGCGTTGTCAATATGGTTATTGTGCATAATACACATTGCGCAGTCTCAAGCGATTTCAAACACCACATTGTAGTATAAAAAGCCTGGAATAAACCTACCAATAATTTTTATGAACACAGTTGCTAAATCTGATGCATGATACATCACTAAAGTTTCGTGCGTATTCATCAATGTAAGGTCTTCTTAGTGTTATCCAAAATGAAGATGAGAGTCGACAAATTGGAACATATAGTGGGGCAATCAGAGGGAACAGTGGAAGTGCCTCAAACAGGTTGGCCAATGTTACGAGTGGAGGATCTATTTTTGTAGAAGTCACCTTGTCATCCTTGGCATGTTAGTTTAAATGGGGCTAGTAATGACGTCATATTTTGGTGTAGGCGTGTGTGCCTGTTGGTAATGTTCGTCTGAAAAGAAAAAAAAAACATATAAAGCAGAAGAGTGCAGCCCTCGCTTCCTTTCAAGTTAGGTTGCGGTGATACGAAGTTTTCTCCCGTCGAAGGTTGCGGGTAAGAGAAGCAAAAAAAAGTTGAATGAATGAAAAGAAAAAAATAAGAAAGAAAAGGGGGATGCAAAGAAAAAGTAGTGTGCTACACCGCTCCTTTCCTTTGTTCGTTATGCAGCGGCCACCACTTTGTAGCACACAGATCCTATTTTGCATCCCCCTTTTCTTTTTTTTCCTTTTCTTTTTTCACCTTTTTTTACATTTGCATTGTCCTATCTAGTGCATGAATCAATGACACACGGCTTTGCTATCGCAAACATGCCTATTTGGTGTTGGATTGAACAGTGCATTGAACTTTATTTAGTTTGATTACAGGTTCATGAGTCTTGCAATAAGTGCTTCCTGTCTATCACCACACATGATCAAAGGAAAAGTTTACGCTTGACTCTTAGTATACTGGTACGTAGCTTCTGTCTTGGTTTACTCAAAATGAATGTTGGTTTGCTTCTGTTCATGGTAATTAATTTATCCAACATGAAAATATCTTGCCTTGCGAACTTTGTCAGACCTGCCTTTCTATTTTTTGCTATGCAGACATTGTAAGTAAGGATGGCAGTAACAGAGAGGTGATAGTTTGAGATTCGGAAGAATAAATACTGGCAGTGAGGCAATTCTACATGAAACGTCCAAGCCATTTTTCCAACCATCCTAAATGCTGAAAACATCTAGCAAAATGCTAAAATATATCGCAGAGAACGAAATATTAGGTCACCTTGGTGCCTTCTGGAATTCCCAGGATGCTGTCTGGGTGTTGTTTGTAAAAACAAAATTCAAAAATACTGCCTCCTCTTCACCAAATTTGGTCTAGGTATTTGGTAAAGGTGCTTGTGTGTAGTGCATGAAGCTCAGTAATATTAGCGCAATTTTCTTCGCGACATCGAAAGCAAGAAAGCAGTCCTCTTTATATGGCCAGGTATGTGGTTACATTTTTTGTTTTGAAAAAGAAAATTATTTTTGAAGTTTCCTAATGATGGATGTTTTCGCAGTTGGTATACGACAGGTTCTATCCCGAAGTTCCCCATGGCCCTCAAAAGGAGATTTCAAAAACCAATTTCATCACTGAAACAAAAATTGTATTGATAAAACTTTCCATATAAAAAGAACTGTTTATTTGCTTTCAATTTACACATAAAAGTAATTTTTATTTAGACAACCGCATAGTGCAAATCCGTGGTCCATGGTTAAAATCCCGGTGCCGCGCAGTTCCCAACTGGATAAAAAAAAATCTGCGTAGTGATGGAACTGCATTACGAGGCCTGGGGTGCGGCCTCACCGGTAACCACCGCCGGGAACGCACTCCCTCATCAGAGAAGGATTGGCTGCCCTGGTGCAGTATCTGGCCACTACCTCCCACATGCATACGTCAAATAACTCACGGCCCTCAGCCCCCAGCAGCTGCGAAGCAACTGACCACGGCGGCGGTCAGACCTGCCACGCAGCAGAGGGTGCTAAGAATCTCTGGATCCGGACAGGCCGCCATTGGAACCTGAACTTGGCAACGTTTAACGTTAGAACCTTATGTAGTGATGGAAGTCTAGCTGTACTATTCGAGGATCTAGAGGGTGTTAAATGGGATATAATAGGGCTCAGTGAGGTTAGGAGGACAGATGAGGCCTATACGGTGCTACAGAATGGGCACGTTCTTTTCTATCGGGGTTGCCTGACAGAAGAGAACTGGGAGTGGGGTTCCTGATTCACAGAAACATAGCTGGCAACATAAAGGAATACTATAGCATAAATGAAAGGGTGGTAGGTATCATAAATAAACTGAATAAAAAATACAAGATGAAGGTGGTACAGGCTTACGCGCCTACATCCAGCCATGTTGACGCTTTAGTTGAAAGCTTCTATGAAGATTTGGAATCGGCAATGAGTAAGGTAAAAACACAGTACACAATACTGATGGGAGACTTTGATGGAAATGTAGGGAAGAAGCAGGCTGGAGACCAGGCAGTAGGAGATTATGGCATCGGTACTAGAAACGCCAGGGGAGAGCTACTAGTAAATTCGCAGAACGCAATTATTTACGGATTTTGAATGCCTTCTACCGAAAACGAGGAAACCGCAAGTGGACATGGAGGAACCCTAATGGCGAAAATAAGAACGAAATAAACTTTATAATGACTACACACACAGGAATCGTGCAGGATGTGCAAGTGGTTGGCAAGGTACGATGTAGAGGCCATAGAATGGTACGGTCTCGAATTCGCCTAGGCTTGAGAAAGGAACGACAAAAACTGATACGCAAGAAGCCAATCAATGAGCTGGCACTGAGAGGGAAAGTACAGGAATTCAGAGTCTCGCTTCAGAACAGGTACTCGGCTCTTAGTGAGGAAACCAACCTTAGCATAGATACAATGAATGATAATCAGACGAGTATCATTGCGGAGTGTGCAGTGGAAGTTCGAGGCTGGGTAGTTAGACAGGACACTGGCAAGGTTTCCCAGAAAACGAAGAATCCTATTAAGAGGCGTAAAATTGTGAAAGTTTCAAGTACAACAAACAAAATAGAACTGGCAGATCTTTCGAAGTTGATCAATAGGCGTAAGGTATCCGACGTGAGAAGGTATAACATGGAGAGAATTGAACACGCTCTCAAAAGGGAGGAAGCGTCGAAGCAGTGAAGAGAAAACTTGGGATGGGCAAAAGTCAGATGTATGCACTAAGGGACAAACAAGTCAAAATAACAACCAATATGGATAGGATAGTTAAAATAGCGGAGGAGTTTTAAAGAGATCTGTACAGTAGCCGGTACAACCACGACTTTAATACTATAAGAACTAGCAGTAACCCAGATGACACCCCACCAGTAATAATACAAGAAGTCAGAAAAGCTCTGGAGAGCATGCAAAAAGGCAAAGCTGCTCGTGAGGATCAGAGAACATCAGATCTGCTGAAAGGTGGAGGACAGATTGTGTTAGAAAAACTAGCCACCCTGTTTA
This sequence comes from Rhipicephalus annulatus, assembly GCA_013436015.1. NCBI lineage: Eukaryota > Metazoa > Arthropoda > Arachnida > Ixodida > Ixodidae > Rhipicephalus > Rhipicephalus annulatus. The sequence continues at coordinate 885,492 of WOVY01009598.1, forward strand.
CGAGGTGTCTACTGACGGCAAGAGTACCAGCGTCTTGCAAGAACGCTAACATCATCTTAATAGATAAGAAAGAAAATAACAAGGACTTGAAGAATTATAGGCCGATTAGCTTGCTCTCTGTAGTATACAAGCTATTTACAAAAGTAATTGCTAACAGAGTAAAAAAAAACATTAGGATTCAACCAACCAAAGGAACAAGCAGAATGTCGAAAAGGCTACGGAACAATTGACCACATTCACACTATCAATCAGGTAATAGAGGAATTCTCAGAACATAATCAACCACTATACATAGCCTTCATAGATTACGAGAAGGCGTTTGATTCAGTAGAAATATTAGCCGTCATGTAGACACTGCAGAATCAGGGCGTCGATGAAGTATATATAAACATCCTCGAAGAAATCTACAGGGGATCAACTGCTACCATAGTGCTTCATAAAAAAGCAACAGAATACCAATGAAGAATGATGTGAGCAGGGGGACGCAATCTCCCTAATGCTATTTACCGCGTGCTTACAAGAAGTTTTCAGAAGCCTAGCGTGGGAACAGTTAGGAATAAGAGTTAATGGAGAGTACCTTAGTAACCTGCGCTTCGCCGATGACATTGCATTGCTGAGTAATTTAGAGGACGAATCGCAACTCATCATGATGGAGTTAGACAAGAAGAGCAGAAAGGTAGGTATTAAAATGAATATGCAGAAAAGAAAGTAATGTACAACAACCTTGGAAAAGAGCAGCGCTTCGAGATAGGTAATAGTGCACTCCAAGTTGTAAAAGACTATGTCTACTTAGGGCAAGTAATAACGGCGGAGCCGAACCACGAGATTGAAGTAACTAGAAGAATAAGAATGGGGTGGAGCACATTTGGCTAGCACTCTCAAATTATGACAGGTAATTTTCCACTATCCCTAAGGAGAAAGGTATATAACAGCTGTATCTTGCCGGTACTTAGCTACGGAGCAGAAACCTGGAGACTCACAAAGAGGGTTCAGCTCAAATTGAGGACGACGCAGCGAGCAATGGAAAGAAAAATGGTAGCTGTATCCTTAAGAGACAAAAAGTGAGCAGAGTGGATTAGGGAACAAACGGGGGTTAAGGATATCATAGCTGAAATCAAGAAGAAGAAATGAACATGGCCCGGGCATGTAGCACGTAGACAGGATAAGCGCTGGTCGTTAAGGGTAACTAACTGGATTTCCAGAGAAGGAAAGTGAGTTAGGGGGAGACATAGGGTTAGGTGGGCAGATGAGATTAAGAAGTTTGCGGGTATAAAATGGCAGCAGCAAGCACAGGACTGGGTTAACTGGCGGAACATGGGAGAGGCCTTTGTCCTGCAGTGGACGTAGTCAAGCTGATGATGATAGTGCAAATTGCATCTCAATGTGGACAAGAACGATGATATAGAGAGGTTTATAATCTAGACCTAACATTATTTTTAACAATAATTTTTTCGTGAAATATACCTTCTGTGGAGTAAGTAGTTATTGCTCAAATATTCATACAAAGTGCAGTATTGCCATTAAAAAATGAAACAATAAATAGTTTAGCTGAATTCTTCAAAGCATATGTGGCGGGAAAATTGCACTATTATTACTCAGCTTCAAATATTTTAAAGAAGCACATTTTACTTATTAGGTAAATCAAATTTGATATGACAGAAAAAAGCGGTACTTTTCAATTTTTCTCGCAAACAACGCCCACACGACATTCTGCGAAGTTCTGAAGGTACCTACGTGACCACAATTTCTTTCTCTTTAAAATATTCTAGCAAATAACTATCTTTAAAACAGTAAATTAGCACTATTTTTTCAAACTATTGATACAAAACAGCCGCTAAACACGGCGGCATGAAAGAGGAGGACGAAGTCAGTTTCGTTGGATGCTGGTCTGGCGCCATCTTACTCGTCGAGTTCTGTGCGCTGTAAATAGATCATTAAACAAGTTACTCGTAACATTATTGGTGGAGGTGGACGACCCCTGTACCTCGATGGAGACGCGCAGCGGTCGCACCATCGGCGAGCTTTCGACTGCTTCAACTGCTGGTACTTCCTCTACGCCGCCCTCGTCAGTCCAAGCCACCACCTACGTCACTCCCGCACCTCCGGGATCCCGGCATTTTCTCCGGTGATGGTACGATCGATCTCGACACTTGGCTGAAGCGGTACGAGCGCGTCAGTGCAACTCACCGCTGGGATCCCACGCTCATGCTCGCCAACGTGCTTTTCTACCTGGACGGCACTCCCCAAACATGGTTTGAAAGCCACGAAGCCGACATAACGAGCTAGGATATCTTCAAAGAAAAGATACGTGACCTGTTTGGCGATTCATCTGGTCGTCAGCTCGCTGCGAAGAAGACTCTTGCCACACGGGCCCAGTCTTCTACCGAATCGTACGTCTCCTACATTCTTGACGTTTTGGCCCTTTGTTCCAAGGCCGACCAGTCCATGTCGGAAGACGAAAAGGTTAACCAAGTCTTGAAAGGCATTGCCGACGATGCTTTCGACCTGCTGGTTTTTAACATCTCGAGCATCGACAACATCCTTAAAGAATGCCGACGTCTCGAACAAGCTAAAGCCCGCCGGGTAGCCCAAAACATCGTGCGCCTTCCGAACACAGCGGCCACCTCTTCTTGTGACGACGCCTTCCACCAGGTCCCCTCCATGTGACAACCTCACACGCATCATTCGTCCAGAGGTCGAGGCAGCACAACTGGTAGCCACGCCACTACCGACGCCTGCGCCTTCCCCGACCACGATTTCTTTGATACAAGCCGTCGTTCGTCAAGAGCTATCGAATGTCGGCCTACATCCTGTACCTGCCGTATACTCTGCTGCGCCTTCTTTTCGTCCCCCTTCTGCTCCTTGCATACATCGCAATCCGTCCGAATGGCGTACCCTTAATGACAGGCCCATATGTTTTAACTGTCGACGCGTTGATCATATCGCACGTCACTGCCGCTCGGCTCCACCGTCCCAATATGCACCTCAGTATCACACCACTTCTGCTCGCGAATCGTCCCCATCACTTTCTCCATCAACGCCGACCACATTTTCCGCTCCTACAGCACCTCTGAGCATACCTCGCTACGACTGGTCACCGTCCCCTGCTCGTCGTCAGTCCCGGACGCCCCCACAACGCCGTGCTGCCTCCCCGACCTATTCGCAGCATCTATGACCGGAAAACTAGGCCGTGCAGCTTCTGGAGGTGGAGCTGCGTTGACGACCTTCATAAGAAATCCTCGATTAACGTTAACAACGAACCGGAACCGTTTGGACGTTACTGTCGACAATGTTCGTGTCAGTGCGTTGATAGATACTGGCGTGCATGTGTGCATTATGAGTGCTAACCTTCGGCGCCGACTTAAAAAAGTTGTCACGCCCGCCATCAACCGAGCTGTACGAGTCGCCGATGGAGAAACTGCCGCAATTCTTGGCATTTGCTCTGCGCGAGTGTCTATTGGGGAGAGAAGCACTGTCGTTCTTTTCGCCGTTATCGAACATTGCCCTCATGAACTCATTCTCGGTATGGATTTTCTAGCCACGCACTCTGCCCTCATAGACTGTTCAGCTGGCTCTCTCCATCTCGATTTACCCCTCTTTTCCGATCCGCCTAGCCCACCGAAAACCAGCCTCTGCTGCATTGATTTCACGCGCCTCCCTCCAAACTCCGTCACACATGTCGACTTATCCTCCACGCCGCCAGTACCTGATGGTGATTACATGGTGGCCCCGATTCCTGCAGTGATGCTTACGCATGGGGTTGCTGTGCCGCATTTGATTCTGACGATTAAGAGAAACCGCACCTTCCTTCCACTGGTCAACTTTTCACTCACCACCCAAGTTCGGCCACAGGGTATCTCCCTGGCCAAAATTACTGCTCTCCAAGATGACCATGTCGAGCCCTTCAGAGTTGACGATTGCTGCAGCTCAGTCAGTGGTTCCACTCCATCACATTTTTGGGGTGCCGACATTGAGCGAATGGTGTCATCGGACCTCACATCTGAGCAAGCTTCAGCGCTTTGCCACGTTCTTGAGGGCTATAGTAGCATTTTCGACTTTGCCAGTAACTCTTTAGGCCAAACGACCATTGTCACCCATCGCATAAATACTGGCCATACGACCCCCATTCACCGACGCCCCTACCGTGTGTCGGCGTCGGAGCGTGCAATATTACAATATGAAGTCGGCAAAATGCTTGCGAAAAACATTATTGAGCCTTCATGCAGCCCCTGGGCTTCTCCAGTCGTCCTTATTAAGAAGAAAGATGGAACATGGCGCTTTTGTGTCGATTACCGTCATCTTAACAAAATTACCAAAAAAGACGTTTATCCTTTACCTCGCATCGACGACGCCCTCGACTGCCTGTACGGTGCCACCTATTTTTTAACTATTGACCTTCGGTCAGGGTACCGGGAGATAGCCGTCGACGAGATGGACCGCGAGAAGACCGCATTCATCACTCATGATGGTCTTTATCAGTTTTAGGTGATGCCCTTTGGACCCTGCAATGCACCAGCCACATTTGAAAGAATGATGGACCCATTGCTCTAAGGGTTGAAATGGTCCATTTGCTCGTGTTACCTTGACAATGTTATTGTCTTTTTGCTCACATTCGACTCGTATCTTGATCGTTTGTCAGCTATTTTGGACGTTTTTCGTCGAGCCGGACTCCAGCTTAACGCCTCCAAGTGCCACTTCGCTCGTCGCCAAATTTCCGCACTCGGTCACCTTGTCGATGCCCAAGGCGTGCGTCCAGACCCAGAGAAAATTCGTGCAGTCAAAAACTTTCCCGTTCCGAGGACCACAAAGGATGTCCGCAGTTTTGTGGGGTTGTGCTCATATTTCAGACGCTTTGTTAAGGACTTTGCGACCATTGCACGCCCACTCACAGACCTCTTGAAGAAAGACGCCTCGTTTACCCGGGGCCATGACCAAGCGTCATAGTTTTCGCAACTTACGACACTGCTTACAACGCCACCAATCTTGGCTCACTTTGATCCATTAGCCCCAACCGAGGTTCACACAGACGCCAGTGGACACGGCATAGGAGCTGTGCTATTGCAGCAACAACGCGGACACGACCGTGTTATAGCCTACGCAAGTCGACTGCCGAGCGCAACTATCTCCAGCCGAGCGCAACTATTCCATCACGAAGCGCGAGTGCCTCGCCCTTGTATGGGCAGTCGCCAAGTTTCGCCCATACCTGTACGGGCGCTCATTCCGTGTTGTCACAGATCATCGCGCGCTCTGCTGGCTAGCCTCCCTGAAGGACCCCACGGGACGTCTCGCACGTTGGGCTCTCCGCCTTCAAGAGTACACGTTCTCTGTAATGTACAAAACAGGGCGATTACATCAGTATGCGGATTGTTTATCCCGCTACCCTGTTGACGAAGCAACCGATACCGACGCTATCACGGACGTTTTTTCCGTGTCGCAGCTGTTAAACATTGGCGAAGAGCAACGTCGGGATGCTTCTTTACGAGCCATCATTGACGAACTGGAGTCAACGTCACGCGACCCGTCCCTACGAATGTTTTTGGTGAAAGACAGGATCCTATATCGCCGAAACCTTGATTCCTTCGGATCAGACTTACTTCCTGTCATCCCAGCGCACCTGCGTTCCTCTGTCCTGCATCAACTTCATGACGCTCCCATAACCGGCCATTTGGGCGTTTCTCGCACGTACGATTGAGTACGACGTCGGTTTTTTTTGGCCTGGACTTGCCCGCTCTGTTCGACGCTATGTCGCCGCTTGTGAGCCCTGTCAGCGTCGCAAAAAACCGTCTGCCCTCCCAGCTGGCTACCTTCAGCCGATCGACGTTCCCAACGAGCCTTTTTTTCGAGTTGGTCTCGACCTGTTGGGCCCTTTTCCACTCTCCACAGCCGGAAATAAATGGATTGCTGTTGCCACGGACTGCGCGACGCGGTACGCAATCACACGAGCACTCCCGACCAGTTGCGCTACCGACGTTGCGGACTTTCTGCTGTACGACATAATATTAGTGCACGGTGCTCCCCGTCAACTTCTCACCGATCGTGGCCCCACGTTCTTATCAGCTGTCGTTCATGAAATCCTGAGGTCTTGCCATACCAAGCACAAATTTACTACTTCGTACCATCCCCAGTCAAATGGCCTCACGGAGCGCCTTAACGAGACCCTAACCGATATGCTTGCCAAATACGTTGCGCCAGACCACCATAATTGGGACATTCATTTGCCGTATGTGACATTCGCCTACAATTCATCTCGTCGCAACACTGCCGGATATTCGCCCTTCTATCTACTATATGGCCGGGACCCAACTTTACCTTTAGACACGTTACTACCTGTGGCCACTGAATATGCTGGGGAAGCCATTGCCCGCGCCGACCACGCGCGCCAAGTCGCCCGTAACCATCTACAGGCTTCACAGGCGCGCCAACAACAGCTCTAGAATTCTCACCATAGGGACGTGCACTTTTCTCCGGGTTCTCTCGTGCTCCTCTGGTCACCTACTCGGCGTGTTGGTTTGTCTGAAAAACTGTTGTCGCCCTACACTGGACCATTCCGTATCGTTCGCCAAGTGACAGACTTCACGTACGAGATTGTTCCAACTGATCCAACAAAGTCATCGTCAGCTCCGAGCGACATTGTTCACGTGGCTCGGCTAAAGTCCTATTACCACCCTTCGACATCATCTGCGTAAATTGAGCACCGGGACGGTGCTTCTACCGCCGGAGGTTATGATACAAAACAGCCGCTAAACACAGCGGCATGAAAGAGGAGGACGAAGTCAGTTTCGTTGGATTCTGGTCTGGCGCCATCTTACTCGTCGAGTTCTGTGCGCTGTAAATAGATCATTAAAGAAGTTACTCGTAACAATATGTATCTGTGATGGTAACCAGGCGGTATGGCTTGGATGTTTGGTGTAGAATGGCCCAGTGGCAAAAACAACAAATGCCTGAGCATGCTTTGACGCTCGAGCAGTTTTGAAAGCTTTTTCTTGTTAGCAGCAATTGAATTAAGCCCTTGTCTCCACGCATAGGCACAGAAACAAACCACAAGCAACCGAAGTAGTCCTAAGAGTCGTCCAGTTTCGCTGTTCCAAGGCTTGTGCAGCCTAATTAAGTGCAAGCTCCACCATTCTTTTTTTTAATTCAGATTCAACCAAAAGATTTCTGAAGCACAGTGAATTTTCAGCTGAATAGTATATTATCAGTTGCTTAGATACAAAGCAGCAAGTAGACGTAAAAATACCATTACAAAGGCATTGTTGGTACTAATATTGTAGGTCTGCTTTATTTTTTGTGTGTGGTGCTTTGCCTGAATGCTGTGCATTTTGCGGGTATAGTTCATTGCCTAGTGAACATTTTTATTTTCTTTTTTATTTTGATACTCTCAATCCCGTGCTTGGGGTCCTTACAGGGAAGGTGACGCAAAGTACATAACGTTCGCACAAAAAAGAAAAATTTGAAAGCACATATAAATACGAGATGAATAACCAACAATAAAAATAAGAAAGAAACAACAGTGACTACACACATAAAAATCAACGAATAAGTGCTAACAAGAGACTTTAGCACGCATCACTACAAAGAAAACCGTCCAATGCATTTTCAAAATACACTGTTGTTGTTTGTTGCACAACCGCATTGGGTAAACTATTCCACATATCTATTGTGTCTGTGAAAAAGGAGTGGCGGAAAGCATTCGTGCGTGTGAAATAAGGTTGAATTGCTCTACTATTATTAGGACGATCACATCGCCTTCCAGGGGGCTGAATATATAAATCCTTTTTTATCTTTGTTTGCCCGCCCATAATATTAAAAAGAAATTTGAGGCGATGTTTTCGCTTGCGATATTCCAAAGACTCAAGCTCACAGGACTTTAACAAAGCTGTGACTGAGTGTGTACGTCGGTATCTACCGCATATGATACGGACTGCTAATTTTTGTATTCTTTCAAATTTTGTTTACAACACCTTCTGGTAAGTTGACCATACAATACTAGCGTACTCTAAGACAGGACGTATGAATGTTTCGTAAGCAGTTAGTTTTACATCTGGTGTGGCATGTTCCAGTTTCTTTAGGAAATACAGTTTTTTTGTTTGCCTTAGAACATATGTTATCGATATGCGAGTGCCATTTCAATGTGTGAATAATACTAACTCCTAGGTATTTGAAACAATCGGCATTATTTAAAGGGTGACTTCCGATGTGATGCATGAATGACGATTCCCACCCACTAGATTGAATAGGCATAAATGTCGTCTTTCTATAGTTTATTTCCATGTCCCATAATATACACAACTGATTTAATGCCTGTAAGCAGCTGTTCAGAATAATTTGGTCACCTTCGCAAGTAACTGGGGAATAAATCAAGTAGTCGTTTGCAGAAATTTTCATTTTATTGGTAGCCTCAACTATGGAACATATATCAATAGCAAATGTTAGAAAACAAATAGGTCCTAAAACAAATCCTTGGGGAACGCCCGAGTACATGGCCAGTGGTCTTGAAGTATAATTTTCAATTTTTACAGCCTGTTGAAGTGCGGATAAATAGGCCTCTATCCAATTTAGGACTTCTTCGCTTATTCCTAATCTTTCAAGCTTGAAAAGTAATTTACGATGAGAGACCTTATCTAAGGCTTTCCTGAAATCGACACATTACGATCAGTCTGCAGAAGGGCATCGCTGTTTTTATTGAAATCATGGAGCATCAGCTAATTGTGTCACAGTAGAAAGACCATGCCGAAACCCATGTTGGGTTGCACAATGTAACTGGTTAAAATCAGGAAAAGTAAGAGTATGTTTTGCTAATACATGTTCCAGAACTTTCCAGCAAACTGACGTAAAGGATACGGGCCGGTAATTGTTTACTAACGAGCTGTTACCATTTTTAAAAATCGGAATTACAACTGCATTGCGCCAGTCTTGTGGAAGTAATCGCGTCTCAACCAAGTTCACAAATATTCTAAAAAAAACAAGACCCATTCTGCGTATGCCCCGCCGCAGTGGTCTAGTGGCTAAGGTACTCGGCTGCTGACCCGCAGGTCGCGGGTTCAAATCCCGGCTGCGGTGGCTGCATTTCCGATGGAGGCGGAAATGTTGTAGGCCCGTGTTCTCAGATTTGTGTGCACGTTAAAGAACCCCAGGTGGTCGAAATTTCCGGAGCCCTCCACTACGGCGTCTCTCATAATGATATGGTGGTTTTAGGACGTTAAACCCCACCTATCAATGAATCAATCATTCTGCGTATCTCTTGAGAAACTCTGTTGATAGATTATCCGGACCACTTCCTTTCTTCGCATCTAGCTCAAGCAGTAACTGAAAAACACCTTCGCGGTTGATAATAACAAGTTCCATTGCGGTTGTTGCACTGTTACTGATGAATGCCCCTATCTTATCGCCTTGGTCTTCTGAGAAAATGGACTGAAATAAGTGAATAAAAGTATCTGCTAAGTCTTCAACATTCGTCAGGATACAACCCTCATGTTCGATCTGCTCAATTCTTTCCTTTTTGTCACTGATATAACGCCAGAATATGGATGGCGAACTTTTAAGGTAGTGTTCATAAGCGTTTGGCCAAAGAGCCTATTTTTGGAATTCACAAGGGCTTCTTTCAACTTGATTTTTATAGCTGCAACTTCCATTGCTTTTTTTTACTTTTCCTTAATCTCTTAATTCATCGTTTCATATGTATAATGCTGCGTGTTATCCAGGGATTGTGTTTATGTGTTTCCTTAATACGAGTAGGGACAAAGCGACCAATGAAAGTTACGACGTTGGCCTTAAATCTCAGTCACATTTGCTCCACAGATTCAACATGTGATTCTCGCTCGAAATCATTAAAGTGGAGCTCGAGAAAATCTATGATGGAAGTGTCATCTGCCTTTTACATAAGCCTTAGGAACCACATAGGCCTTAGGAACATAAGCCTTAGGAAGCCTTAGGAAGCCTTACATAAGCCTTAGGAACCAACATTAGCCATGTTGAGCTCGAATTTTCGGTCATAATCTTAGCAGCCATATTAAAAATAATGACTTCAAACTTGATTGTCATCTTGAAGATTTTCTCTTGCATAATTATATTTTAAAGTCTTAGTAAATTTTGTTTTAAGAAAACGTGATGTCATAATAGCGTCACTTTTTATAGAGTCGTTCAGTTTTACCTCACCTTTACATTCCTAATAGAGCAGTTATTTTCAATATTGGTATTGAAATAGAGATGAGCATGCTGTATGTACTAAGGTGTAAGCACTTACAGACAGCACATGCACCCAACTCTTCTGTTGGCAGTTCATTTCTGTTACTCTTGATTGATAAGTGGGGTTTACCATCCCAAAACCAATATATGATCATGAGAGACTCATAAGTTGCATAGCTTTACGTCACAAAATTGTTCAAGATGCCAATTGTGTGCACAAACTGTATTGTGTATTGTGCACAATTGTGTGCACAAAATGTTTAAAGGCAGCAAATGTACATGTGCGCACTATTAAATGTACAATGAGAAACTTTACTCGCAGATTTTAAATTTTTAGTGTGCAGGAAGCATTTAAATCATAAATTTATAATAACATTTCAATAGATCATCTACACTATTGAAAATTGTAACAACCTAGTTACTTTCACTGTGATAAGCATGCTGTTTTCTTTCCTGTGGCAGAACTAATGTGTACACTTCGTTTTTCTAATATTCTTATATGCAAAAATTGAATGATTATGTGCCTTCATTTTTAGTTTTATTCTGCGTATTATATTTTTTGTGCATGTGAACTAAGGTGCTTACATGTGTGTCTGACATTATTTGTCCCAATCATTTACATCTTAAGGTGCCTCATCAAGTTCTATGGCAGTGACCTCCCAGCTCCACAGCGGTGCTGGAGCCTCAAGCAGCATTTCGCCGATTTCCACCAGGCATTTATGAGATAAACACAGCACCACACTTTCACAGTGCTATGATTATTATTTATGTATAGAGATTTCGTTTGAAAATTGCTGTTACATTATGTTTTAGGCCGCCATCATGTATCTTAGGTGGAGCTCGTGAAATTACGGTGCAGTCACCTCAGTTGCGTACCGTCAACACTGCAATGGGGCTATTCATAGCTGCAGCATACAGACAAATAAAAAATATTCATTGTAGCAGGGCTGATGGGTGTAATAATGCTTCTCTAATGCAATTTTAACTTTATAAGACTTTTAAATCTTTCATAGAGCACTGCATTATTGTGTTACAATGTAACCACCAATTATGATCGCTTGCATGTTGACTCAGTAGCTCTGTAAAGGCTAATTTTGCTTCCACATCACGACAATTGGAAAGATGCCGATGATTCAACCCCTAATCAGGCATCTTTAAGAAATATTGTAATTTGTACACAGTATTTCATGTAGTCAAAACGTGGACGTGTATTTAATTCACATATCATATTTCTTTTCACCAGCATCGGAGAGTCATTGCATTTTCGCATAATTAATACGGCTTTCCTTATCTGGAGAGCTTTCCGCATCATACGGCTTTCTTTATCTGCGGGCCTTTCCACATCATGTGGCTTTCGTTTTGTGCGGACCTTTCCACATCCTGGGCTTTCCTTATCTGCGGAACTTTCCGTGTCATACGGCTTTCCTTAGTCCAATTATAGCGTATGTGCGGAACCATACATACGGAACGTTACAGTAGGATTGAAGTGTTAAGCTGCCATGAAGTACTGGCTTTTTTGCTGCCACTCACAGGATGGTAGTACTGAAATATGCTATACAATCACCTCACAGGATGGTGCCTAACCAAATTTACGTGATATTTGACATTACGGCTGCATCCTAGGAGTGGATATGTAATAGTTATAGAACTTTATAGCCAGTACTGCAACTACAGTTGAAGTTACACTAACAATAAGGTCTATTTCAAAAGTATATTCGAGGCTAGGCATGACTCTATGGTAGAATTTTTGATTCCTAAACAGAATACTAGGGTTTATTTCCTGCCCGGGAAAATAATTTTTTGCATTCGTTCGTTCAAAGCTGCCTATGCCAGCTTTTTCTCGCGATTCTTGATCACCTGTGGCACATACCCGCATACTGGTGGCTCACACTTGGCAGCAGGTATGTGACACTGTTTTTAGGAGAGTGTTTCATGACGTATGGAACGAGACTGTGACATTATTCATGTCATGGCCAGCGCGTCCTCATTTTGAACCCGTCTTACCCTCCTGTACTACTTCTAATGAACCCAAAGTTAAGGGGGTAATGAGGATGGCACCCAGACGTGGGCGGTTAGATAGATAGGTTTGCTGATAGAACCCAAACGTGCTTGCAGTACGCAAAGAAACGCTTTGCACCTAAAATGAACTTCAATGTCATCAGCACACGCGACAAGTTTCGGTGAATCTATCACAAAATAATGTCACAATGCAGAAATAGCAGCAGTTGAAAACAAGATAACTCACTTTAAGTGTACCAGAACACTGGCAAACTGATCGCATGGGAACCTCGTCTTTTTCTCTCGCTGCGCGTGCTCCTCGTTGTTTTCTTGGTGCTGCATATTCAATGCGGCATTTGGGCCCCTCCTGAGTGCGGCTTCCCGATGCTCTTCTAGAAAAGCAGTAGATGAGTCCGAACAATAGGGCTTCAATCACACGACGTAGACAATTTCTGGTCTTTGCTGGCGAGTTGTTGAGAGACTGTCAGGAACGACCATGAAATTAACGTCACTCAGGCCTTGTAAAACTCTGTAGAGGCCAAAGTACCTGTTCAGCAATTTTTCAGACGGTCCCCGGCAGTGGACAGGACTTCATACCCACACTTTATCGCCGGCGAAAAGGCTACATGTCGGTGTCGCAAACTATAACGTTGGGCGTCGTAAATTTGCTAGTTGGTGACTCGGACGCGTGCAAGCTGCCTCGCTTCTTCTTCTTATAGAGTAAAAGATGCAGCGTCCGAATTTATGTCATTGCAGTCATGCAGTAACATGGCCTCAAGCATCGTCGTCAGTTCACAGCCATTAAGTTTCCTGCTGCGCTGTATTACAGGTGAACGTGATGTACGGTAGAATGTCGTCCCAGTCCTTGCGACTCCCGTCAATGTACATACTCAACACGTCGGCAATAGTCTTCTTGAGGCGTTCTGTTAAGTCATTCGTTTGTAGATGTTAGGAAGTGGTTGTCCAATGGGCTGTTCCACTGAGCTCAAATACTGTCCTCAGGAGTGCGGCCGTGAACGTGGTACCTCGATCTGTTATTATGATTGTCAGAGCACCGTGCCCCAGAACGACATTTTCTATGACGAATCGTGTGGTTTCAACGGTGGTGCCACTTGACCAAGCCTTTGTTTCCACGTAGCGCATACGATACTCAGTGACGAATGTTACCCACTTGTTGCCAGCATGGGAAGCCAAATATGGTCCGAGGAGATCCATTCCAGTTTGGGCAAAGGTACCGTTGGCACTTGAATTAGTTGCAATAGTCCAGCTGGTTTTAACGTTGGCGATTTTTGTCGTTGGCAGTCGAGGCACGTGTGCACGTAATGTTTCACAATAGGTGGAAGTCTCAGCTAGTAGTATTTCTGTTGGATTCTGGCCAATGTGTGCGTGTAATCGAGATGACCGGACGTTGGCCCATCTTGGCAACCACTAAAAATCTCCTCACGAATTGACGTCGGAACGACAAGTAGGTAGGTGCTTCCTGTGGGAGAAAGGTTCTTCTTATAGAGAACACCGGCCAATACGTATGCAGAATGAAGGCAGTCTCTTTGCGAATCTTCCAGGGACGGTTGTTGTCCGGCCAATCGAAAATTCACTAAGGTAAAGCATTTTGCTGTCTTCCTTCTGCTTGCACGAAATCGTAGTCGACGACTCCTACAAACGCCATCCTGTCATCTTTTGTGTCATCGTCGTGCTTTATCGGTGACCTTGATAAGCAATAGGCGTCGGCGTGCTGCCTTCCGGACTTATACACGACTGTCATGTCAAACTTTTGAAGGTGTAAGCTCCAGCGCACGAGCCAACCAGATGGGTCTTTCAGGTTGATCAGCTTGCAGAGGAAATTATGGTCACTGAATACGTGGAAGGAACAACCGTAGAGGTACGGACGAAACTTCGTAACCACCTATACGACAGTTAGACACTCTTTTTCCGTTGTGTAGTTGGACTCAGTGCGAGAAAGCACCCTGTTAGCATATGCCAACACACGCTCGTCTGAGTCTTGCCACTAGACGAGTACAGCGCCTAAACCCACGTTGCTGGCATCTGTGTGGACCATGGTAGGCGCATTTTGATCAAAGTGAGCAAGCACAGGCGGTGTCTGCAGATGTTGTCGGAGATTGTCAAATGCCGCTTGATGATCGTCGCCCCATGTGAACGAAACGTCTAATCTTGTGAGTCGTGTTAACGGCGAGGCTATGTGTGAGTTTGGCAATAAACCTTCGGCAGTATGCGCGTAGTCCAGGGAAATGCCTTACTGCTTTCTTGCCTTTTAGCACTGGAAATTTTCTGACGGCCATAATTGTATCGGGATCAGGTCAAACACCTTCATGGCTCACCACATAGCCTAAAATTGGAGCTCCTAAATACCGAAAGGACACTTATCGGGTTTCTGTGTAAGGCCGGCAGACTTGTTGCACTGATTACCGATAGCAGGCTGCTCAGATGTTCGTCAAAAGTTTTTGAAAAACAATGACGTCGTCCTGATAAATCGGACATGGCTGCCACCTAACATCTGACAGAACGGTATTCGTTAGTCTTTGAATTGTTGTGGGGGCTGAGCACAATGCGAAAGGCAAGATTTTAAAATAATAAACCCGTCAGGCGTTAAAAAAGCCGTTTTTTTTTCTATGTCTCTTGTCGACCTCAATTTGCCAATACCTACTTTTGAGGTTCATTGCCGAGAAGTAGCGTGCATGCCTCAGCTTGTCGAGTGAAACATCGGTGCGCGGTAATTGGTATACGTCTTTCTTTGTCACATGGTTCAGCTTGCGGTACTCGACACAAAATCGCAAGCTTCCGTCTTTGTTTTTAACCAGCTCTACCAGCGATGCCTAAGGCCTTCTTGACGGCTGTATGACGTCATCATCGAGCCTTTTTTTCACTTGTTTTTAGATTGCTTCACGCTCCTTCGGTGCTACGCGTTATGGGTTCTGTCACATTGACCTTGCCGTCTCCGTCATTATCCGGTGCTTTGACGTTACGTTATTATCCAGTGCTTCGACGTGTTATTATCCGGTACTTCGACTTATGACGAAGCACCGTTATTATTCGGTGCTTCGTCAGTGGCGTTTGACTGAACCTCGAGGTCGATGAAAAACAGTCTTTGAACTGGTGAAGAAGATCTACTAGGCGTTGTCTCTGCACTGGTGATAAATCAGTGCTTATGTCATTACGTGGTGGGCCTGACGTGGCTTGTGGCTCCTCCTGATGTACTATGCAGCACTCGCGGATTTCAGTGATCTCGTGGAAGTAGGCAACTGTAGTGCCTTGTGTAATGTGTCGTCGCTTGTCGGCAAAATTCGTCAACAGTACCTCCGCTTCACCGCACACAACATTGACGATACTTGTGACAACTGCAACACCGCGAGACAGTAAAAGCGTCAATACTGGTTAGGCGATTCCTTCTCCAGTTTGCTGCGCGCTGCACGTGACCGAAGCAAGGTGGCACGATAGTGGAGGTACGGTCACATCCTCAATGACGCGAACGGATTTTCGGTGTAGCGCGGCGCTTTGATCCGCTGAAAAGGTTAGTATACCATCCGGTATATTGTATGGCACCATATTCACGCAAGAAATCTATCCCTAAGATTGCCTGTTTGCAACACTCGGAGAGAATAACGAAAGTTGCGACGAAAGATTCATCCCCTATCTTCATTCTTCTGGTGCACTTTCTGGTGAGTGTAAGTAGCTGCCCTGCAGCTCCTCTAATCTGCGGTCCTGCCCATTCCATTCTAGCCTTTTTGAGCTTGTCTGCCAGACTCTCGCTCATTATTGAGAAGTCTGCGCCAGTGTCGACCAATGCCATGACATCATGTCCGTCAATCGTAATTGCAACTTTGGCAGTAACAACCTCATCCTTCGTCGAATGATTGAAAATTTGTGTCTCTATGCTGGCAAGTATTGGGGGATTTTCAGTACTTCGACGATTCGCAACCTTCCCCCTGAGGTCAATGCTCTTAGTTTCCCAGGCGTGGGCTAGGAGATCTCTCTCTCGGCATGTCAGTGGTGCTCAGTCTAGAGGATGGAGAATAACGCCGAGGAGAGGGTGAGCGCAACCGAAACCCAGGAGGAACATCTCGCGGGGACATGACACTCGTGTCTACGTCAGGCGTTTCTTTGAACTGGCGCCGAGAAATAATGAAAGGAAACCCTTGGTACCCTACGACGCGATACGGGCAATACCGCACGATGGGTCCTGCTTCCCCACAATGAAAGCACAGGGGCCTATGGTCAGGGGTACGCCAGGCGTCAGTTTTGCGAAGTGATGGCCGCCTCGGCGTCGAAATTCTCTGTATTACCAAGGCACGGTGGCGGATGTTGCTGGTGGCACTGATTTGTTGTCGGCACGTTCGCTGGCTGTCGGTGGACTATGTCTGCATAACTGACTAATCTCTTGGCGCACAACTTCTGTTACTGAGGCAATAGCGCAGTCATTTGGTTTGGTGACGAGCTTCTTGAACTCTTCTTGTACGATTTCTCGTATCAGTTGGCGCAAAGAATCTTCGTCGGGTGTCGTTGCTGTGGTCATGGCTGCCGCACTGATCGGTGCACTGTGGGTTGGGTGGTCATACTGCCAGTAGCCTAGATGCAGTGCGTGTTCGATGAATGTCACCTCCTTAGACAATTCAGTAGGTGGGTTTATTACGAGACCAGCAAACAGCTGCTCCTTAACGGCCCGCATGAGGAGGCTAACCTTTTTTGGCTTCGGGCATATTGGGATCTGCTTGACGAAACAGCCGCGCCATGTTCTCAACAAACATCGTAACTGATTCATTTGGTTTTCTGAATCCGTGATTTGAGAAGACGCTGTGCGATTTCTCGTCTCTCATTGTTCGCGAACGTATCGAGCAACTTCTGCCAAAACTAGTCCCAAGACAACCACACGCAATTCGTAAACCATGTTGGGGCTCCGTCTTCAAGCGGAAAATACACATAGCTCAATGTCTGTGTGGTGTTCCACCCGTTAGCATTCGCTATGTGCTCGAATTCTTCGAGCCAGTCATGTGCGTCCTGATATGCGTTACCGTGGAAGTTAACTGGAAGTCGATGGTTCAAAACAGTCACCCGTGTTGCGCTTGGGCTGGAAATGTTGGGGCCAGTGCTTGCAGGCGCCATCATGCTTTCTGGCACGGTCACACATTCCGGCAATGCACCTAACTCTGGGCTGAGGCCCAACAGGTGGTCAACGGGGCTGTTATTGCGCGGAAGTCTTTATTGGCTAGATGCGGGGCGGTTTTAAGGTGCCCCGAACATGCACCCAGCACCTCCACTAGTGTCACAATGCAGAAACAGAATCAGTTAAATACAGGGCCACTCACTTTAATTGTGCCAGAACACTTGCAAACTGTTTGGTTGGGAACCTCAGTTTTTTTCCTCACGCTGTGCGTGCTATTCGTTGTTCTCTTGGTGCTGCATATTCAATGCGCCAATATAAATAATTGATACGAACTGCACACAACAAAGACCCTGTCATTGACCCAGAGGGCATCCTGTATTTCACAATAGTAGCTTGAGATGCGAAGTCACTGATGTTTTCACACTGATTCCTGGTGCGCAGCTTTTCATGAGCTGAAAGGCAACCCAATGTGCAATATAATTGATTGATTTGTGGGGTTTAACGTCCCAAAACCAACATTTGATTATGAGAGACACCGTAGTGGAGGACTCCGGAAATTTTGACCACCTGGGGTTCTTTAACGTGCACTCAAATCTGAGTACACGGGCCTACAACATTTCCGCCTCCATCGGGAATGCAGCCGCCGCAGCCGGGAATCGCACTCGCGACCTGCGGGTCAGCAGCCGAGTACCTTAGCCACTAGACCACCGCGGCGGGGCAATGTGCAATATAGTAAAGCAGTTTGGACAGAAGAATAATGTGATTCACCCAGTCAAATGCTCCTGCTAAATCAATAAAAAACCCAACACTCAAAAGTTAATTTCTATGTTGCTCAGAATTTTCTGTAACGTAGCACAGAAAACAGTGCTACGTTACTTGACATATGTGTAAAAAACATTCACTTACAAAACTGTATCGCTGGACTGCTAACAGTCGACTTAAGCGACCATTTACCCGTCTTTTGTTTACTGCCAAACACGCAGGTCAAACTCACAACCACCGCGAACGCCTTATCTCGCAGCATCGGTGGCACAGGCTTGGAAGTTTTCCGCACGCAAATTCACTCAATAGATTGGGCATGCGTGTTTGAACAAATAAACGCCAATGTACCATACGAGGTATTCTTTGAGAAATTCAAAGCATCTTACAATCAAGCGTTTCCTTTGATTTTGCGAAATAAGAAGCACAAACAGGCAAGGAAGCCGTGGATCGACGGAAAAATGCCTAAAATGATCAAGGCACAAAACAATGAACCACACATTGGTTCAGACAAGGAATTTGGAGGCATTGTCTGAGTTTAAACGATACCGTAAAAGGTTGACTACCGAGTTGAAGTTAGTGAAGAAAGTATATTATGAAAAGCTGTTTAGAAAAATAAAAATTACATTAAGAATGTGTTTGAAAAAGTAAAGAAGCTGATTCAGGAGAGACAAGCAGCGCCGCTTTGTCTTTAGACTACTGCAGGCACCTTATCTGATAGTGAAGCAACAAATAAGACAAAATGAGTACTTCTTGACCAGCGCCGAATACAAAAACAATAGCAATACAGTTCCTCGTATTATAATAACACTATACACTCTTAGATACTCTGTGTCCCTATCTGCAGTGGCATCAGATGAAGTAATACAAATGATAATTGGGATTGAGAATAACGTAGTAGCTGGTTTTAATGTGATAACCGCAACTCCAATAAACCACGTTGCTGATATAGTAGCTGCAGTCATTTTGCATATAATAAACAGAATGTTTCTGACTGGCAATTTTCCAGACCACCCAGAAGTAGCGAGAGTATGCCCAGTCTTTATTGGTGGACATAAAGGGCAAATAGCAAATTACAGGCAAATATCCGTCCTTCCTGCTCTGTCTAATGTGTTTCAGAATGCAGTAAACATCAGTTTGTTTAAGTTATAACCAATTATAATGTGATCAATGAGGCTCAATGTGGTTTTCAAAAAAATAAATCTTGTGCAGCAGCTTTGCTAAATGTTAAACATAAACTAACTAAAAATATTGAACGTAAGCTGTACTGACTCGGCTTGTTCTTAGATTTTAGGAAGGCATTTGATTCTTTCTGTATGCCACGAAGTACCAACGTGTAAATTTAGCAAGTATGGCGTACGTGGTTTAGTTCTTGAAAATTGAAAGACTATTTATGAAACAGCTATTAATATGTTTGTATAAACAATAGCTCATTTTCTTACGCAAACATAATAGAAAGACTACCGCAAGGGTCAATACTTGGCCCTCTGTTATTCAATATTTACATAAATGACCTGTGTTCTATCCGATGTTTCCTGAAGTTATTAATGTATGCACATGACGCAAACATAATCTTAAGTGGTATATTCATTCTGGCGCATGAACGCCAAGTAAATGACTACCGATATCAGCTGTCGAGCTGTCTTAGTTTAAATAAATTGCAAATACACGTTAGCAAAACAAAATATATAGTATTTGCTCCCCTTATTATGCTGCGTAGCTACAGCCCATCGGTTTCATTTCAGGGCAGCGAGATGGAGCAGCTCACCAGCCAGAAGTTTCTAGCTGTATGGTTTACCGAAGGCGTCATAAGAAATACACATGTTGATAAATTAATGATAAAACCTATAAAAACGCGGGATGCTTACACAAGCTCAGCGCACCTTCGCCAAAATGGTTACGAGTAGAACTATAATATGCACTTTTTCATTCTAAACTGACATACACTATTTTAGTAAGGGAAACAACTACAAAACAAACTATTTAAAATACTAGTTCTCCAGAAAAGAGCCTTACGATCATTTAAGCAGTACCATGGCATTATCAGAGACCTAAAGACTGAAGCACTCTTTGAAAATAATAAATGTTAAAGGTAACGCAGCTGTAATATTTCCGGCTCTTGCAATGGGTAAAAAAAAATAAGCCACAATGTCTGCAGAACACACCTGGAATTACTAATTACTACATTCGTCAGAAACGCCATAAAATATCAACACTTAAGACAAGTTATGGCAAACAACACGTTCAGTACAAAATATCTACACTGGTAAATCGTCTACGAGGTCTTCTAGATGACAATTCCACACCTTCTAACACTATTATCAAGCCATAATAATGAGTCATTGTATCGAGTACACTATCTAAAGTTTGTTTGATTTCTGATATGTTATCTTTCTACATCTTTGATTTCCAATATTTCGCAATATGCTAAGAGGATATCATTTTTGTATTTTGATGCTGTGCTGTTTTTTATTATGTGCTGTTGAAGTTTTAGATCTGCTCAAATGTTTTTTTGTGATGAGTTTTGTGTTTATTTCACACTGCATAGAACTATAATAATGTTTTTTTGTTTTTGTGCAATATTATATAGAAAATATTTGTTTGATATGCAGATGCTCTGTGGCCTGCATGCCAAACTGTATTTAGGAGCACTGGTCCTTTGTCAGGCTGTATAGCCTCTAGTCTCTGCTATGCTACTGCTCCAGTAAGTTGTTTCAGGGCAAATAAACTTTCAAACATTGAATTCAAAACAACCGACCATGCCGAAGAATTTCCTGCATCTCTGCACAAAATTATTTTGGTGAGCGTTGAGAAGACTGCATGCACTGCTTGCCAAACTGCAGTCAATGGCTAACGTTGCATGGCCAATATATTCAGTGGAATGCAACTCCAAAAAAGGGCATGCTGCAAAATAAACGCTAGAAAAAATGCTCTTGCAAAGCTTTTTATATCTTTGATGTCACAGATCTGAACTTAATATTCCTTTTAACTCGCTCATGCGCGAGTGTGAAGGTAGAAGTCTTGAATCTAGACAACCGCTGTTAGGTGGGAGTGTCGACTACGTGTAATTAAGGGTTAAGCATGCGTGAGTATTGTTGTTAGCAGCGAGCAATAAATACTTTTCTTGCAGCTGGCCAAATGTACGCATGAGTGCATTCGTAGAGGCACACTTGCATTTCAGTATGTATATATGATCCCATGTGATGTGTTTCTTAAAAAAATGCCATACAATAAGCACCATATCACTATTTTATTACGTAAAATCACAATAACTCTGCATATACAAGACAGTATCCACATAAGCATCCTCTGCAGTTAAAACATACAGTTAAAGAATGCTGACACAAAAAATTTTGCACCTTAGGCTCTTTCTTGTCAGTGGGTAGCTCAGACATACTTGGTCTGAAAAGGTGCGTAATGGTTGTTTATTAAGAGACGTTTTTAGAGCAAACAGTCGCTGTTTTAGTTCTAAAAGAGCACTCAGCTGGGCAGGAGCAGTTCCGGTAGCAAAGTAAACGTAGGTGTCCTTGTGTCCACGCAAAACTGTGATGTGGCGCAAACCACAAGCCTATCGAGTAGTGGGCACCACAATGACAGCAAGCACGCGCGAAACTGCAGGCATTGAGGAATAAATCACAAATAGGGTAAGTGCAAGGTAGAAACTAGTCAACACAAACCCATGTTATAGGTTCGTTTACACACCTGCCACATTAAGGTTGGTGTCGCAAAATGCTTGACACCTTTCTTAGTCACACGGCATGCCCGTTAAAATTCATTGTGAATATGTTGTATGCTACATTTGCCTTTCATATTCGCAGATATTAAGTACGTCGCAAGATGATCCTGTCTTGCTCTTTATCTGCCCTCATTTGTTGGAGCCTGATCTACTTTAAATTTAGCTTTCTCATCAGTACAACTGCATTTTTGTGCATATGATGTCTTACCTGTTATCTTTCTCTCTTTTTCCACCTGTTTTTTTTTACTTTTTTTATTGCCGTGCTCAATTATATGCGGGGTGTAATGTCCAAAGCCACCATATGATTTTGAAAGGCGCAGTAGTGGAGGACTCCGGAAATTTCCACCACCTGTGTTTCTTTAGCGTGTACACGAAATAGAGCACACGGGCCTAGAGCATTTTCGCCTCCATCTAAAATGCAGCCGCCACAACCGGGATTCACTCCCGCAACCTTCGGGTCAGCAACCGATAGCTTAGCCACTAGACCAGGGCGAGGGGACTTCAATCTCCCTGCTCTCTTTGTAGGGTAGCAAACCGGCTTTCCTTGTCTGCCTAACCTCCCTGCCTTTTCTATCATTGATTCTGATGAGTACAACAAATGCAGCTTCCTTCAAGCTGCTAACATTAAGACGATTATATATTGTCTGAAATCGGGTTCACCCAATGAATATTGTGTTAAGCTTCATCGTGATCGTTTGCTCCTCTGTTGGTAGCTGCCAGAGGAAGGCTCCTCTGGCAGCTACCATAGGTGGTGACGTAGCCACATAGGTGGCGTGCCATGGTCTCGTACAGTCCGAGTGTCCTGCGAATCTCCACTTGCTGCCGGCCATCTCTGGGGACAGTGCTGAAGAGCTTGAAACCAATCAGCACTTTCCGCATGACATTCGACGACGCAGCGGTTCTGATCAGCGCTGCTCGACATCGGGGCATTTTCCTTCAGCACACGCCAGAGATGTTCCAGCGTTGCTGCACCCATGTACACCTTGCGCTCGTGCCACCAGCCCGTTGCTGTTCAACGCACTTGTCCGCCGACGTACATACAGTCCATCGCAAACCGCAGTGTGCTGCGCAGAGCCTTTATTCCGCCATGTCAATTCAATGACCATCGAACAGTGTGCTCATTCCCGCACCTCATGCAGACAGCGTCAAATTCTCGGCAACGCTTGTGCCTACAACGTTTATGCAACACTTGCGACACCTGCCTCCACGAGGCATCATCACGCTCCGCACCATTCTCACTAAAGCATTATCTCAAAGACGACCGGTGGTGCCGCCGATGCCCGCGGCCACAAGGGCCTCGGCATGTCGCGTTAATGCTGCCTACCAGATCTGTTCGGCACGCACCTCGCCCACTTCGTGGCTCTCAGTGTCGCCCACCGGAACTGTGAGACACCCAACGTTTTTTCTCATTGGCAACCTCCACTTCCCAAACGGACACTTTCAGGGATGTAGTTCATGCATACAGGCACCCGACAGTGAACCAGAAGGCGCAACCAAGCTGTTTCGGCCACCTCAGCATTGTTTGTACCACCGCCAGGGATACTAAAAAAATGGAACGCTTGCTGAGCACAGTGACACGCTGAAGTCTCAGTGCCCTCTTTGACACGTTTGCAAAGAACGCTTCCTAATAATCAGCTGTCACCGCTTGCTCACAAATAAAAAAGAAAGTGATATGAACGTTGAAGTTCGGTTTTGCTGCGTCTACTCGCTAGGCTACGCATTGGAAGACTCGGATTTGCTGCGCCTACCCGCTAGGCTGTGTATTCTCGCGCTACCATCAGATCTCGTAAACTGCATTGCCGGGTGCCTATAGTCTGTTTCCATCTATTTTATCCGTACATATGTTCTCAATCGCGCAAGGCACTTAGGGTGGAGCCCTGTAGCCCCTCAGAATGCAGCGCTTTTCAAGGAAGAAGTGGGCGTTCAACCACGTGGCGGGTGCAGCGCGATAATAAAAAAATAATCAGATTGAAAACTTAATGCTGTCGGGGCTGGACCTTTCTTGTGTTAGCTCCGACACTCGGGCAGTGGTGGCGACGGTGGATACACAGGACCAGTATCTGAGAAATTTTGCTTACTTTCGCAGTGCCAACTGGAAATCGAAGCTCGGAACTGCAACGCGCCGACGAAGTTCCGGCTACCCACCCTTCCCAGGTTTCTACCGTGGAATCCACTGACTCAAGGGTTCCGGACCAGGAAATACGATGACACTTCAGAAACACATAATCAAGCGTCAACGCACCACGTGAAGTGCTGCTACCCAATCTAGTCAGCTATAAACGCCTACTGCGCACCGGTTATCATACTCCGGCAGTGGTGGCGGCGGTGGATACACAGGAGCAGCATCTGAGAAATTTTGCTCACTTTCGCAGGTTAGTTTTGTTGTTCTGCAAAATATTTTTCCGCACTTGTACCCATTCCTACATTTGACTGCTGCTCTACTGCCCGAGCAAGTGTTCCTTGTGTAACGCGTTTACTGAGAGAGTGTTGCTGAGCTTGTGTAGCGCGTTCACTGAGCAAGAATGTGTTCCTTATGTATCGCGTTTACTAGCACTCTAAGGAAACTTCCTGTGCACTATCAGCTTGGAACTATTGTGTGCAGCCTGTGCTTACGCCATGAGCAATGCCCCTGGCGAAACGTGTCTAGCATGTTTTGAGGAGATACTGACAGATGAAGAATGCATGAAATGTGCAGAATTCGGTCTGCGTTATCACCTCGGAAAGTGCTCAGGCGTCGACGAGCGCATGTACAAATCTAAAGACGTTGAAGCGAGGGCGAGTATGAAGTGTCAGACATGTCGCTTAACAGCGTCTCGAAGCGCTGCAACTGCTCGACAGCAGGATGGCAATGTATCCATTGCTATGAGCAGGCAGTTGGCGGACATAAGCAGAGCGCTTGCTGCGCTTACAGTTAAGGTCGATGAAATAACGAGTCTCAAAGATGCAGTGAGAAACATAAAGACATCTGTGCAACACATGTCTGACACTTATGATAAGCTTATAGAAGCCTCAAACAAACATGACAAGCAAATAGAAGCCCTACAGAAGACAATGGATACGCTCGAAGTAGCTAATAACAAGCAAACAATTGTTGTGCTGCGCATGGAGCTGAACGCCCTAAATCAATATAGCAGAAAAAAAACATAAAAATACATAGCTTGCCTGAAACTGAACGTGCAAATTCGATGGAGAAAGTGATTGAACTGGCAAGAAGGCTCGATTTGTTGGCGCTTACAAAGAATGATGTTGATGGGCTGCATCGCATTCCCTTAAGGTCAGACAAAACCGCAGTCGTGCTCATCAGATTTTGCAAACAGTCCACAAAAGGACTGTGGTTTGCGAAGCGTAGCACTCTGAATCAATGCATAAAGGAAGTTAAGTTTTTCGACAACTTAACAGCGCAAAACAAGAAGTTATTGTGGTTCGCAAAGACCAAAGCTGCGGAAGCACACTACCGTTTTGTCTGGACAAAGGAAGGAAAGATATTTGCTCGAAAGGAACCAAGTACTCGCGCTATCAACATCAACAATGAAAGCGACTTAAACAATTATCTAGAACAGACTGTGCGTTTCGTCAGAAAAGAAGTTAGTGAAAAATGGCCCATTTTCGCGCTGATTCATTCCTAGAAGTGTTAACTTCTGGATACAGTACAAACAATAGCCTGTCCTGTATCACTTAAATGCGCAAAGTTTAAGAAACAAGGGAGTGGAAGTCAATGCTGAAGTGAAGCAGATCAACTACACTTTTAATTTTTTTGCTTTTACCGAGACGTGGTTCCGCTCGGAGGAAGACGTCATTCAATTTACTGGCTACAAACATGTAACTCCATTCAGGAAAGAAAGACGAAGTGGGGGTGTCACTATATACGCATGCCAAAACTTATCTTTTGACATCCTGACTGATTATACGTTCGTTTTTGAAGATTTCGAGTGTGTTAGCCTGTTACACCGGAACTTTTTTATTATTGCGCTGTACCGCCCACCTCAAGGTAACACAGAAGCCTTCCTTGAGTTTATTGAGACATGTTTAGATAATGCTAATTCAAATAAATGGCGTGTTATTGTACTTGGTGATTATAATATTGATGTTATGGGTAGATCTCCGATTCAAACGGCTTTAACAGAAATAATGCTACTGTATGGCTGTACAATTAAGATTGAGTCCCCAACACAAGTAAACAAATCAACAGCAGCAATAATAGATCTTTGCTATACGAACTTTTCTCGCTGCGCGGTTTTTTCCGGAGTGTTTTCGTCTGGTCTGAGTGACCACTTGCCGTTCTTTGTATTTGTCCCTTTAAGTAGAAAACGAACTACCCCTATTCATTCTCGTACAACGAATGATTTCAATATTATTGCTGTTTTCTGTGAGTTGCTGAAAGCAATCGATTGGACAGACGGCTACAATGCAACTGATCCAAATGAAGCGTACGAAAATTTCATTATAAAGGTTATTTACCATTACAATGTCGCTTTTTATGTTATGGCAATCAGAAAATACAAAAAAGCCCGTAAAGATTGGATGAACAAGGCTCTTTTTATGAAAATAAAAGAAAAAAACTTGATGTTCGCTAAATTTCTGAAAACGAGAAGTTCTGAGATATTAGCTGATTACAAAAAGTTTTGTAATAGGCTAAATGCTGATCTAAAACAAAAGAAAAGTCGTCATTTAACAGAAAAAACTTTTCAAACATAGGTAACAATCCTAGGCAGATCTGGGAAGGAATTAAAACTCTCATCGGCAGCAAAGCTAACACAACACCCGTCGAAATGCTGGTCAAGGGTATTAACTATGACGGTGTTGCATTAGCCGAAAAATCCAATGAACACTTGCTGGAAGCTGGTAAATATGCCGGCTCAATTCCCTTGCCTAATAATACCTCTCTTACGTCATGCACTCAGATTTCCAACTATGACTCGATATTTCTGACGCCAACAACAGAAGCAGAACTCAAAACCATTATTAATTCTCTAAAAAATACTTGTGCTCCTGGGGATGATGACATCTCACCATCGCCAATTGAGAATTCCATTAGTTGCCTTATAGAAACACTGACCTATATATTCAATCAGATAGCGACACCACGGACCCGAGCTAACGGGGGAGTTTCTACTCCCTCCCACGCCTAGCCGTGCGTGGCTTTGCCGTGTCCGGGGAAAAGGGGATCCTGGGGGTTGAGCCGACGCTGGGTGATTGGACCTTTAAGGCCCCCCGGCAGAGGCAACACACCCCTTTGGCCCCGGCTTCACGTAGACGGCACCCCCGGATTGACCCGCCCGGGGGGAATCGGCAGTTGTCTTTTCCTGTCTCCACCTCACATCTTCGTCTTTCCTCTCACTTTAAATCTTTCCTGTCCTCTACTCACTTCCATTGACTTCCGTGTTTCCTGGCGGCAAGGGTTAACCCTGTGTGGCTATCCTACCTTGGATACACCATATTCGGTTATAGCGGTGGCGTACAGCTGGCGTCTGCGGGGCCTGTACTTACAGACCCTCCAGCGTCCCCTTGTAGGACTCCATGGTGGGTGGCTGGCGCCGCTGCCGAAAGTAAGCATTTACATATGGCTTGTTCCTTCCCCCCACTCCCTGATCGCCCTCAGAAAAGAGGGCGCACCGATGAAGTTTTCCAGTTTTTTTGTAACCAGAAAGTATCTTTTCCCCGATTTCATGTTATTCACGCTGACACACCCGGCAAATCAGTGCGAACACTTTCACCTTTTCTTGTATCAAAGTCTTTGACGGAAATCTTTGGCCCAGGATATAAAGCTTCGAGAATGGTGACCTCCTGTTGGAGCTCCGCGACCAGAAACAATATGAAAAATTGCCTAACCTCGTGAAATTCGGAGATACCAAATTAATAGTAACCCCACACAGAACCATGAACACCACCCGTGGCGTTGTCTCAGATGATGACCGGTTAGGGCTGACGGAGGCTGAACTCCTTGGAGGGTTTCAGCGAACAGAATGTCATAAACGTAAAACGAATCAGCATGAGGCGTGATGGCAAAGAAGTCCACACTAAACACCTGATACTTACCTTGAATTCAAGTGTACTGCCCGACTCCGTTGAGGCTGGGTATATCAAGCTTCGAGTTAGGCCATATATACCAAACCCCCTCCAATGTTTCAAATGCCAACGGTTCGGCCACAGTTCACAGAAATGCCGAGGCCGCCTAACTTGCGCGAAATGCAGTGCTGAAGAGCACACATCAGATGCCTGTGAAAACTCTCTTCACTGTGCGAACTGTAATAGGGAACATGCCGCATACTCGCGGTCATGCCCGTGCTCGAAAAAGGAAAAGGAAATTGTCACAATTGAGGTAAAACAAAATATTTCATTCAAGGAGGCAGGAAGGCAGGTGTCCTGCCTACCAGAAACTAGCTTTGCCGAAGTGGCGCGACAGGGGGCAGCGCCACGACGGCCCCTGGCGCCTGTCTGGCACACGCGTAGTGAGCCAGCGGTGACGCCATTCGCCCCCTCGGCGGTTGCAGCCAGTGCTGCTCCGCCATCCAAGAAAGACCCACCAACCTCTGGGCTGGAGGCCCCGAAGGTCTCGTCTTTTGAGGCGAGGCCCTCAAAACAATTGCAGCGCTCGCAAGAGCGCCTGTCCTGCGCCTCGCAAGAGGCGATGGACACAACTCCGAGCGTGAAGGCGCAGCAAGCGCCTAAGGATCGGCGCGACTCCGTCGACCGATCCAAAAAAGAAAAATCTTGTGTCACAGCCCCTGGAAAGGGTCCGTGAGCTAATTCTCTATTTTTGATGAGCACACAGCACAAAACACATTTAAAATGGACACACAGATTTTACAGTGGAATGTGAGAGGACTTCTCCATAACCTCGATGATATATAGAACTCCTTAATAAACACACTCCAAAGGTGCTGTGTGTTCAGGAAACACACCTCAAGTCCACACAAAAAAACTTCCTAAAGCAATAAGCCATCTACCGCAAAGACCGTGACGACGCTGCCGCCTCGTCGGGCGGTGTCGCTATAATAGTTGATAAAGGTGTTGCCTGTAAGCAATTAAACCTCCGAACTTCTCTTGAAGCAGTTGCTGTCCGAGCAGTGCTGTTCGGGAAGCTACTAACAATTACTTCTATTTACATTCCTCCGTGCTATCAACTTTCGAAGACAGAATTTCGAAGCTTCATTGATGAACTTCCTCCGCCATATATAGTCGTTGGTGATCTAAATGCACATAATCCTCTATGGGGCGACTCCCGTTTGGATGCACGAGGACGCCTAATAGAACACTTTCTGTTTTCGTCAGGTGCATGTTTACTTAACAAAAAAGAATCAACATATTATAGTACTACGCACAACACATACTCTTCTATAGACCTGAGTATTGTCTCGATTACACTGATTCCTTATCTGGAGTGGTCTGTTCTCAAGAACCCCTTTGGGAGTGACCACTTCCTGATAATGTTGAAGCTAACTAAAGAAGATACATGCTCGCCTGACTTTCCTCACTGGAACACCAAGTCAGCCAAATGGGAACTGTTCCGAGAAAACACATTTTTAGATGGAGGGGACATTGCTGATTATAATATAGACAATGCTGCGGCATACCTAACAGATTTTATTATTGACGCTGCAGCGAAATGTATTAAGCAAACTAAAGGAATGTCTAATAAGCGTCGCACATCATGGTGGAATGACGATTGTCGGAAAGCGCGAAATAGTAAAAATAAAGCTTGGAGATTACTCCGAATACCCAATGGCTGAAAACCTCGACAATTTTAAACAGGTGAAGTCACAAGCTAGAAGAACGCGTCGTCTTGCAAAGAGAGAAAGTTGGAATAGGTACATCTCCAGTATAAATTCTTACACCGACGAAACGAAGGTTTGGAATAGGGTAAATAGTTTATTGGGTCGGGAGTCACACCCCCTACCCTTGGTAAGTAGCCGATGCGAGCCTAGAGGAGCAGGCGGACTGCCTAGGCGAACACTTTGAATACGTCTCAAGTGCATCAAACTATTCAGAAACTTTCTTAAAATTCAAAGAACGCGAAGAGCGACAGCCCCTTAAATGTAAACGTCCATCCAGTGAGTCTTACAACTGCCCATTTACATTAGCTGAACTTAAGGCATCTCTTGCGTGCTGCAACAACTCAGCGCCAGGTGTTGATCGTATAACATACGAAATGGTCAAGTACCTTCACCCCGAAGCACTAAAAACGCGCCTAACTCTCTTCAATAACATGTGGGCAGCTGGGTATATTCTATTGTCAAGGAAAGAAGCTATAGTCATCCCAGTACTTAAACAAGGCAAAGATCCGTCTTTGGCCGCCAGCTACAGGCCAATAGCGCTAACAAGCTGTCTATGCAAACTATATGAGAAAATGATAAACCGGCGCTTAATCCACTTTTTAGAAAGTAACAATATACTAGACCCCCTTCAGTGTGC
The DNA here is from genome assembly GCA_013436015.1 of Rhipicephalus annulatus. Classification (NCBI taxonomy): domain Eukaryota; kingdom Metazoa; phylum Arthropoda; class Arachnida; order Ixodida; family Ixodidae; genus Rhipicephalus; species Rhipicephalus annulatus. The sequence goes on from WOVY01009598.1 coordinate 915,698, forward strand.
TTTCAGAGAGGGGAGGTCGACAACAGATCACCTTGTTCGCATAGAGACATACATCAGAGATGCATTTATTCATAGACAGTTTGTACTTTCGGTATTCCTAGACTTAGAGAAGGCGTATGACACCACATGGCGATTTGGGATTCCCCGCGATCTTGTCACCATGGGCATCCGTGGGAACATGCTAAACACAATTAAAAGTTACCTGTCTAACCGAACCTTTCGCGTAAAAGTGGGAAATGCTCTCTCCAGAACTTTTACCCAAGAGACTGGTGTTCCACAAGGGGGGCGTGCTTAGTTGCACACTCTTTATTGTAAAAATGAACTCCCTGCAGTCAGTCATTCCAAGTGCGATGTTTTATTCCGTGTATGTTGATGATGTGCAGATGAGTTTCAAATCATGCAATTTGTCTGTCTGTGAACGACAAGTGCAGCTTGGAATGAATAAATTCTCTAAATGGGCGGATGAAAACGGTTTTAAAATAAACACGAAGAAAAGTACTTGCATACTTTTCTCCAACAAACGAGGGGTAATGCCACAACCAAATGTTGCGATCAAGGGAGACCAACTCTCTGTAAGCAGCGAGCATAAATTCCTGGGAACCACTTTAGATTCTAAGCTTACGTTTATTCCCCATATTAAATATGTCAAAATGAAATGTTTGAAAGCGATGAACGTCCTAAAACTCCTGTCACGTACAACATGGGGTAGTGATCGAAAGTGCCTCTTGAAGTTATACAAAAGCCTTGTCGGGTCGCGCCTTGATTATGCCTCTATAATTTATCATTCTGCAACGCCAAGTGCATTAAAAATCCTAGACCCCGTTAACCATCTGGGTATCCGACTTGCAACCGGTGCTTTCAGGACAAGCCCGATCCAGAGCCTCTATGTAGAGTCGAATCAGTGGTCACTTCACCTGCAGCGATCCTATAGCAGTTTCACATATTTTATAAAGGTACGTGCAAACATCAAGCATCCATCTTATTCAACTCTAAACGATATGACCGCTGCCACTCTCTTCCATAATCGACCCACAGTGAGAAAACCGTTCTCCTTGCATGTGGGAAACTTATGTGAGGAAATGGGTGTTCCGCTGCTGGAACTCTGTCCTACGCCCACAGCGATGCTTTTACCGCCGTGGCATTGGCAGCTTATACACTGTGACACCTCATTTGTTGAGATCACTAAACACGCACCAGAAGCACATATTAAAATGCATTTCCGAGAACTCCAGTCCAACTACTCATGTGTAGAGTTTTATACTGACGCTTCTAAGTCGCATGCAGGGGTGGCTTATGCAGCCGTCGGACCATCCTTCTCGGAATCCGGCGTGCTGCACCCGGAAACAAGTATATTTGCGGCTGAGGGTTATGCACTATTGTCCGCTGTGAAGCATATACGGAAATCAAACAAAGAAAAATCAATTATATTCACAGACTCGTTAAGCGTCGTAAATGCATTAAGATCCCTTTTCAGATTCAGAAATCCGATAATAATTGAGCCATATTCCGTTCTGTGTACAGCGTATATGTCCAACCAGCATGTTACTATTTGCTGGGTACCTGGCGATAGAAGTATCGAGGGCAATGTGTTAGTTGACCAAATGGCCACGTCAATAAAATGCGCGCTATTAACCCCACCGCTACTGTCCCTGCAAAAGATCTAAAACCCTTTCTACGAAAGAAACTGCGAAACCACTGGCAACGCTTGTGGGACACAGAAATAAAAAAATTGCCCGCAGCTTCCCTCGGGAGAACACTGAGGAGGATGCGGAGCATATAATTGGTTAACGGGGTGTTAAAGTGCGACTTACTTGGGTCGATGGCTAAATTGGTTAACGTGGTTGTAGGAGGGGGTGTTAAATCAGTGAACACGTACACACGTATGCGAAAGGGCGGCGCTGGTCGAAGGGACGTCAATCATTGTGTTTGTGGATTCGTTGGAATTCATTTCACCGCGACCTTGGACGTCGACGCGCCGTACAAACCAACCGACGAGCGGCAACTGAGCGAGCGAGCGCCGACCTTGAGTATATATACAGCGCGACGGCGCATGCACTGTCAGCTGTTGAATGTTCTCGAAGCGCGACGGCGCATGCGCGTCCACTGGAGAATCAGGAGAATTGTAGAAAGTTCTCGAAGGGAAGAAGCGCGCGTGGCACAGATGGTGGGTGACGGTGCATGCGTGCGTCAGCTGTCGAATGTTCGAGAAGGGGGAGAAGCGCAACGGCGCATGCGCGCGCGTCAGCTGCCGATGTTCTCGAAGCGCGACGGCGCATGCGCGCGCGCGTCAGCTGCCGATGTTCTCGAAGCGTGACGGCGCATGCGCGCTACATTATACAGCTAGCGAATGTTCGTGAAGAGAAGCGCACGCGGTGTGTAGAGGAGGAAGGGTGCACAGATGGTGGAGGAGTGAAGCGCGCGCAATGTGTAGAGGAGGAAGGGATGCACAGATGGTGGAAGAAGGAGGAGGAAGCTTGCGGACGGCGCCGCACTACAAGCCTCGAGTATTAGATGCTCCGCATCTAATAATAAGCTTCATTTGATTAAGCCGCGGATGGATTACTGGCCCTCCGCTACAAGAACACGGCGAACTGATGTCCTATTCTGTCGCCTCAGAATAGGACACACTTATGGTACTCATAACTTTCTTCTGACTGGCGATGAACCTCCTACTTGTGGTAGATGTGGTGACAGGCTAACCGTCCTCCACGTCCTCCTGGAGTGTGCGGAAGCTGAAAGGGAGAGAAAGAAATAGTTTGCTTTAGCATACCGCTATAATCTTCCTTTACATCCGAGTATGTTTCTCGGTGAAGAGCCGTTTTTTGATACAAAATCAGTTTCAAGCTTTTTAAAGGATGTAGTACTGAATGTGTTTAGTCCAACATTAAATGTTTTTAGCCCAACAGGTTCATAGCACAGCCTCTGTTCAGAGGATGCTGCTGTGATAGCAGATTTCAATGAGCCCAGGCCTCCATGCTCTTGTTTTAAGGGCTCTGTCGAGGCACTGGTGCTCCATTGCAAGTTTTTATTTGACATACTTATCACTTTTAAATCACTTTATGTTTCCATAGCTCACATCATTTGTCATTGCCATAATTTTACCATATGTATATTTTTACACACCTACAGCGACTGTTTTTAGGCCCATTTACAGCCACGTCACATTTGTTTTATCTACACTCCACATCCCACAATTCATTATCATCGCTCTGGCGCTCTTTGGCCATAACTGGCTCTTGCGCCAAAAACACTACTAATCAATCATATTCAATCAGATATTGGCTACTGACGTGTTCCCAGATAGATTAAAGATAGCACGTGTTACTGTTGTCTTTAAAGGTGGAAATAAAACAGAATTCGGTAATTACCGGCCAATTTCAGTTCTGCCAATTTTTTCTAAGATGGCTAAAAAAATAATTTATGCACGTTTCTTTGGCTTCCTTTCCGCAAGTATTAGTAGTAAGTGATCATCAATACGGCTTTCGACCGGGGAAATCGAATGAAACCGCATTGCTTTATATAAAAAATGTCTTAATTCGAAACATTGAATTGAAACACTTTACTATCGGACTATTTCTCGACTTCAGTAAGCGTTTGATTCGGTTGAACATGACATTCTCTTAGCAAAACTAGAAATTTATGGAATTCGTGTCATTGCAAGAAGCCTTATGAAAAGCTACCTCACTGCACGTCAACAATACACAAAGCTACATAACGACACTCACTCTAACTAAGGAACAATGAAATATGGATTACCCCAGGGATCAATATTAGGACCCCTTTTATTCACTGTGTACATAAATGATATTGAGAACATTCCTTCATCTTCGAACATTATCCTATAAGCCGACGACACTAACATCTTCTTTTCTAGTCCCAACCTAAACAAACTTGAGCACAGAGCAAATAGTTGGCTTGAAGAAATAGAGGGATGGTTGAGGGTAAATCAGCTAAGATTAAACGTAAAAAAACTAATTTCATTTTATTCTGTGCTAAATACAAAGCAATACACCACAACCCAAAGCTCTATTTTGGTAATTCATAAATAACATGTAACAGTAGCTGCAAGTTTCAGGGCGTACACCTCCGCAATGACTTGAGCTGGTCTGATCACGTGAGTCATGTAAAACTGAAAATGGCTCGATCCATTGGTGTTATAAGCCGTATTAACCATCTTCCACATTCGGTGGCAAAGCAGCTATACTTTTATCTTGTTCATTCGCGCCTCACATACTGCAACTTAGTTTGGGGCACATGTAGTAGAACCAATGCACAAAAACTATTTACCATGCAACAAAAAGCATTGCAGCTAATAACTAAAAGGCCAGGTAGACATAGACATACCAATTTATTTTCTATTTTTCGTGTATTTTGTTTCACTGATTGCTACAAACTTAAATTGATGATTCTTATTTATAATCGTATAAAACAAGATTTCGCTTCATTCTGCAACATGTACCTCACTTGTCACATTGAATATATTTTACGAAGGACGTCACTTGTTTCAGCACGATCTAGAACAAACTATGTTACCCAAACACTTGACCATCAAATAGAAGATATATGTAACAGTTTTCCTGCTGTAGTAGAATTATCACAGATAAGCAGATCTGTACATCATTTTAAAGAGAAAGTAAGTTTACTCTTCGATCCAGGATGAAGTGCTTGATGCAATATGTTTTGCCACTTGCGATGTATACTTTTGTTCACCAGGTTGTACTTCACTGAATTTCTATTGTTAAGCTACGCACATTGTTAGCTCCACTTGAATTCCGAATTATGATAGATACTATTGCACCTCTTCATTCATTAAATCTATTCACAACTTTATTATGATGGACTTATCAACATGAAATGGTTTTTACAGGTTTTCGTACTTCTATAGCGAAATTGCTTGAATTTCCACTACTTCTATACAGTGATGTTGATGAATTGTGCTGTACTAAATTTTTTGCTTTCCTCACCACTGTCCTTGTTTTTGTTTTTGTTTTTTTGGTTTTTCGTTCATGAAACTGTTTACACGACTATATGTCTCACTCCCTTTTTTTTGTTCACGAGCCGGAATGTAGGCCTAGTCAGGAAACAGTTTCGTCTGTTTCCTTTTGCCTCATCTCGGTGGCATGTAACTGTTGTGTACACATGCCAAAATAAAGTATTATTATTAATAATATAATAATTATTATTATTATTAAAATTAAAAACCAATAACACACTTCGTAACTTTAATAGCACAAGTCTTTACAAACTGCTTTTGGAAGTCTCAAAAATTTGTACATCATGCTGCCAGACACGCCTGGGCACCACACACAAAATATTGTTCATATTTGCGTGTGTGTTCTGACGCTTTGGCGCACCACGATTCATGCTTGAAATAATCAGTAAAAACAAGCCATCTGGAGTTTCCTTTATGTTTTTACAAGAAGAAAGGAGTTCATACAAAAAAAGGCTCTGGCTTTCGAACTACCATAGCAGAACCAGATACTGATGTTGAGCCACAACTGGTATGTACAGTGCACACACATGCATGGCGTACAGCAAGACGCAGATATAAACCACCGTAACAAAGGCTCGACTGATAGGACTTTACTTAATCACTACCATGCGCACCCACTGCTATTTGCAGCATGTTGGCCTACCACTTCACAATAACTGCAGATGAAATTTTTTTTCAATGTTTCATGGCATTTTCCATGTCTTTAAGCCATTATTAGTCACTATGACCGCAAAGCTTTTTCTATGCTAAATACAACTATTATAACAAAAATGAGGTTGAAGGGCTAAGGTGGGTAGACTTAAATAATCTAGTAGGGTTGCAACACGTACCTAAAGGGGTGTAAAAAAATATGCGAAGCCGACACAAAAACATAAATGAAACTTTCAGGTAGAACAAGTTTTTAAATGAACTGATTTGCATAACAGCAGTGTATCTTTTAACAGGAACACTGTGTTGCCACGTTGTTGTAATATACTTTCAGGTTACTTAGTCACCGACCTTTTTTGGCTTTATGTGTGAGCCTTTCTGTCCGTAATGTTACCAACGAAGTCTAGGCGATCTTAGTCAGATGTTTCTCTTTCACTTCGTTAAACAGAAGCATGCATATGCCTTCAATCAAGAGACCAAAGTGGCTGATGAACCGGTGAGGAAGGATGTCCCAGCAAAAGGGCAATGAGTAAAAATGAAACCAGTGTCACCACTCGCTAGATTTCCAATCGCACTTCTCCTTCATGGACTGTGGCAGTCTGGTAACGATGTGGGGGGGGGGGGGCTTGATTTCCACCAAACATTCGTCCACACAGGCCATTGTAGTAGGGCTTCCTGCGTGTGATGAGCAAGATGTGCTAGAAAATATAGGCCAGTGCTAAAAAAACAGTAGAGAAATTTTCAAAAATTACACACAATCTTGTCAAGCAAAGAAGTAGACCTATAGCAAGAAGAAAATGGAGCAAGAAAAGTGACAACCGACAAGCCAATACTGTCACATACGTGCCAACTTTGAAGTAACGCTTTCGCATGCAGCTTGCAGAGCTATACTTACACAAAACTGGTTCATGTTTCTTTGAGAAAGTTACTGCACAAGCTAGCAAATGTTAAATAAGAGCAAAAATATGAAATACACCTAGAATGTTTACAAAATGCTCTGCAAAAAATGCAAGAGAGTTTACTTTGCTGAAAGTTGGGGCTTGAGATGTGTACATAACAAAAGAATGATGACAAAAAATAATTAAGCTGGAAGCATTCTTTGGCTATGATTGTCTACATTATCATGGTTAACATGCATGTGTAACGCATACCTAATCATAATGAAACTTTTTTCGTAAGTGCATGTTGAAGCTATATTTACTATGCTGTTGTGCTGTGCATTTTATATAAACTCGCAACCAGTGAATTAAGTTTTACGGGTTGGCCAGGAAGAAACCAACAGCAGACTGCATATTCCAGAAAAAACATCACTTCCAATGTGGAAACAGGCATGCAGGCGACACACAGCCAACTGTTAAGTAGAGTAGGTTGCAGGCCTCACTTATTCGTTAGTAAAGGAAGACTATGTAAGAGCATCAAGTAGGATACTTGTCTAAAAAAAGAACAAAAGAAGACACGCTCGGTAAGACTTGTGCCATCTTACCAGGTGCCTGCCCGTGAAAGGTTAAGTACACCACAGCTTGTCTTGTTTTTTTTCTCTTTGTTGAACGTTTCATCATTGGTAATAAAAAAGATGTCCTTTAGGTCGATATTAAAAGCAAACTTTTCAATGTACACACGTTTTAAGGAAAAAATATTGTTCACCAAGTGACCGAAAAATCACCACGCTAAAGGCGATTTTGTTTCTACTGTATTCAGTAAAGTATTAAGCAATCAGGGTACACAATGCACTCTGAGCGGGTAGAAATTGCAAATAAAAAGCAATACTGTTTTGTAGTAGCCTATTTTTGCTTTATACTATTTACCCTCCATGTACAAAACTATATAAAGACTATTTCTTTCAAATGTAAGTATAAATAAAAACAGAAGCAACGGTGCAGCACTCTCTCAAACTTAGCTGCGTACCATAGTGCACACATAACTGCAATACTGTGATGCACAGCTTATCGCCTATTATACAAATTAATATAAAGTCCGTAAAAAAAGAATGTCAACACATTGTTTTTAATGTTACTAGACTCCTTGCTTGAACAACCAATGTAGCCATACACTCTTAGCACTAATACATATCTTATTGAAAGGGTAAGAAAAACCCTGTGTAACCAGCGTTTGGTTTTAGGAAAATTTGAGTGTTTACAGTCAATTTGTTTAGATATTAACATAAGAATTACATCAAACTTCTTCTTTAGGCACATCAATACTACAAAAGAACAAAGTTCCCACCTATGTAGAAGGGTTGCTTTCTGTTGGATGAGTGAAACCAATTCTCCGTAAAGAGCTTGGTCACGCCTATGAGCACACTATACATGTGCTTAACAGTCTGATTAGCGACAATGTCAAAGTGCTTGAGTCTACAGAGGGGGGATGGACCCTTACTGTCGTTGGCTGTGTCCTTGGATCGTGCGGTAAATTTCATGTCTTCCTTTACATCCCTTGCCATTCTTTCTTCACCAGGTTGTGTGTTCGTGTACCGTTGTGCACTTAAAAAGCAGCCTCAGTGTTACAAACATAATGCCAACAGTTCATCACAGGTCAGATGTCACATATATTGGCCACTATTTGGTAGTGTTGCACAGTTTGAATACTAACAGCTTTTTCCTCCTTGTTCATTGCCACTTATCTATCCAAGTAATCAGCAACAAAAGTAGGCAGTGAGCAGTGTATCTCAAAATTATCATGTATTAGAGCACAAGGCATTGCTACATAACAGTGGTAAAACAGCTCTAAAAAGCACAAAAGCTGCCAAATAGCACAAAAAATACCCACTAATAACATTGCACAGGCTTCCTCTTATTTCTCTCACTATTTAACAAGGAATATTTGTTCTGTCTGGCTCTCTGTGAAGTACATTAACAAATTCACTTATCTTCATGTATTTTTGTCGGGCTACAAATGAGTAAAAATGTGAACCACAAACCATTAAAATACATATCCTGGTTTCTCTGTGAAAAAACAGTGTATCCCCTTTGCATATGGCTCCTGTGCTAATCCTGAATTCGCGCATGGTGCACTGAACTGCAGCTTTCAGTTACGCATTGCGAAACCACTACCACATCAATTACTGCACAGCTCAGCTGCAGTGGCACTATGTTATACTCATTTTCGTGCTAAATAAGTTGGGGAAAAGCACACAATTCAGCAAATAATGCCCCCGAAGCTTTGCTTTAAGTGGTTTGTACTAGAAGGTAACCTTGATTCACATGGCTGCCATTAAGATAGCAGCAAGGAAGCTTAAGAAACAAGAAACGCGTTTATACAGCACCAGAGATACCTTGAATTGAACATGGGAAGTAAAAAATGTTGGCGCGCTTGTTCACCATAATAATTTGTGCTGGCATACAGAGCAGCAGTAATGCTACATTACGCAGCTTCATCCATACTTTATGGCATTTTAACAGCTTTGTGTTTTTTTATGGACGAATCACTGGTGTGTTTTCAAGCCACGTCTAAAAGCAATTGTGAGGCCATGCGCATGCTTTTCACACACAAAAAAACTGGAAGATTTCTGCACAGACCAGTTTTTATTTACTGTGATCTTACCTGCAGTGACTACAACATAAAGCCAATATGTTAACGATTTGAGCAAGAGGTAAAAAAGAGTATTTAAGCTAAAGACTTGGTAATGAATGAAATATAGGTATTTTGTAGAGGTGTCTGTAAAACAATCCAGAGCACCGTGTAGGTGGCTGCTCATTAGCAGAGCACACCCACAAAATAGCAACAATGATCTGCACGTGCGTAGCAACTCCATTTCGCAAGCCTGGCTCCCAGTGTATACAGATAGGCTTCACGTGCCATTAAACATTTGTGTGGTTTGTACCTCTTATTGCTGCAACAACACGTCCGAGAAAATGGCAATCAGGGCCCGTTAACTACAGCGTGGTTGCATTTTGTGCAGATTAATGTCTACATTCATGTGTAATCTTTGTCCAACCTTAATGTCTTCCAGTTATGAATGTATAATTTATTATAGCTTTTAATTATTATTGCACCTAAATGAACTCCTAAATAGTCCCAATTTGGTGTGACCAGTCTAATGAGTGTGTTGATATTCATTATTCTCCATTGCTATTTGCAACACTTAATTTCTTCTAGTTACCAGTAATCCCATTATTTAATAAGCAGTGTACTTTACCATGCTTTATTAAAGGTGTCATCTAATGTCCGTGTTTTTGCCTTGTTAATTTTGTTAGTTTTCTAAAGGAGTCTTGAAACTCTTGAATACTCTGTCAGTCCCCTTTTCTAATTTCACTTTACATGCTGTATTTATTTGTAGAGCAGTAGTATACCGCTTCAAGGTTTTCGCAACAAGTTATGTAGATGCTCATATTTTGTTACTATCCAGATGCTCACATTTAGTTTTTAATGAGCCTGTCGAGCGTTTTGCTTCAAGAAGATGATGCCAATTCTGATTTAAACTCTGCGAGAAAACGTAGAAGTGGGGAAAAATGAACAACAGAAGCGCCTACGTCTACTTTTTAGTGCAGTGTCATTCATAATCGGTTACCGGCTCGGCCAACTGATTTGATTCCAACTAATCTATAAACATTCGTGCGCATGCTGCATCTAGTGGATAGATATTTTTAGAGACTGCCTCCACACAACCCTCCAGTGCTATGCTAAAAGACACCCAATTTTATTTTTAAAGGTAACCCCTATTTAGATACACAGGGGTCTGAGTTGAGCTTCCTACACACATAGCAGATGCACAGACTCCTGCATTTACATTTTTATCGGTGCCCTTCACCGACGCGCAGTCACTGCTTCGGCATTCTAAGCAATTTTTGGGCCGGCCTGTGACCAAGGCCAATCCCGCAGCAAAAGCATCACTTCTCACTGTGAAATATTTCATACTTTGCAAATAATAAATGACATTAACAAGCCCTACATACCAGCAACAAATTCAGCAAAGGAGTAGCCGCAAGAGCGTCCAACAGGCTATTGAACCGGACCATGTTACTAACAGATGCACGGGCCGGTGCATCAACGCAGCAGCTAATGTCGTACAGCAATGACCTCAATATATTTTCACCATGCTTTCAAATGATGTGGCCAAATGCGTTGAGCTCCTCTACAAATTTGCTCATGTACATAATCATGTCCGGGTGCTTTCCAAACCAAAGTCTTTCAATCAGAAAGTTCTTTCTTCGGCTTTCTGGTGTCAGTTTATTTATTAGCAGTTCATTCAGCTATATATAAGGTGACGAGGCTTTGAAGACAGGGCTGCCATCAGTATTATAAGTAGCAGTCAAATCCAACCAACTTATTTTGCCACTCCGCCTCAAATTTTCGGATCCCTGTCTACTAGGGATGTCACGTAGGGCTGTGGAGTTTTGTTCAGTCTGTCTTCTTATCTTTATATTATTCTGGGAAAGTTCTTTCTTTGTCTTGGCCAGCAGTGCCTTGATCTGCTCAGTGAGATAAAGGACTACAAAGAAATCGCCTTTTGATTTCAATGTTCTTACATCAGTGTTCACAGCACACTCTATACAACGCTGGTGTGTGTCACTTACAGTTTGTAGAAGTCTGCCACACAGGTCACAGTAGTAATGACATTTTACAAGACACTGCAGCCTTGCCTGCCACAAATTCCTGAAGATGTGCTTGGACCGAGGATGTACTGCTCTCTTAAATCCAAAAAGCCCGTCCATGAGGCGGAGCAGATCCTCAATTGCGACCCACGTTAGTCAGTGCATCACAACAAACACCATTATCATTATTATAGCGGCTGCTTTGGTGGTGGTTGAGCCTGGCAGAGTCGATCCGTCGAGGTCAGTGAAGTCGGATGCAAGTAGTTCCGCACCTTTCAACATTGATGCCTCCGGTGATGTGAAGCAGTCTTTTTGTGACAATACGCAGTTATCAGCTATATCATCAAGCGACACGTTGCTATCGTCGAAACAATTCTCCGAGTCAGACAGCCGAGGTGTTCAGCATCCTGCTGCGCCGGCGGCTCGCATCGCGCACCTTCACAATTTATTTCTTCGGACACATTCTCAATGTCTTTGTCTGAGCTCTGGTCCAGAAATTCCCCTGTTGCAGTAGACGGCTGGTCGCCTCCTAACGTGCCGCCCACTTCCGCTGCTGCAGGCGGCCCGGGCGAAGGAGCAAGTGCACTGCGAGTTCTTTCTTTCTGCAGCCTTCAGTATAGTGTCGACCGGGGAACGATGAACAGCTCATCTTTGTCAAGATAGCGTTTTCGTCGCCGTTTGCGGTCACTCATGTTGTCAATCGCGAAGTAAATTCATGTTAGTCAAGCACGCAAAAAACATCGGTCTGACCATGAGCCGAGCATGCGCACAGATGCGTACTACAGCTTTGATGTCGATTTATCTTCGTTCGACGCTTACTTATAAAATACCTGGCGAACTTCTAATACACAAAATAAAGGGTAGAGCGGTCATACTACAATCTGTTGAACAAACAAAAACATTTTTGCATAATTCGCTTCATTTTTTGTTTTGTTTAACGAGCATTTGGTGTTTTTTCAACAGTTTTAACAGAGCAGCCACTGACTAGTTCTATACATGGCAGCAAGTACAGAAAAGAGTTATTATACAATGAACTCTTTGATACAAGCGTACTTGATGAACTGAATATTTTGGAAGTTAGCAAACTGTCGCGTCACCTGAGAACAAAAAACAAAACACACAAAATAATTGTATTAGTGAGTTTGCTGCTCAAAAGATGGCGCGACAGCCTGTTCCCTCCTGATATTTAGGCTAAAGACGTACCGAATACCAATACAATGAGCTTATGGGGAGTTTCTAAACTCGTATGATTGAATGCTGAACGCATTCCTCTCCACCGTCATGGCACAGACAAGTGGTTGCTGCGCTGATTTTCAATATTGCTTTCCCGTGGGGCCAGTAACGACCGGTGCCTCGGAGTCGGAGGCACGCGCTTTGCTTCGACAGCCTTGTATATACTGTAATCATTTGTGGGAGATCGCTGCGAGCATGTATTATGGCCAGCACCGAGAATATTTGCACGTGCTATCGCCCCAAATGCTCTTCTAATTATATGAATAAAAAAGAAGAGATAAATAAGAATTGAACCAGGCTGCAAGAATTGAAAACGTGAAAGGACAAGTTTCTTGCGGTATTGGTGTAGTTGAGAGGAAGGCGAGTGGGGGGGGGGTCGAAGCTACGAAATATATGCAATGTGGCTTGCGTATACATGTTAACGCACGCAGGAACATTAAGTAGTGTGTATCCGTGCCACCCTCGCTAATGCTTTCCTTGCTATGTACTGACTCCTGCATGCTCGGTCATCCCACTGTAATGTGAATAAACTATTTTTGTTGTATGCAGCGCATCGAAGCCGAACGATAGAGAGTTCCATACAAGCGTGCTCAAAAACACATCTCAATCAGATATGGTTTTACTTAGTGCGAGAGTATGCGCCTGATATCTTCGTGCTCAAGAGGCATATTTGCAGCGCTCTACAATTTGTAATTGGCCGGAAGCTAGGTGCAAGAAAGCATTTTTTTTCTTGTTCTTGGCGCGTGCGCACTCAGCATATCTTACGAAGAAAGCCTTTAGCATCACGTGCCAAAATATTTTTCCAGCACATTTTCGGCATGTACGCAGAAGGTGTTCGATGCATGCAGGGTTATCCTTCCGCAGGAGGAGCGTGTTAACTTGAGCTCACTGGTACATACATCAAAACAGCGTGAAAACAACGCAGACAACAAAGAGTAAGCAGCTGACAGTAGCACCGCAGTGCACGATGGGACCCGTTACAATGCTGGTGCAATTACGGGCACGTACTTTTGATCACAATATGGCCTGAGCACGGATAGAATTTCTTGATCGCACGCATCTCGTCGCTGCCACACGTGTCACAACTGCATGACCGGGATTGAGTTTGTGCAGACGCCACTCAAAAAATAAAGTGGGATACAGATAGTCTAATAGTGTTGATCCCCACTGGGTAAGATCACTTTGAAAGGTAACCGTGTATCACAACCTGATCCGTGAGCCTAACAGGGTGCCTTCATTGCAATCAAAATCGGAGGCATGCATTAATCTTCTATGACCCCATCTGTTCAGCAAATTGAATGCCTTTATTTCGGACAGACGATGCTGCAAAGGCTACGTGGCCAACCACAATCCGATATATAACGCAGCTATATCCAGGGGCGTAAGCCGAATTTTTTTTTACGGGAGGGAGCACGGGCTTGGTATGCCACACCCGGCTTCAAGTGCCTCTGGATATATACCCGACATACGCACCAGTACGTGCAGACCGTACAAGTATGATGTACACTGAGCAGAATTAAAAACTAAGCAAGTTGTACGCGTTACGCATTGTTTACATCGACCAGCTGTAATGAAGACTGCAAATTGAGAAGTCAAACTCTTTTATTGTTCATACCCATATGCATTCATCTCGGCTGCTTAGGGGATACACAATGTATTATAAAAGCAAATGAAAGCTTCAACTTGGGCAATTTTATGCCCTCTCATATATGTGCATGATTGCGCTGAGCGAAATTCATGATTGAGCGACTGTTTGAAAACAGGACAGAAAATGACGAACACAACTGATTTAATGAGCCGCATACCCTTATTTCGTTCATGAAAAAAAATATTTAGAATGTGAAGAGTATACGGTGTACCATATTCTCTTCACGTGTGGAAACTGCTGTATTGGAGATTATGAAAATACACACACACACACAAGTACATATATATATATATATATATATATATATATATGTACATGCATACACATGGAGCCCACATCCAAGTTGTGCAGATGCGCAAAATGTTGTTGTGAATCCATTTCTAATCACTTGCAGAATTTGACGCATTCCACGTAAAAAACACGCGAAATCATGGAGGCATATTATATCTTATGCCTAAATCACACGATCACGCGAGCTCTGGGTCTAATACCCTCAGTGAAGAAGCTAGCAATTAAATGTATCACTTCACTGACAGTTAACCGCTAGATTAGTTTGACATACACATATGCAGAGCATGATCAATCGCCCGAATCGACCAGCATTTATTAAATTCATGTTGCGACATATGTGTTCGTGTGTATACATGCTTTTGCAAAAGTACGGTTCAAAAAATTGTGCAGGTACGTCCTTCATTCTTCAGGCGTGTGTGCATTTTGGTCTCTCAGCGCACACTACCATGCAGGTCACGAATTCACGCCTCGACCTCATCTTCTCTGGTGAAATTTTATGCAGGAATGGCAGCAGCCTCGCTTAGAGTTCAGTTAATAAGCTCAGACACGAAGGTATATATATGTTTTTATCCTTGTGGTGCAGCACAATTGAGTGGCTCAAAATGTGTACCCCGCGGTCGGGGCACTGAAGAAGAATAAGTTCAGCAAGATTCATATGCGAGGTAGTTTTGAATAGCATTTACAGTTCCTTGATATTTGTTGATACTGTTGACAGTGCACTTGATTAGGTCACATCACATGCACCTACGTACACCTTCATCGATACCACAGTTTTATGTAGCCCACTCTTTATGTAACGTGTCGTATGAAACTTTTGATGAATGAAATGACTAAATGAATAATAAGCCCATTTATGCGAACTCAATAACGTCGGTTTGACAGGGTGACATGCAAGCAGCCCAAGAAACTGCAACTGTGGGTATGACCACAATATCCATCCTGCCAGGGACAGTCGGGCCAATATATGAATAGTGAGAGCCCTTGAAATTCAGCCCAACGCCCTAATTCAAGTACCTAGACTGCCTTATCATCAGTGGCAAACACGACGAGTTTATTCAGGTGCCCTTTTCTTCAGAACACAAACGTCACCCAACTTGCCACTCTTTACTAAGGAGTGAATATACTGTTTCGCGCGATTCGCGGACAAAGCTAAAAATAATACCACGCATAAGCAAGTTTAATTTCACAGCAAGGACATGTAATTGAACGAGCGCAAAGTCACAAGTCCCCCCCTCAAAAAATAAAAACGGAGTCAGAATAACCCTGGCGCTAGTTCCAGCACTTAGCCTCACAACTTCGCGGATGCATGGCATGCGACGAGCGCGCCGCCTGTTGCTGACTACGCGCCACACGTACGTCACACACTTTCACGCCTGCTCTTTCTCTCATAGCCATTAGTTTTATTACCAATGGTTTCGGCCGGCAGAGCAGTCTTCGTCAGGGTTCGCAAACCTTGACGAAGACCGCTCCACCGGTCGAAACCGTTGGTAATAAAGTTAAGGCAACCGCTAAGTTGCGTTTCTTCTCTTCCCAAGTACGTTTGGGCCATTGAAAAAGCTTCTTCATATATATATATATATATATATATATATATATATATATATATATATATATATATATATATATATTATGGTACACAGTAACTGGGAGGATAGCACCAGCAGCAGGCAAGGCGTAGCCAGGGAGTGAGCAGCCGCGTGAGCCAGGCGATAGCAATGGGCTTCCGCATGTGTCTATCTTCTTCCTCACAATAGCTTCGATATCGAGAGGTAGCCGTCTTGGCGACCTAGACAGAGGGCAGAGGGTCATAATTTGGCTTTATACGGTTAATGTGGACTGCTTCTCGCACCCGACGGCGACAGTCGGAAGACGCCCTAACCGGTTCAACCACATGACAAACAGGAGAGGTCTGCGCAACCACGTGGTAGGGTCCATGATACCTCGAAAGAAGCTAACACGAAAGGCTGAAGGCAGCAACGGGTGGGACCCAAAGCCGCACGAGAGAGTCGATGGTGAAAGGTTCAAAAGGAATGTCAGAGTCGTGACGCTGTTTTTGGTGACACTGTTGTTTGTAGGTGAAAGAACGGGCAAGTTGTCGGCGTTTCTCGACGTGGTGAGCCGAGAAAAGCCATCGCAGACACAGGCTGGTAGTCGTCAGCGTCTGGATGATAAAAGAGAATCGTATCAATGGTGCTGGCGGACTCACGGCCGTATACCAAGAAGAACGGTGCGAATCATGTGGTGGCTTGGGAGGCGGTGTTTTAAGCAAGTGTGACAAATGGAAGAACGAGTTCCCAATTGCAGTGGTCTGACGCAACATTCATCGACATGTTACCCGGAAATTCCCAAGATCCCTTTGTCTGTAGGTGATACGTGGCTGGGGTTCGGTGAATAATTATGCGTTCGGATAGGAGTGATTGCAACGCGCCTGAAAGAAATACACGGCCAAGATTACTGAACAGTTCACGAGGGGCGCCATGGAGGAGAACAAAGCTGCGTAGAATAAACGAGGAAACGTCTTGGGCTGTTGCGGCAGGTAATGTAGCGGTTTCGGCGTATCTAGTCAAGTAATCCATGGCGACGACAATTCAGCGGTTGTCAGAGCCCTTGCATGGGAGAGGCCCATGCAAGGCAATGTCAACGCGGTGAAATGGGTGGACTGGGCAGGGAAGCTGCTCGAGAGGTGCTGTCGAGAGGTGCTGTGTAGAGGTGCGAGACTGGTTTGCGTCGTTGGTAGGCAAAGCTTGAGCGGACATATTTGCAGACGAAGCTGTACTTTCCGCGCCAATAATAGCGTAGGCGAAGGCGCGTGCATGCCTTGAACGCACCACCATGGCCACACTGAGGGTCATTGTGGAAAGCGGAGCATAGATCGCGACGAAAATTATGGGGCACGACCAATAACCTTGTGCGGCCATTGTTGTGGTAGTTACGGCGGTACAAAAGACCATCGCGGATAGCGTAATGCTGCACCTGGCGGCGTAGCGCTCGTGTAGCAGGGGGCTTGGCAAAATGTTAATAATTGTGGCAACTCATGGGTCATTTCGTTGCTCCGAGTCGATGTCCAAGATGTCAAGTGGCGAAACATCGTGATTGTGACTAGATGCGTTGGTGTCTAAAATAAGTGGGAAGCGTGACAGGGTGTCGGCATCAGAGTGTTTTTTGTCCGAACAATATACGACACAGATGTATTCCTGGAGTAGGAGCGCCCACTGAGCGAGGTGACCTGATGGGTCCGTGAGGTTCGACAACATAAACAGGGCGTGGTGGTCTCTGACGTCGTCAAAAGGATGACCGTAATAATAGGGGCGAAACTTCGGCAGAGCCCATATGATGGCCAGACACTCTCTTTCGTTTACGGTGTAATTGGTCTCATACTTTGTGAGTGCATGACTGGCATGCGCAACCACGTATTCGACGTTGGCATCGTCATGCTGTTAGAACACAGCACCAAGGCCGACACCACTGGCATCAGTGTGAATTCCTGTGCGTGTGCTCGGAGCGGAGTGACGCAAAAAAGATTGAGATGTAAGCAGGCGTCGAGGTGTCATGAACGCATTGTCACAAGCTGCTTACCAGGTAGATAGGTTGTTGTTGCCTTAGAGGAGTGCATTGAGAGGTGCGAAGACCGTAGCAAAGTCTTGAACGAAGCACCAAAAATAGGAGCGTAGGCCAAAAAAAGTGCGCAGTGCTTTCAAATTAGTAGGCTTCGGAAACTCGGATACGGCACGAAGTTTAGCAGGATTGGGAGACGACTTGGCCTAGTATAGTTAGTTTCCGAGCGGTGAATAGGCACTTTTTCAAGTTAAGCTGGAGACCAGCATTTTGGACACAGGACAAAAGTTGATGCGACCGTTGTAGATGGGTTGGAAAATCTGGCGAAAGACGACAATATCATCTGAATGGCAAGGGCAAGTGTGCCACTTCAGGTGGCGTAAGATGGTGTTCATCATGCGTTCAAAGGTGGTTGGCGCGCTACACAGACCGAATGGCATTGCAATGAATTCGTACAATCAATCTGGTGTTACAAACGCGGTTTTCGAGTGGTTAATCTCAGCCATGGACACTTGCCAGTAGCCAAAGCGGAGATCCAAGGAAGAAAAGAAGTCTGCTCTTAGTGAGCAGTCGAGTGCGTCATCAATTCGTGGCAACGGGTACACATCCTTTCAGGTAATCTTGTTAGGCCGGTGATAATCGACGCAAAATTGCATTGAGTCATTTTTATTCCGAACAAAAATGACAGCTGATGCCCAGAGACTTTTGGAAGGTTGAATGACACTCTGTTTAGACATGTCATTTACCTGTCGTCGATGAGGCCCCTTTCACTGGCCCATAGTTGGTAGGGACGCTGTAGAATGGGCGCATGACTTCCGGTGTCGATGCAATGCGAAACAGCCGTTTTGCGGCTGAGTGCCTTTTTTGGCAGTCAAAAGAAGAAGAAAAATCGTGGAGCAAAGCAAACAAAGAAGTTGGGCTCACTGTGTCACCGTAAGGTCGCTGGCTATAGCTGGTGTGAAAGATCGCGGTAGTGGCCGAGAATTTGATGTCTCGAGAGTGGCCGTATCAGTGCATGGTGTCGAACGTCGAAGTTGACAGCGGCTCGGCTTTGCCGAAGGCTTCCCGGCGGCGCAAAGTGATTGGTTCAGGCGATGGTTTGGTGATGTGCATCACGGAGGTGCCTGATTGGAACTCGAGGACTGCAAATGGCAATGACCAAGATCGGCGGGGAACTAGAAGTGCAGACGGTGCGAAAAGCACTGTGCCACCGTCTTCAGAGTCACAAGAGATAGAGACAAGAACAGTAGACTGGGCAGGCACAATGGTGTGTTCACTGTGTGTGAGTGTGAATGATGTGTTCACTGTGTGTTCTTGTCATTGATGACGTCTGCCCCGCCGCGGTGGTCCAGTGGCAAAGGTACTCGGCTGCTGACCCGCAGGTCGCGGGTTCGATTCCCGGCTGCGGCGGCTGCATTTCTGATGGAGGCGGAAATGTTGTAGGCCCGTGTACTCAGATTTGGGTGCACGTTAAAGAACCCCAGGTGGTCAAAATTTCCGGAGCCCTCCACTACGGCGTCTCTCATAATCAAATGGTGGTTTTGGGACGTTAAACCCCACAAATCATCAATCATTGATGACGTCAGTCAAAACGATAACTCAAGTTCAGTGCGGGCGCGATTGATTCTCGCACGGCGTGTAGAGAAGAAATCCCACCTTAATATCACGTCGTGAGAACAAGATGGACACACAATGAATTCGATCGCACAAAAAACATCCTGGATGACGACACGGGCTGTGCATGCAGACAACGAATGGCTTGATGTGCTGCACGTCGGCTGTACGAAGAGGTAGTCAAGAAACAGTGGTCATGACTTATCTGGTGTGGCGGAAAACGCGCGCGTCAATCGCTGAAAGGGCAGTGCCGGTGTCGACAAGGGCTAGCGTCCGTGTTCCTTCTGTAGTGACTTCAATAACGTCTTGCGGAGAAATTTGAGGCTTTACGCATTTCGCTGGAACTGCAGTGCTCGCCTGCTGAACTGCGCCACTTAGTTTTTCTGGCGCACAGGGCTCCACCGTCGGTGCATGGGGGCGGCGGTGCGGAGACGGCGAATGGTGAGAGGAGGTGGGGTCCGGGAGGTAGGATCAGATCCTTAGACGTCTTAATAAGTGCGGCGGGGCTGACGTGGTGCATACGTGACTCATGTTGGACGCACACTGTTGGAAATAGGCGGTGCACGAAAGCGACAGTAACGGGCCACATGTCCAGGAAGGCCACAATGAAAACAATTTGGATGGTTGTCTTCCAGGTGCCAGGAGTCGTCGGCTCGTACATAATGTATGACTGGGCGAGCCAGTGGCGATAGTGGCGGGTGAATAGGCAGACTATGTGGGTTGTAACCTTGCAGAACAGGCCTGAAAGTGACGGCGGCGTACGTCAGGGGAGCAGCAGTTCGAGCCGTATAGAGAAGTCGGAAATTCTTCAGCGACCTGGTGGTCCCTGATGTTTTGCTGAGCGGGTGTCAACGCAATATTCGACTGGTCATGAACAAGTGGCATCAGCAAAAGCTGGCAAGTGACCTCTTCACGGACGAAATGCTTAATCTGTAGCAGCAGAGATGAGATGTCAGCAACAAAAGCCAATTTCGACATCGAAGTCCCCTGTGGATGAGAGTGGCGCGTGGCTCTACGTTGTTTGCGCAGCTCATCAGAGAATGAAAAGTCCAGGCACTGTGGAAGGGTTCTTTGCTAGCAGCAACTGAAAGGCGTCGTCTTCAATCCCTTTCAAGATATGCCTGGTCTTATCGGCATCGGCCATTGCGACATCAACGCGGTTACACAGGTCAACAACGTCTTCAATGTAGCTGGTGAATGTTTCACCATTCTGCTGTGCGCGGCCACGCAACCATTGCTCAGCTCAAAGCTTGCGAACAGTGGGTCGCCCGCACACTTCCGTCACGTGCCTATTGAAAGCAGCCCATGTCGGCAAGTCACCTTGGTAGTTTCGATGCCATGCGCTGGCGATGCTGCTCAAATAAAGTGACACGTAGTTCATCTTCGCGGCGTCATTCGAGCGGTTTTACGCGCTCGTATTCGGAGAGACATTTATCAACATCCCGCTTGTTTGTACCACTGAAGATCAGTGGGTCGCGTCGACGAGATGGGCCAGGGCAGACCAATGAAGGCACCAGGACAGCAGGTTGTGTGGCTGCGGTTGATTTGGTACTTCATCCGGCATTGCAGATGCTGACTTCAAGTTCCGGTTGCGAAGTTATAGGTTGTCGCTACCCCGTAGCTCCACCCCTGGTTACGGGGGTTTATCAAGGTACACAGCGACCGGGAGGATAGCAGCAACAGCAGGCAAGGCGTAGCCAGGGAGTGAGCCAGGTAATGGCAATGCGCTTCTGCATGTGTCTATCTTCTTCTTCGAAATAACACACACACACACGCACACACACACACACATATATATATATATATATATATATATATATATATATATATATATATATATATATATATATATATATATATATATGTATATATATATATATATATTGCCACAAGGCAGTTGTGGGATTGGGGCATAAAGCAGTATATCCCTGCGTGAAAGAAAAGACTGGCGGGCTGGGACCAGTATCTATCCACTTCCTAGTGTGCCAGACATTGTCGTCGCGTGTAATCGTCGTAAATATCTGCAAATATACATTTCCTCTTGAGGATATTGGTGAAGGTGCTGGGTACGCTTACCTGGCATTCCCGGCAAAGCAACACGGAACTTCAAAGTGGTCGCCACCTTCATTTTCCTGCAATGCCTCAACAGGCCCGCCCACAAGAGCAGCAGCAACAGCAGCTAGCGCTGCAAGCGCTGCAAGCGCAGCAAGCAGCAGCAAGCAGCAGCAGCAGCAGCAGCAGCAGCCGCCGCCGCCGCCGCCTCTGATTCTCCTGCCTCCACGAGACCCCGGAACTTTCTCGGGCACAGGCAAAGACAAGGTGAATGTTAAAGCTTGGGTCGCATTGTACGAGCGCGTGAGCGAATACTATAGGTGGGACCCTACGTTGATGCTTGCCAACTTTTATTTTACTTGCGGGATGCAGTGCTCACTTGGTATGAGACGCATGAGTCGAAGTTGACCAGCTGGGACGTTTGCAAACTGAAGCTTGTCGAGTTATTCAGCAGGCCATTTGGGCGACGGCAGGTTGCGAGGAAAGACCTGGAATGTCGCGTGCAGACATCGACAGAATCATATGTATCTTACATACAGGACGTATTTGGCCTGTGTCGAAAGGTGGACGAGAACATGAGCGAGACTGACAAAATCGCTCACATATTAAAGGAAATTGCCGATGACGCCTTCAATCTGTGGATCGTTAAAGATTGCGCCGCCATCGACGCGGTTGTGAAGGAATGTCAGCGCTTCGAGCATGCCAAGAACCGTCGCATAACCCGCAAGTTTGCGCGTCTGCTTAATACTCCAGCCACTTCGACCTGCGAAGACAGCCCCAAGTTCACGCAAGCTACATCGTCCGAAAATGTCACCCGAATCGTTCGCCGCAAACTCGAAGCAATGGCTCCTGCAGCCATCGCCTGCGACGGTCCTCAAGACAACGCATTCACCGTCTCCCTCATCCGAGCCGTCGTTCGCCAAGAAATATCAAATCTCGTCATCGCACCTGTTTGCGCTGTTCGCACAAGCGAGAGCTCGGCTTCTGTTAATCAGATTCCGGTGTACCCTCCACGCTACCCTTTCCGCTACCGGAACCCTTCTGAATGCAGAACGTCGGATGATAGACCCTTCTGCTTTCACTGCTCTTGCGCCGGCCACATTGCACGCTACTGTCGCAATCGTTGGACATCCAATTCATCTTGCAACACTAAGACATGGCGTCGCTTTGAAGGCAATTCTCGCCGCTTTTCTACTCCGTACTATCCACAGCGTGCTGCTACTAACGTTCAGGGCCAAAGGTTCAGCCGGTGACCATCACCCCAAGGCCACCGATTTCTCTCACCGATGATTTCTCGATCCAGGTCCCCTGCACGACCTGGGCCCTCCA
Organism: Rhipicephalus annulatus; assembly: GCA_013436015.1. Lineage (NCBI taxonomy): Eukaryota > Metazoa > Arthropoda > Arachnida > Ixodida > Ixodidae > Rhipicephalus > Rhipicephalus annulatus. The sequence goes on from WOVY01009598.1 coordinate 938,592, forward strand.
CCTCGGGAAACTAGACTATGCAGCTCCCGGAGGTGACGCTGCATTAAAGACCCGTCCTGCAAATCCTCTGTTGACGATTTTTACACGCCGCAATATTTTGGACCTTTTGGTGGATGACGTTACCGTTAAAGCCCTCATAGACACTGGCGCACAAAGTTCAGTCATGAGCGCTGCTCTCTGTATTAAACTGCGAAAAGTGATCACGCCTCCTATTAAGTTTGCAGTAATGCTTGCCGATGGGAGCACATCTGCCGTTCTCGGCATGTGTACCTCTCGCGTGTGTATTGCTGGGCGCCAGATCGTCGTATTGTTCACCGTACTTGAGCTTTGCCCACAGGACGTGATTCTTGGCCTCGACTTTCTCTCTGCGCACTCCGTCCCTTATCGACTGCTCGACGGGTCTTCTTCAGTTGGAACTGCCTTTTGACGCCGCTGTTGCCCGTAATGATCAAAGTCGCCTTTGTGCCACCGAGTTCTTGCATCTTCCGCCACAAGCCGCGACTTACGTGCAGCTCGTGTGTGATCCGCCTGTGCGCGATGATGAATATGTCGTTTCACCTGTTATCGACGTTGCGCTAAAGCACTTCATTGCTGTCCCGCACACCGTGGTGAGAGTACGCCACAACCAGACCGATCTGTCTCTTTTGAACTTTGATTTCTCCACGCACGTGCTGCCTGCTGGTATTAAACTAGGCGTCATGTCGTCGTTGCAAGAGTGTAATATTTCTGAACTGTCGGCTCAGCAACCTACTCCGGACGTCAACTTGCTCACTGCGCCCAACCTGTCAAGCATCGACATTGCCAAAATGATAGCGCCAGATCTTTCGCCCTCTGAAGCACAAGATCTTCACCGTCTGTTGACATCCTATGCGGACATATTCGATCTTGACAACCGCCCTTTAGGCCAGACATCAGCTGTGACCCATCACATCAACACCGGCGATGCCAACACAATTCATCGCCGCCCTTACCGCGCCTCCGCTGCCGAACGCTCTGTCATCCAGAAAGAGGTCGAGAAAATGCTCGCCAAAGGCGTCGTCGAACACTCATCTAGTCCGTGGGCATCCCCGGTGGTGCTTTTCAAGAAGAAGGACAACACATGGCGGCTTTGCGTCGACTATAGACATCTCAACAAAGTCACAAAGAAGGACTTTTACCCCTTACCAAGAATAGAAGACGCCCTGGACTACCTTCATGGCGCAAAGTTTTTCTCGTCCATTGACCTTCGATCTGGTTATTAGCAGATCGCTGTTGACCCACGGTACCGAAAACAAAACAGCATTTGTAACCCCCGATGGGCTATACCAATTTAAAGTAATGCGTTTTGGGCTTTGTAATGCGCCGGCCACCTTAGAGCACATTATGGATTCCCTTCTGCGCCGCTTCAACTGGTCTTCTTGCTTATGCTACTTAGATGATATAATTGCTTTTTCCCCGACGTTCGCAAGCCAACTTGAGCGACTGTCCAGTATTCTCCAAGTATTCCGCAACGCTGGTCTCCAGCTGAACTCCTCCAAATGCCGTTTCGGCGGTCGCGAAATAACCGTACTTGATCACCTCGTTAACGCATCTGGGGTACAGCCCGATCCGGACAAAATTCGCGCAGTGACTCAATTTCTCGAGCCCTCTTCTCCTAAGGATGTCCGGAGCTTCCGTGGTTCGTGCTCCTATTTTCGCTGCTTCATCCGGAATTTCGACGATATTGCGCGGCCTCTCACCGAGCTTCTTAAAAAATACGTCCCATTTACTTGGAATTGGCCTCAAAGTGCTGCATTTTCAGCGCTCATTGCAGCCCTCATGACTACGCCAATATTAGTCCACTTTGATCTGACTGCCCCGACAGAAGTTCGTATGGACGCGACTGGTCACGGAATTGGTGCTGTTTTAGCTCAGCGTCAGCATGGACGTGACTCTGTCATCGCCTACGCCAGCCGCCTTATATCCCACGCCGAGAGGAACTATTCTATCACTGAAAGAGAGTGTCTTGCTCTTGTTTGGGCAGTCGCTAAATTTCGCCCGTACATCTTCGGCCGCAGTTTTACTGTTGTAACAGATCATCATGCACTCTGCTGGCTTTCCTCGCTAAAGGATCCCAGGGGACGTCTCGGTCATTGGTCTCTCCGCCTCCAAGAATACACCTTCTTGGTCGTGTATAAATCTCGTCACCTCCATCAAGACTCCAACTGCCTGTCACGGTATCCAGTGGATCCACCAGACGCCACAGAGAGAGCTATGGAGGCTTGCGTCTTATCAATATCAGACTATTTGTTATCGCTTCTGAGCAACGCCGCGACCCGGATTTACTTCCCATCATAGAAAGCCTGAGTTCCGCTACTCCACCCCCTTCTCTGAACTTGTATTTTCTTCATGAAGGTGTTCTCTACCGCCACAACATGCTCCCTAATGGTACTGACTGCCTTCTCGTCACGCCTTCCCATTTCCGTGTAGATTTGCTCCGACAGCTTCACGATGAATCTGCCGCTGGTCACCTGGGAGTTACCCGCACTCATGATCACGTCCGGCGCCGTTTTTTCTGGCCACGCCTATATCGCTCTGTGCAAAAGTATGTCGCCAGCTGCAACGTTTGTCAACGTCGAAGACGACCAATATCGCTTCCAGCTGGCCTTTTTTACCCTATTGAGATCCCTGCTGAACCATTCTACCGCGTAGGGCTCGACCTTCTCGGGCCATTTCCCTCTTCTGCCTCCGGGAACAAATGGGTTGCCGTGGCGACCAACTACGGGACACGTTACGCGATCACCCGCTCTCTTCCAATCAGCTGCGCTACCGATGTCGCCGACTTTCTACTGCATGACATCATATTGCATCACGGTGCTCCTCGACAGCTCGTTACTGACCAAGGCCGATACTTTTTATCTCGCGTCGTCCACCATATCGTACACTCCTGTTCCACGAACCACAAGTTCACAACGGCATACTATCCACAAACTAATGAACTTACAGAGCACCTGAATCGCACTTTCATGGACAGGTTGTCAATGTATGTTTCTCCAGACCACCGTGACTGGGACGCAACGTTACCCTAGGTCACCTTCGTTTACAACTTCTCGAGACATGACACCGCACGCTATTCGCCGTTCTACCTTCTTTATGAATGAGAACCCTCTCTCCCTCTTGATACACTCCTTCCCGCTGGTTGAAGCTCCCCTGTCACATACGTCCGCGATGCCATAGAGCGAGCCGACGCAGAACGACAGAACGACTCATTCTTTCTCAAGCATCTCAGAAAGATCGATAAGATCGTCACCACCGCGAAGTTTCGTATGCACCAGGTTCTCTCGTACTTTTGTGGACCCCATGTCGTCACATCGGCCTCTCAGAAAAACTTTTATTTCGCTATGACGGACCATACAATGTCCTGCGCAAGATCAGCAACCTCACATACGAGATACAGCAAGTCGTCGACGAAACGCACTCAATGCCACCACCATCCACTGTCGTGCACGTTGTAAGACTGAAGCCTTATGTGTCACCCAACACTCCCCTTTCGTGACAAGTGCCAGGTCGGCGCTTTAACGCCACGGGGTAGTGCCACAAGGCAGTAGTGGGATTGGGGCATAAAGTGGTAGAGGGTCCCTCCCTGAAAGAAAAGACTACGAAGTGGATAGAGACTGGTCCCAGCCCACCAGTGTGCCAGGCATTGTCGTCGCGTGTAATCGTCGTAAATATCTGCAAATATACGTTTCCTTGTAAGAATATATATAAATATATTTATTTATTTATTTTATTTATTTATTTATTTATTTATACTGTCAACCCTCACTTGAGGGTCATTACAGGGAGGGAAGCATAGGATATGGAAAGTAAATACAGACATTGATATTTTCAGCAACTTTGAACAATAACACAATAACATATTCATTGCTCGGCAAAGTAAACATCAAGAGCACATTCAAATTTTTTAACGTCAGAATTTTCAACAATATGTCGCGGCAATTTATTCCACGCTTTTATAACATCAGGGAAAAAAGATTTACGAAAGACGTCCGTGCGAGCACCGAAGGGGCGAACTGCCGCGTCATGATTGATCCGGCTGCTGAGCTTATGCGGGGGGTGTACGTAAATTGTTCTATCTATTTTTATTTGACCATGCAATATCTGAAAAAATACTTTTAGGCGCTGCTTTTGTCGTCTAGCTTCTAGAGATTCCAAACCACTTAGTTTTAACATCTCGGTAACCGAATCAGTTCTTTTATACTTCGAACATATAAATCGCGCGGAAAGTCTCTGAATTCGTTCCAGTTTATCTATTAAATCCTTTTGGTGGGGGCTCCAGGCAGCACAAGCATATTCTAAAACAGGGCGCACAAATGTTTTATATGCAAGCAGCTTAACATCTTTCGTAGCATTCGGTAATTTAGCACGCAAGAAACGCAGTTTTCTGTAAGAGGCACAGCATACATTCTCGACATGTGCACGCCATTTCAAATCATTCGTAATATGCACTCCCAAATATTTAAATGCACACACCTGCGGTAAATAATTAGGTCCAATGCTGTACGTAAATGGTAAAACATGTTTCTTGGTAGTTATATGCGTATATGTTGTCTTAGAATAATTTATTTTCATCTCCCATTTCTCGCACCATGTTTGAAAATCATCAAGACAATCATTCATTACAATTTGTTCATTCACACACGTCACTGGGATATAGTCTAGTAGATCCTCCGTGAGCGGTCACAACGTGGTTTATTTCGACGTTTCGGCCTAGAGTCTGGCCTTCATCAGGAATCATATATATATATATATATATATATATATATATATATATATATATATATCACCAGAGAGATCTCACCAGAGAAGGATTGGCCACCCTGGTGCAGTATCTGGCCACCCCCTCCCGTAGGCATTCGTCAACTAACTCACGGCCCTCAGTCCCCACCAGCTGCAGAGCAACTGACCACGGCGGCGGTCAGATCTGCAAAGCAGCAGAGGGTGCTAGGAATCTCTGGATACGGACAGGCCACCATTGGAACTTGAACTTAACAACGTTTAACGTTAGAACGTTATCTAGTGAGGGAAGTCTAGCTGTATTATTCGAGGAGCTAGAAGGCAATAAATGGGATATAATAGGGCTGAGTGAGGTTAGGAGGACAGATGAGGCCTATACTGTGCTACAGAATGGGCACGTCATTTGCTATCGGGGCTTGGCAGACAGAAGAGAACTGGGAGTAGGGTTCCTCATTCACAGAAACATAGCTGGCAACATAGAGGATTACTATAGCATTATCGAAAGGGTGGTAGGCATTGTAATTAAACTGAATAAAAGATACAAAATGAAGATATTACAGGCTTATGCGCCTACATCCAGCCATGACGACGCTTCAGTTGAAAGCTTCTATGAAGACGTGGAATCGGCAATGAGTAAGGTGAAAACACAGTATACTATAGTAATGGGTGACTTTAATGCAAAGGTAGGGAAGAAGCAGGCTGGAGACCAGGCAGTAGGAAATTATGGCATCGGCACTAGAAACGCCAGAGGAGAGCTACTAGTAGAATTCGCAGAACGCAATAATCTGCGTATTTTGAATACCTTCTACCGAAAACGAGAAAACCGCAAGTGGACATGGAGGAGCCCTAATGGCGTAAATAAGAACGAAATAGACTTTATGATGACTGCACACCCAGGAGTCGTGCAGGATGTGGAAGTGGTTGGCAAGGTAAGATGCAGTGACCATAGAATGTTACGGGCTCGAATCCGCCTAGACTTGAAGAAGGAACAACAGAAACTGATACGCAAGAAGCCAATCAATGAGCTAGCACTGAGAGGAAAAGTACAGGAATTCAGAGTGTCACTGCAGAACAGGTACTCTGCTCTTAGCGAGGAAATGAACCTTAGCGTAGATACAATGAATGATAATCTGACGAGTATCATCACGGAGTGTGCAGTGGAAGTTGGAGGCAGGGTAGCTAGACAGGACACCGGCAAGCTTTCCCAGGAAACGAAGAACCTAATTAAGAAGCGTCAAAACGTGAAAGTGTCAAGTACAACAGACAAAATAGAACTGGCAGAGCTTTCGAAGTTGATTAATAGACGTAAAGTATGCGATGTAAGAAGGTATAACATGGAGAGAATTGAGCACGCTCTGGAAAACGGAGGAAGCGTCAAAGCAGTGAAGAGGAAACTTGGGATAGGCAAAAAGCGAATGTATGCACTAAGGGACAAAGAAGGCAAAATAACTACCAATATGGATAAGATAGTTAAATTAGCGGAGGAGTTTTACAGAGATCTGTACAGTAGCCGAGAACACCACGACTTTAATACTATAAGAACTAGCAGTAACCCAGACGACACCCCACCGGTAATGATAGAAGTCAGAAAAGCTTTGGAGAGCATGCACAGAGGCAAAGCTGCTGGTGAGGATCGGGTAACATCAGATCTGCTGAAAGATGGAGGACAGATTGTGTTAGAAAAACTAGCCACTCTATTTACGAGGTGTCTCCTGACGGGAAAAGTACCAGAGTCATGGAAGAACGCTAACATCATCTTAATACATAAGAAAGGAGATGACAAGGACTTGAAGAATTACAGGCCGATCAGCTTGCTCTCTGTAGTATACAAGCTATTTACAAAGGTAATTGCTAGCAGAGTAAAGAAAACATTAGAATTCAATCAACCAAAGGAACAAGCAGGATTTAGAACAGGCTACTCAACAATTGACCACATTCATACTATCAATCAGGTAATAGAGAAATGCTCAGAGTATAACCAACCACTATACATAGCATTCATAGATTTCGAGAAGGCGTTTGATTCAGTAGAAATATCAGCCGTCATGCAGACACTGCGGAATCAGGGCGTAGATGAAATATATATAAACATTGTGGAAGAAATCTACAGGGGATTAACTGCTACCATAGTGCTTCATAAAGAAAGCAACAGAATACCAATAAAGAAGGGTGTAAGGCAGGGGGACACAATCTCCCCAATGCTATTCACTGCCTGCTTACAGGACGTTTTCAGAAGCCTAGAATGGGAACAGTTAGAGATAAGAGCTAATGGAGAGTACCTCAGTAACCTGCGCTTCGCCGATGACATTGCATTGCTGAGTAACTCAGGGGACGAATTGCAACTCATGATTACGGAGTTAGACAAGGAGAGCAGAAAGGTGGGTCTTAAAATTAATCTGCAGAAAGCGAAAGTAATGTACAACAACCTCGGAAAGGAGCAGCGCTTTGCGATAAGTAATAGTGCACTTGAAGTTGTAAAAGACTATGTCTACTTAGGGCAGGTAATAACCGCAGAGCCTAACCACGAGATTGAAGTAACTAGAAGAATAAGAATGGGGTGGAGCACACTCGGCAGGCACTCTCAAATTATGACAAGTAGATTGCCACTGTCCCTCAAGAGGAAGGTATATAACAGCTGTATCTTGCCGGTACTTAGCTACGGAGCAGAAACCTGGAGACTCACAAAGAGGGTTCAACTTAAATTGAGGACGACGCAGCGAGCAATGGAAAGGAAAATGGTGGGTGTAACCTTAAGAGACAAGAAGAGAGCAGAGTGGAATTAGGGGACAAACGGGAGTTAAGGATATCATAGCTGCAATAAAGAAGAGTAAATGGACATGGGCCGGGCATGTAGCACGTAGACAGGATAACCGCTGGTCATTAAGGGTCACCAACTGGATTCCCAGAGAAGGGAAGCGGGGTAGGGGGAGACAGAAGGTTAGGTGGGCAGATGAGATTAAGAAGTTTGCGGGTATAAATTGACAACAGCAAGCACAGGACCGGGTTAACTGGTGGAACATGGGAGAAGGCCTTTGTCCTGCAGTGGACGTAGACAGGCTGATGATGATGATATATATATATATATATTGTTACGAGTGACTTTGTTTATTTAGAGATGAAGGTGAAATGGCGTTGTGAAAAAGCAGCGTACTTCTGAGACAGGCCTAGAACGCTTCACCCAACCACACAGTCCAAGCGTGGCTCCACTACTCTTCTTCTTCTTTCGCGCCCCGTAGGCTCACGCATTTTCGTTTCATTTCCCCCGGCGGCAGACGAAGCTCGCCGAGCGAGTTAAATAAGCCTATGATGGTACTGTTTGAGGCAAGCTACGTGAACAATTAGCGTAGTGCACGAACGCCGGTTATTGGCTGTGACTCGGGCGACAACTTAATTCACGTCACTGAGACGAGTGACTATCACGAATGGGCATGAATAGTTTGCTAGAAACTTCCAGTACAATCCTTTTTTACGAACAGGAGTCCACAGCCACACGTAGTCACCAGGAGAAAACTCTACGGAGATATGCTTGGCGTCGTAGCGACTCTTGCTGTGTTCTTGCTAAGACAATGTTCGAAGGCGCGCTTGTTGACGTGCTTCTTCAGCGCGACACAACGTCTGAGCGATGGACAAATATTCCTGATGCGAGAAAAGTATTAGAGTGTCCAGAAAACTCTGTGGATTTCGTGCGTAAAGCAGAAAGAAGGGCGAATGTCCAGTAACTTCATGCTTGGCGGTGTTATACGCGTAAGTAACAAACGGTAAGACGACGTCCCAGTTCCTGTGGTCAGCATCAACGTACATCGATAGCATATTCGTGCAAGTTCAATTTGTTCTCTCAGTGAGACTGTTAGTTTGCGGATGGTAAGGGGCGGAGTGGCGATACGAGGAGCCACAGAGGCGCAAAATTTCTTCAACTACATCGGCGATAAATTTTCGTCCACGGTCACTGATGGCAACCCGTGGAGCACCGTGACGCAGTATGACCCATTGTAACAGAAAAGAAGAAACAGCGGCTGCTGTGGCTGATGTCAGTGCGTCCGTTTCCGTATAACGCGTCAAATAATCCACGCACACTACAACATATCGGTGGCCCGATGGGGTCTTAGGAAGGGGTCCAAGCAAGTCGATGCCGACTTTTTCAAAAGGGAATGTCGGTGGAGGGATGGGCTGCGAATAACCTGCCGGGGCAGTGGTGGATCGCCTGTAGCGCTGACATATAGCGCAGGTGGTGACATACTGTTTTGTGGTCTTCCACATTTTCGGCCAGTAGAACTTCTCACGTAGTCGATCTAGTGTGCGAGTGAAACAGAGATGACCGGATGTTATGTCATCGTGCACAGAACGAAGGACGACCTGGCGCAGGCTTTTCGGCACCACTAGATGCAACGGGAGGACATCGGCTGAATAGTTTCTTTTACACAGCGAGTCGTTTGAAATTTTAAAGTGCTTGTTGACGAAGTTATGTGCAGCTTCGAGCAAGGGTTTCAGAGTAGGGTCGCGCTGCTGCTCACATTTGAAGCTGCTGGTATCTGGGAAGTCGGACGAGACAGAAACTAAATAGTCATCCATGTGATCATTGTCACCGTTGGTGTGTACTGAAGGAAGGCGGGATAAGCAGTTGGCATCTGTGTGACATCGTCCGCTCTTATAGGTAACAGAAAAGCTGCACTCTTGGAGGTGCAACGCCCAACGAGCCAGTAGACCAGACGGGTCACGAAGCTCACAAGCCAGCATAGTGAGTGGTGATCGGTCCCTATTGTGAACTTGCAGCCCTGTAGATACGGTCGGAACTTCTGAATGGCGAAGACGACTGCTAAGCACTCGAGCTCGGTGACGGTGTAGTTCTTCTCTGCTCGGGTCAGTGCCCGACTGGCATATGCTATGACATGCTGACGGCTATTGCAGAGTAGGACCAGCACAGCACCAACACCCAGCCCACTAGCATCAGTATGAAGTTCAGTCAAAGGATCTGGATCAAAATGCTTTAGGATGGGTCCTGAAGTCAATAAAAACTTCAGCTGTTGAAATGCAGCCTCATATTTATCATCCCACAAGTACGGTGTGTCTTTATGAAGGGACGTCAGTGGGAAGGCAAGTTGTGCGAAGTTCTTAATAAATCGGCGGAAATATGAGCACAGACCCAGAAAACTTCGCAGGTCCTTCACTGTTCGTGGCGGTTGAAAGTTGCGAACCACTGCGGTCTTCTGTGTCTGGTCGCACGCCTTCTTTATTCACGAGAAAGCCTAATACGAGGGCTTGACGTTCTCCAAAATGACACTTCTTTTACTTTAAAACAAGGCCAGCTTCGCGTAAGCATTCAAACACAAGGGACAAGCGGTGGTTATGCTCTTGAAAAGTCTTGCCGTAGATAAGTACGTCATCTAAATAGCACATGCGAATTTCCCATTTTAGTCCACGGAGTACTGTATCCAAAAATCTCTCGAATGTCGCTAGAGCATTGCGCAAACCAAAGGGCATAACGTTAAACTCGGAGACCGTCTGGTGTTACAAAGGCCATCTTCTCTTTATCTGAGGGATGCATAGGAATTTGCCAATACCCAGAACGCAATTCAACAGAAGAAAAATAGGAGGCAGAATACAGGCAGTCCACGGCATCATCTAAACGCGGCAAAGGGTATACGTCTTTCTTTGTGGTGAAATTTAGGCGACAATAGTCTACGCAGAATCTCCATGAGTTATCCTTTTTCCTGACTCTAATGACAGGAGCTGCCCATGGACTACACGATTCTTGTATGACGCCCTTCTTTAGCATGTCTTCAACTTGCTCAGCGATGGCTTTCCTTTCGGAAGGCGATACACGATAGGGCTTCTGGCGTATTGGTGGTGCCTGGCCTGTATAGATGCGGTGTTGCGTATGTGAAGACGGTGGCGTAACGGTAGACGTCTCGTCTTGGGCAAAGTCAAAGACTGAGGCGTAGCGTGCTGTCACCTCCTGCAGCAGCGACCGTTCAGTTGACGGAAGTGACTTGTTAATCATACAGTCAATGCTGGCAGATTAGTCGGGGTACAAGTTGGCGTGGGGTTTCTTGACATCCACGGACAGTTGGAGTGACCGTATGGTAAGAGTACTTTGCTCTTGAAAGCTTGCCAATTTAAGTCCTGCAGGCAGATATAAGGGCTGTGCGGAAACGTTCACAGTCACAGGCACAATAACGTTTTTGTTAAGTGCCTTACTGAAGTTCGGCTCGGCTAAACCGTAAAAAAAACCCACACAAGTTACACGCACAAACATTGCGGTATGCGGAGCCAAGCAGACGTCTTCAGACACGGAAAACACTTCCAAGCAGTCATCAACGGTATCTTTCGTCAATGGAGATGGCAACACGGGACGAAAAATAATCCTACCACTACCACAATCTAGAGTTGCACCACATTTCCTCAAAAAATCTATACCTAGAATGATGTCGTGGGTCGCTCGTGCAAGAACCGTTAGTTCAGCTCAAAACGTTTGATTTCCTACAGAAAGTAAAACAGTACAAACTCCAACCGGGCTCAACGTTTCTCCTCATACGCCGCGGAACGTAGCACTCCGATTCCAAGCAAACATTACTTTCGTCCCAATGCGATTTTTAAAAGACATGCTCATTATGGAAACGGCAGCACCGGTATCAACTAGTGCAACAGTGCTCACATTGTCTACAAAAACACTCACTTTGCTCTCAACCATTACAACACAAAGGAGTCTTGCAGAAGATGATTTCGCGGCCTCGCCCCCATTCGTCACACCAGTTAGTTTCCCAGTGGTGGTGGCGTCCCCGGGCGGTGACGCGGAGATGGGGATCGCTGTTGGCGTGCGGGTGGTGGGGTAACGCTGCGGTCGGAGCAAGGCGAGTCAGCACGTGCTGCGTGTTGCCGTTGGCAAGAGCCCTGAAATGGTCGAGACTCGCCAGCAGGTACATAGGGCGTGTACACGTTGAGTCGTGGAGCTCGCTGCTGGCGACGGTACCAGTACCTAGCAATGTGTCCAGGTAGCCCGCAGTTGTAGCAAGTACGGGTGTCGCGTCTAGTTGTCCCCGGCGAAGTAGACCTCGTTGGTTGATAAAAGCCGGGCAACGGTGGCCGAGGAGTATATCGCTGTGATGCAGCTTGCCTGCGTTCCTTGTTTTAGAGTGGTCGTTCACTCCATCGTTCGAACCGATCGGTGTATTTCGGGCGTGGCTCGAAGTAGCTCTGTCGCAACCGAGGTACCAGTGGTTCACGGGGCCGTTGGTCGAATGCAAACTGATGGCAGACACAAGCGGTGCCCACAGCTTGCAGTTGAGCAAGTTCTTCCTTAACCACTCGTCTTATAAGAGAAAAGATGTCATCCTGCGATGGAAAGTTGACAATTGCAATCGTGGGCACATTCTAAAGACATCCGAATTTCGGTAGGACTCTCCTCCTCTTTAGCGCTTCAAACGCTTGGCAGTGTCTCCTTAGGTCGGAAGGTGTGTGTAAGTCTTCCTTAGTGATACGAAAATTGTACACGTCTTTAGCGATTCCCTTGAGCAGATGACTACCTTATCATCGTCACACATGGTTACACTCACGATTCCGCAAAGCTTCAAGACGACCTCGATGTAGGTGGTGCATGTTTCGCCAGGTAACTGAGCTCTGCGTGAAAGCGTTTGCTCCGCCTGCTTGACCTAAGCTGTTGAATCACCGAAACACCTCTTCAGCTCGTCCACAAAAATATCCCATGTGGTCAATGCACTCTCATGGTCGTCGAACAAAAGAGATGTGGTGCAGACGAGAAAAAACACCGCGTTCTCGAGCTGCTTAGCAGTGCTCCAGCGGTTGCTGCGACTCACTCTTTGGTAGTGCTTAACCCAGTCGTCAACATCGTCATCCGGCTGCCCTAAAAAGGTCCTCGGCTGACGTTCCGGCATGCCGCAGCGAGCTTGTCCTGGTGGGTGAGCGTGTTGCTCATCAGCAACGAGGTTGTTATGGCCTGCTCCCGCGTCCTCCATGTCTGGTAGCTGTGGCGGCCAGCCTGCCAAGCGTCTGCTCCGTCGCAAGATTGGTAGTGCTGGGTCGTCCAGATCGATGTACCCGGCACCTTCCACCAAACTGTTACGAGTGACTGTGTTTATTTAAAGATGAGTAGAAATGGCGTTGTGAAAGAGCAGCGTACTTCTGAGACAGGCCTAGAACGCTTCACCCAACCACACAGTCCAAGCACCGCTCCACTACTCTTCTTCTTCCGCGCCCCGTAGGCTCGCGCATCTTCATTTTAATATATATATATATATATATATATATATATATATATATATATATATATATTGTCGCGAGAGGAAACGATAGGCAGTAACTCGAAGTGGAGGACTGTTTACTCAGTCAGAGCTGCCATTGACTTCTTCGCTCTCGTCTTCTGCCACCAACACAGCGTGGCATTACCCTCTCCCCAATGAAAAAAAAGAAGAAGAAGCATCGAATGAATGCCATGGCTCCGAAAAACAACGAAAGGTAGTAAGAAATGTCTGTGTCCATTGAAAAGAAAAAGGACGAGATGAAAAATAAAGAGGCAAGAAAGTAATGTGCAATTGTCTTGAAGGATATTGCCACATCACAAAGATCTTGTCTTGCAGTCAACGAGAATAGTACGGCTTCATCCTGGAGATGTGAACCACATCCGAGGAGCGGGGTCTGCGAGAACGGTGTGACGTGTCGGCTGGGACAACTTCGTAGTTCACTTCGCCGAGGCGATGAAGAACTCGGTAGGGTCTGAAGTACCGACATAACAATTTTTCTGAGCGTCCACGTTGACGTATAGGAGTCCAAACCCAGACTAGGTCTCCGGGTTCGTATATTACTGCTCTGTGGTGGGTGTTGTACCGGAGAGCATCTTGATTTTGCCGCGATAAAATGCGAAAGCGCGCCAGCTGCCGGGCGTCTTCGGCACGCTGAACAAATACATCTGCGTCCGGGGTGATCGTGTCCGGCAGAGTTGGTTGCAGCATGGTGTCAAGCATTGTGGTGACGTCGCGGCCGTAAACCAGACGAGAAGGAGCAAAGCCGGTGGTTTCCTGCAATGCCGTATTGTAGGCAAATGTTATATACGGTAGGATTTCATCCCAATTCTTCTGATCCTTGGCGACATACATCGAAAGCATATCTGCAATCGTTTTGTTAAGACGTTCGGTTAACCCGTTAGTCTGTGGGTGGTACGCAGTTGCTGTTCGGTGCGTCGTGCCGCTCAGTAACAGGATCTGTCGGAGCAACTGTGCCGTAAAAGCAGTACCACGATCTGTGATGACGACAGCGGGAGCACCGTGGCGGAGAACGATGTTCTGATGAAGAAGTCAGCCACCTCGGAAGCAGTTGCTCGCTGGGCGGCTTGTGTTTCACAGTATCTGGTCAAGTAATCGGTGGCAACCACAATCCAGCGGTTACCAGCCGTAGACTTCGGAAATGGGCCGAGTAAATCCATCCCGACCTTTTCAAAAGGTTTGTGGGGGGGTCGCAAAGGCTGAAGCAGACCGGCTGGTTTCGTCGTTGGAGTTTTGCGGCGCTGACAAGCTGTGCATGTCTTGACGTACTGCCGGACGGTTTTCGTAAGTTTCCTCCAGTAGTATTTGTTCTTGATCCGCGCCAGAGTACGCGCGAAGCCAAGATGCCCTGACGATGGCTCGTCATGACTAGCACGCAAAACATCATCGCGGAGAGCAGCAGGAACGACGAGGAGGTAAACAGTTTTTGTTGAGTGAAAGTTGCGCTTGTAGAGGATGCCTTGGCGTAAACAGAAAGATGACAAATCACGCGCGAACTGATGTGGGGGTTGTGGGCGACGTCCCTCAAGGTATTCGATCAGTGGTTGCAATTCTAAGTCTTCGCGTTGCTGCTCAGCCACGTTTAATGATGCGAGAATAGCAAGGCAGCTGAAGTCTTCATCATTGCCTTCTTCAGGACCTCGACGGGTGCGCGGGAAAGACAGTCAGCGTCGGTGTGTTTCTGGCCAGACTTGAAAACCATCGTTATATCAAACTCTTGAACCGAAGGCTCCATCTTGCGAGACGGCCCGAAGGATCTTTCAGATTCGCTAGCCAGCAGAGAGAGTGGTGGTCACTTACGATTCGAAAGGGGCGTCCGTACAAGTAGGGCCTGAATTTCGTTATGACCCATACAACCGCCAGACATTCTTTTTCAGTCGTCGAGTAGTTCTTCTCCGCAGATGACAACGTGCGGCTAGCGTAGGCGATGACACGTTCCACGCCATCTTGATATTGCACGAGAATAGCTCCGAGGCCAAGGTTGCTCGCGTCAGTGCGGACTTCTGTGTCTGCTTCGGTGTCGAAGTGACCTAGGATCGGTGGCGTTTGTAGGCGTTGTTGAAGGTCGCGGAAAGCGCTGGATTGTTCGGGACCCCAGACGAAGGCGACGTCATCCTTGACGAGTTGTTGTAGAGGGTCGGCGATTTTCGAAAAGTTTGACACGAAGCGGCGGTAATAAGCACAAAGTCCCAGAAAGCGGCGTACATCATGCTTTGTTTTCGGTATCGGGAACAAAGCAACTGCCATAGCCTTGTCAGGATCGGGGCGAACACCACTGCTGCTGACAATGTGGCCAAGGAATTTCAGTTCCTCATATCCAAAACAACACTTTTCCGGTTTCAGAGAGAGGCCGGCAGTGCGAATAGCCAGAAGAACCGCCTCAAGCCGCTCAATGTGCTGTTCAAAAGTTGTAGAAAAAACGACTACGTCGTCTAAATACACTAAACAAGAGTACCACTTCAAGCCACACAAAACTGTGTCCATCATTCGTTGGAACGTAGCTGGAGCGGAGCACAGGCCAAAAGGGAGTACTTTAAATTCATAGAGACCGTCCGGTGTAATAAACGCTGTTTTTTCTCGGTCCCGTTCATCTACTTCAATCTGCCAATATCCGCTACGGAGATCCATGGAAGAGAAGTAACGGGCGTGTCGCAGGCGATCCAAGGAGTCATCAATACGAGGAAGAGGATATACGTCTTTTTTCGTTATCTTGTTCAGTTTGCGGTAGTCGACGCAGAATCGTAATGTACCATCTTTCTTTTTAACCAGAACAACTGGTGACGCCCAAGGACTAGTCGATGGTTGAATTACGTCGTCGTCGAGCATTTGTTTTACTTGATGACGTATAGCATCTTGCTCCTTCTGCGACACGCGGTAAGCATGTTGGCGCACGGGTTGCACGTTGGGCTCAGTGATAATTCTGTGCTTGATTAAAGGAGTCTGCCGGACTTTCGAAGTAGTGGCAAAACAGTCACTAAAGAATGAGAGGAGACTGAGGAGCCTTGCCCTCTTAGGTTCTTCCAACTGGCGATTGACGTTGAGGCGACTAGTCACGTCAGTATCGCAGCTGTTCTCAGTCGAGATCGTCGTAATCAAAGGGAAGGCGTCCAAATCATCCAATGCCTCCAAGTAAGCTATGGTTGTGTGTTTCGCAAAATGCCTGTGTTCTCCACTGAAGTTCGTAACTAAAACCATAGTCTGGCCATTTCGCAGTTGAATGAGGCTTCGAGCAATTGCCACTTCCCTATCAAGCAATAACGTCAGGTTACTTTCGGCGATGCCCGTAATCGACTGCTCCCGTGGACACTCAACAAGCACGAAGATACTACTGCGAGGTGGCAACGTGACGCATTCATTGACTACGCGTAAGGCCACGCCACGATGTTCGTTCTCGATGTCGGAATCTGGAGAAACACAGTTAACAAAACTGACGAACAAATCACGCAGATTATTTATCGCTCCATACTCTTGCAGAAAATCCATGCCCAAAATGACCGGTCGAGAACAATTGGGCAGTACAAGGAATGATGCTACAAAAGCCGACGCACAAATCTCAAGCCTGGCGGTGCACCTTCCTATTGGGGATACGAGGTGTCCTCCAGCGGTGATTAGTTGAGGGCCGTCCCACGTTGTCAGCACCTTGTGTAGACGGGTGGCCAATGAAGCACTCATCACCGAGTAATCAGCTCCCGTGTCAACAAGCGCAGTCACCGGATAACAGTCGACGGAAACAGTAATGGCAGCGGACGTTCTGTTGGCGGTTTCACAAACAGGCTTTAACGGCACGTCGTAAGGCAGCGGCGGAGGGTATTTGTCGGTTCGCGTGACAGCGGCCTCACCTCCGGAGGTCGCCGTTTTCAGTTTTCCCCGGCGTGGGCTTGCGCCACTGACACCAGGGGACCCAAAGGCGGGTCGGGCGCGGTGCGTTGATGTGGACGGACGGGGTGATGGTGACCGTGACTGTCGTCGCGGCGGGACAGGGGCGTGATGACTACCCTCCAAGTAATCCGCAATTTCCTGTGGGCGCTCAGCATAGCGTGGACAACGAGCATCTGGGTGGAATCCGCGTAGGCCTATTCGTCGGTAATAACAGTCGCGGTACATGTGTCCAACTTCGCCACAATGGTAGCACAAAGGACGATTGTCGGGTGCACGCCAGACGGTGGACTT
The DNA here is from genome assembly GCA_013436015.1 of Rhipicephalus annulatus. NCBI lineage: Eukaryota > Metazoa > Arthropoda > Arachnida > Ixodida > Ixodidae > Rhipicephalus > Rhipicephalus annulatus. The sequence goes on from WOVY01009598.1 coordinate 955,790, forward strand.
CCGCGGGCCAGGACGAAAATCGGTCTGAGGAGGCAGGCGACGGGCTGGACTTTGAAAGCGTCTGGGGGTCCCGGTAGGTGCATGAACAAAATGTGCCGTCGGTGGCGTAGAGACGCGTAGGGCATCCGCGTAGGAAAGCGTGGGAGGTTCGACTTGCGATGGTGGTGCAGAGTGAACGAAGTGCCTGATTTCGTTCCGAACGACGTCCGTAAGAGCAGCGCTACTGGGAGGGGACGCTGCATAAAATTTCCGAAGTTCTTCTCGTACAACTTGCCGTACGAACTCTGTGAGGACCTCCCTGTTATCACCTCCTGGTATAAGCGAGCACGCAGCGGACATGGCCGCCTGACGCTCATACTGCGACACCCGCTGCCGAAGCATGCGCTCCATAATTGTGGCCTCACGTATGAACTCGGACACGGTCGTAGGAGGGTTGCGCACAAGGCCCGCAAAAAGTTGCTCCTTTACGCCTCGCATTAGCAGGCGCACTTTCTTGTCTTCTGGCATGTGGGGGTCAGCCCGTCGAAACAATCGCGACATTTCTTCGACAAACATGGCGACGCTCTCGTTCGGCATTTGAAATCGTGAAGAGAGTGCCTGCTCCGCTCTCTCTTTCCGTTCGGGGTTACTGAACGCCTCGCGAAGCTGCCGATGGAACTCCTGCCAACTTGTGAATGAGGTTTCGTGGTTCTCATACCACACTCTTGCCGCGTCTAAGAGGGAGATATACACGTTCTTCAACTTACGGCGATTGTCCCAGTCGTTGATGGCAGCGACCCGGTCGAAATGGTCAAGCCAGTCTTCGACATCCTCACCGGCATCCCCGTGGAATGGGTTGGGTGTGCGAGGCGTGTTGATGACACAGGGTACGCTAGCGAGTGGGTCATGCTCGGTTTGGGTTGCGGATGTGGCAAACATTGTCCTCACAGAACTTGCCAAGGGGCCGTACTGTGGTGGTAGTCCTTGAAGGCGGCGGCTGCTTCGATAGATATCAGCAGATCCTGGTGCACTGGCGGTGGTTGCTTCTGGTTCAGGACCAGCAGGCATAAGACGTTGCAGTACAGTACCCAGCACGTCCACCAGTCTGTCGCGAGAGGAAACGATAGGCAGGAACTCGAAGTGGAGGACTGTTTACTCAGTCAGAGCTGCCATTGACTTCTTCGCTCTCGTCTTCTGCCACCAACACAGCGTGACAATATTATATATATATATATATATATATATATATATATATTGTAGTGGGGAAGAGGGAGAGAGCCAGTATCTAGGCGGAGCACCTGAAGGACGACTACGACGAAGAGCTGATTTCGTGACAGTGACTGACGCCTCTTGAACCAGGCAGCTGGTTTTATTCAATAAAACTCCTTATTATTTGGTGGAGGTGCTGGGTAGTCTTTGAAGCTGCAGCTACGAAGTCGCACCTTACCTGCAGTGCCAGCAATGCCGGATAAACCCTCCACCCAAGCTACCTCGCAAGTTCCCGCCTCTACACGTCACGGCGCGTGGCCACTGCGTCAACCACCGATCTTCAGCGGCACTGACGGCCAAGACGTTGAGGAGTGGCTGGCTACTTACCACAAGGTGAGCGCAGCGAACAAGTGTGACGATGCGGCTAAGCTGACCTATGTAAGCTTTTACTTGTCCGGCGTCGCTAGTCTCTGGTTGCGCAATCACGATGCCGACATTGCCAGCTGGGATTTATTCAAGCCTCTTTTTTGCAAGTCTTCGACCACCCTGCTCTGCGAAAACTCCGTGCAGAACAACGACTTCGTGAGCGTGCTCAACAGCCAGGAGAGACCTTTACCAGCTACATTGAAGACGTTGTTGACTTGTGCAAGCAGATAAGCCCAGCGATGCTCGAAGCTGACAAAATCAAACAAATCCTCAAGGGCACATGCGATGACGCAATTCAGCCAAAGACCCACAAACCATTGCCGAACTCGTGAGTTGTGCCAGAGTTTTGACGAATTGCGCAAGCAACGCACCCAAATACGGCGCTCTCTGGAACAACGTGATTCAATCGCGGCCTTGACTCTCGGAGACCAGAACGACTTGTTGGTTCGCATAAACTAGTTTGTGCGTGAGGAGGTCGCTCGGCAGCTCTCCATTTTATTCAGCGTGCCCGAGCCAGCACAAACGCAACCTTTGGCCCCAGATCATCTGGCCGCGGCCATAAGGCACGTCATACAACCTGAGGTAGCGGACGTTTTGCCTTCCGCTCGTTCACCACCTCTGGAGGCCGCACCCTTGACGTAGGCGCAAGTCGTTGCAGCCAGAGAACCTCGACAGCCCACCTATGCTACCTCACCGATCCCGGTTCGGCCATCACCAGTTCCGTTCAGCCGGCCGATTGCAGCGTTTCCGGATCCGTGGCGCACCGCAGACAACCGCCCGATTTGCTATTCTTGCGGTTACGCAGGACATGTGGCTCGCTTGTGCTGCCGCCGCCCTCTTGTTCAAAGCGGCAACATGCAAAGATCGTCGCACGACTCTTGGTTCTTTAACAACACGGCATGTCAACAAGGATCCTCTTCATCCGACCGCCCTCCCTCAGTTAGTCACCAATCTCCATCTCCCCGACGTCACTCCCTGTCGCCTATGCGCCGTCTACCCTGCCCTTCAGACGCGGAAAACTAGATGCCACAGTTCCGGAGGCACGAACTGCGTCGTAGTCGAAAGAATCAAGTCCTCGCATTTCTCCGACAAACCTCATCGACGTTTTTGTGGATGGTTATCGTACCCTTGTGCTTGTGGACACTGGTGCTGCCGTTTCAGTAATTGATTTAAAACTTTGCCGCCTGCTTCGGAAGGTTATCACGACGCCAAAGGGGTTGTCCCTCCGTACTGCCAGTGCTCACCATATTCGACCATCAGCTCCCTGCACCGCCCACATTCTCATTCAAGATGTTTTGTATACCATTGAATTTCTTGTGCTACAGGCGTGTTCTCATGATGTGATCCTCGGCTTGGATTTTCTGTCTCGTACTCATGCGCTTATCGACTGTGCTCTTGCTGAAGTGGCCTTCTCTGCGTTGTGCCTCATCTCCGGAATGTTCGTTGAACAAGCTGTTTGTCGCTGACGACATAGATATACCACCGACTAGCGCAGCTTTGTTCCCGTATCTTGTGCCGATGTGTCTAAGCCTGCAGTGTTGTTTACGCCTTCCCAAACGTTCCAAAGTCTCAAGAGCCTTGCGCTGCCGTTTGCAGTTCTAGATGATTTGGCGGGCGCTACCAATTTCTTTGTCACAAATTCCTTGCCGTCTCCCACAACCTTGCGTCGCGGAGAATGTATTGGAACTAATCACGACTTAGACGTTTCCTCCATCTTCGACCTTGACGGTGAACGTGATTTGCAGCTTAATGCATTGACTCCATGTGCCCATGCAATTGTCCACAAAAATATTAATTTGTTTGGCCCCTCAATTGATGACGAACTTGAAGAATCACACCGCGAAAAGCTTCTAGAACTTCTTCACCAGTTTCGGGGCTCGTTCGATTTCCAGCAGACGTCCTTAGGCCGAACGCACACCGTTGTGCATCACATTAACACCGGCTCCCAAGCGCCTCTGCGACAGCGTCCCTACCGTGTATCTTCTGTGGAGCTTCGTGTAATTGCCGAGCAAGTGGCCGACATGCTTCAACGTGGCGTCATTCGGCCGTCCAGCAGTCCCTGGGTTTCACCTGTGGTACTTGTGAGGAAAAAAGACGGCTCAATTCGCTTTTGCGTCGATTACCGCCGTTTAAACAAAGTCACGATTAAAGACGTATACCCTTTGCCGAGCATCGATGATGCCCTGGACTGCTTGCAAGGTGCTGAATTCTTCTCATCACTAGACCTACGGTCCGGTTATTGTCAAGTCCCCATGGCACCATCAGATCGTCCAAAAACTGCTTTTGTGACGCCCGATGGGCTATACGAATTTAATGTAATGCCCTTTAGCCTTTGTAATGCGCAAGCCACATTCGAAAGGATGATGGATAGCGTCTTGCGTGGGCTAAAATGGCAGACATGCCTATGCTACTTGGATGATGTCGTAGTTTTCTCCCCTGATTTCGACAGCCATCTCCAACGTCTCAGTGAAGTCTTGCGCTGCCTCACGAGCGCAGGCCTTCAACTAAACATCAAAAAGTGCCACTTTGGAGCTCGGAAGCTCACAATACTTGGTCACGTTGTCTCAAAACAGGGCGTCCTCCCAGACCCAGAGAAGCTTCGTGCTGTCGCTGAGTTCCCGAAGCCTACGACTGTGAAAGCGCTTCGCAGCTTTCTCGGACTATGCTCTTACTTTCGCCGCTTTGTGAAGAACTTTGCTTCGATAATCGCACCACTGACACAGCTGATCTCTGGCGATGGACACCTCTCCGATTGGTCGCCAGCATGCGATGATGCTTTTGCAACATTACGCCATCTCCTTACTTCACCAGCCATTTTACGCCACTTCGACCCTCCTGCTCCAACCGAGGTGCACACAGATGCCAGTGGCATAGGACTTTGTGCTGTCTTTGCTCAACGCAAACCTGGCTTCTCAGAGTATGTGGTTGCGTTTGCCAGTCGCACCCTAACCAAGGCAGAGCACAAATACTCGGTTTCTGAAAAGGAATGTTTGGTCATTGTTTCGGCTTCACAAAAACTTTCGTCCTTACTTATATGGACGCATATTCGATGTAGTTACAGATCACCATTCACTCTGTTGGCACGCTTCATTGAAGGATCCTTCAGGCTGGCTTGGACGTTGGGCGCTACGTTTACAGGAATTTGATATTCACGTCATTTACCGCTCAGGCCGCAAGCACACCGACGCAGATGCTCTTTCTCGTTCGCCTCTTCCTTCAGCCGTTGTACCTGTTTCATTCGCCGAAGCTACCATCGGCAGCATCAATACCGCTGCCATGCCTTCGGAACAACGCAAGGACCCTTGGATAGCCTCGCTCATCGACGTTCTCTCCTCATCTTCGGTGACACCACGCCAGCGTCTACCTCGTGCACTACGTCGGCTAATTCCCCATTATGCAATACGGGATGCCATGTTGTACCGTCGCAACTATCAGCTGGATGGTAGGAAATGGCTTCTTGTTATACCTCGCAATTTGCGCTCCGACATTTGCGCGTACTTCCACGCAGACCCTCAAAACGCGCACGCTGGCGTTTTGAAAACCTACGACCGGCTTCGTCAGCAATATTTCTGGCGTGCAATGCACTCGTATGTTCGCAAGTACATACGCTCTTGCACTGAGTGCCAGCGACGGAAAACAACTTGTAATGCCTTAGGCGAATTACAACCATTGCAGTGTCCAGCTCGGCCGTTTGATAGAATCGGCATCGATCTCTATGGCCCACTACCTTGTACTCCTGTGGGAAATTGCTGGATTATTGTGGCCGTTGACCACCTAACCCGTTACGCTGAAACCGCCGCTTTGCCAGCCGCTGCTTCTCGTGATGTCGCCTTGTTCATCTTGCGTAACTTTGTCCTTCGCCATGGCGCGCCACGTGAGCTCTTTAGCGACCGTGGGCGTGCGTTTCTATCGCAAGTCGTCCAGGAGCTTCTCAGTGAGTGCAATATTATTCATCGCACCACTACAAGCTATCACCAACAGACAAACGGTTTGACAGAGCGCTTTAACCGCATGCTCGGTGATATGATTTCTATGTACATATCCTCCGACCATTTTAATTGGGACTTTGTGCTCCCTTTCTTGACGTATGCGTATAATACGGCCACGCAAGCAACTACTGGGTTTTCACTTTTTTTTCTACTGTACGGACGTGAGCCCTCTTCTACGCTTGACACGATACTTACTTACCACTCAGATGCTTCAGAATACCGCCCAGCCTCCGAACTTGTTCAGTGTGCCGAAGAGTGCCGCCAATTAGCGCGTTCATTTACTTCCGTCGCGCAAGGTCTCTACAAAGAACGACTTGACCAAGACAAGCCTGCTCACAGCTTCCCCGTAGGCTCAATTGTATGGCTTTTGGTTCCATTCCAGTCCCCCGGCCTTTCCCGAAAGTTTGCACCCAAGTACAATGGTCCGTACCGCATCGTTCAATGCACGTCACCGCTCAACTACGTCGTCGAACCAGTGACACCTGCCGAGGACAGACGATGCCGTGGTCGTGAGACAGTCCACATCAGCTGCTTAAAACCTTACCATGATCCCCTTGTGCTTGCTTCGCCGTGAGTCGCCAGGATGGCCCCTCTTCACCACCGGGGCAAATGCAGTGGGGAAGAGGGAGAGAGACAGTATCTAGTTGGAGCACCTGAAAGACGACTACGACGAAGTGCTGAGCTCGTGACAGTGACTGACGCCTCTTGAACCAGGCAGTTGGTTTTATTCAATAAACCACCTTATAATATATATGTTCCCACCTAGAGTTGTGAGCCGGCAAGCCCTAGCCAGCCGAAAAGGACAAAGAGAACGAAGAAGTGTGTATTAGCGCTTCGTCTGAAAACACACGCTCGCGTCTTTCTGCCACGGTGTTCTTGTCTTGTATCTACGGCTCTTGGTGCGTAACAAATGGGTGCAGGTGCTGCGTTATCTGTGCATCGCACTCCTCCACATAACAAGAACTCAAGCGTCGTACCGGTGGTCCCTCCTGTGAACCGCACCAGCAGAAGAATCAGAGATCAATCATTTGAGTTCGGACAGCTCGCAAACAACATGGCAGCTCTGGTTAGCTCTACCGACACAAACCCAAACGGTGCGAACGGCACAACGCCACGTCATTGCACCTTACTCGCACCGCGAATGCGAAATCCCTTTCATGGCACTGCACTTGAGGATGCAGAAAATTGGCTTGTTCATTACGAGTTTGTGGCCATGCACAACCAGTAGGACGACGCACAGAAACTGCGGCACGTCTATTACACTTGTTTGGACGGCGGACGTGTGGGGTATGAGAACCGGGCAGGTATTCATACATCATAGAAAAATTTCAAACGCCGACTTCTTGGGACATATGCCAGCTCTGACCGTCGGGAGAGATCTGAGTGTGACCTGCAGTCCCGCATACCAATGCCCAAAAAAAGGGGTTGCGATGTATGTCGAGGTGATGATGCGCCTTTTCCACCAAGCTGACCACGGCATGCAAGAAGAAAAGAAAGTAGGGTACCTCATGCGCGGGATGAAAGAGCAGCTTTTCGGTGGGCTTGCGCACAGTTCACCCAAGACTGTGTCAGAATTTCTCACAGAAGCTGTCACCATGGGAATCACTCTTTAGAACCGAGCCCCGTCATACGAATGGCACGTCAACTCTTCAACTATGTACTACTTGGGAGCTTTCGGTGGACAAATATATTTCTTCCGAGAGCTCATACATAGAACTCCAGAAGCTGTCAGCGCCCTCGCAGCCCACTATCTCATCGTTGTCCAGCGTTTTCCGAGATGAAGTTCAGCATGACCTAAGACAACTGCCTTTCATGCGGAATTACCAACCACCCAGTGACTTTCCCCGCATGTGGTATGATCAAGCTTTGCGACAACCTGTTACACCTGCAATCCCGTATCCCACCGTGGCCCCAGCCATGCTGCAGATGGTCCAGGCGGCAGCACCATATTTCAGCGCACCTGACCGAATCTGGCGGAAATCATACGTCTGGCGTGCGCCAGATCGACGTCCTCTCTGCTTTCACTGTGGCGAAGCTGGGCATCTGTACCGACCGTGCTCTTTTCGACAACTTGGACTACGCGGATTTTCGACGTACTCACTGCCACCCAGGGTCGCTCAGCGGCCTCCTGAAATTCAAGAGTATGTGGCTCAGCAGCGCCGAACTGCGTCATCCTTGCACCAGTCACGCTCCCCGTCATCGCGGCGATTTTCTCCTAATCGCCGCACCTATTCGAGCGTGGCGCAGGGTCGGTCACTCAGTCCACGCCGGCAAAACTAACCACAGCGGCCTTCGGGGGCGAGGCCGCTCATACTGGACAAGCTCAAGGCCTCCTACCGACGCTTCTGCAAACTGACAATTCCCCGACGACGACGACACCCTCTGGTTCTTCAAAGATTTAAATAGACATCCCAGTACTGCTCGACAGTCACAAAGTCAGTGCTTTAGATGACACGGGTACTGATTTTTTATAATAGGTGAAAAACAGGCTAAAGTGATGATGCCTTGGAACCTCGGGCGAATTCGTACTGCTGGCGGACATCGTCACGCCACTTGGCGCTTGCACAGCACGAATACAGATTCGTGATTCTACCTTTGTTGTCAGCTTGAGCGTTCTCCGTCAGTGTTCTTGAGACCTGATCATTGGCAAGGATTTTCTAAGGGAGCACGGTGCTATATTCGACATTCGACAACGCCTCGTCACGTTTTCAACTAAAAGTGCCACACCGGAGCCAAATCTCCGCCACGAACAAATATGTCTGCGTGTAATTGACGACGCCATGACAATACCATCTCGCTCAAGCGTTATGGTTCAAGTGACGTGCAACAAATCAGGACATAGTTAAATGGTGGCAGAGAGCAATCGATCCCTACTTTTTTCCAAAGGTCTGCGTAGCACGAAGCTTTGTAGACCTCCAGGCTGGCCACTGCGAGGTTCTTATTACATACATCAGCTACGGGTGCCGACACCTCTTCCCTGGTACTGTCATCGCTTATGCCTACCCAGTAACCAATGTGACTGAGTGTTTTGCTTCCGAGGCAACCGATAATGACTAATCACCTCTCCGGGGCGTCGACATAAACCCAACGCTTTCTGACGGAAACAAACGAAGGCCTAACGACCTGTTGATAGAATTCCACGCCTGTTTCGCACGTTCATCGAGAATTTGTCAGACATCATTGACCAAACACCATATTATCACATACGGCGACGCGCACCCTATACGGCAACAGCCTTACCACATTTCACCAACCGAACGACGCGTGATTCAAAAGCAAGTGAAGGAAATGCTTCAAGACGGTGTAATACAGCCATCAAGCAGCCCGTGGTCATCGCAGTAGTCCTTGTACAAAAAGAAGGATGGCACACTTCGCTTTTGTGTCGAATTTAGGAAGCTGAATAACGTCATAAAGAAAGACGTGTACCCATTGCCTCGAAAGGATGATTCTCTTGACACGCTGAGGCGAGCAAAATACTTTTCATCAATTGACCTCAAATGTGGTTATTGGCAAATTGAACACAATGAACGTGGCCGCGAAAAAACGGCTTTTGTAACTCCTGACGATCTGTATGAATTCCAAGTGCTTCCATTCGGTCTCTGTTCTGCTCCGGCCACAATCCAATGAACTATGGATACCGTTCTCACTGACCTCATGTGGAAAAGTTGCCTCGTCTATCGATATGTTGTCGTTGTTCCTCCGAAAACGTTTGACGAGCACCTTCGTCGCCTTCGGAGTGTTCTTGGTGTACGATCCACTGACCTTACCCTCAAGCCTGAGAAGTGCCGTTTTGGCTGCAAAGAATTGAAGTTACCGGGCCATGTTGAAAGCACTGCAGGCGTTCGGCCCAATTCTGAGAAGACTGCCGCTGTGACCACCGTTTCAGCTCCGACAGACAAGAAAAATTTTCGACGAAATCTTGGGCTCTACGCATATTATCGCCGCTTTATAGACAACTTTTCAAAGATTGCGGAGCCTCTCATCAGACTTACGCGTGACGACACTCCATTTCTTTGAACTTTGGAACAAGCGACCGCCTCTGCGCAACTGCAACATCGATTGTCTCCTTCTGTACTTGGTCATTTCAATGAGGACGCTAGGCAGAGGTGCGCACTGACGCAAGCAACATTGGTCTCGGAGCTATCTTGGTGCAAACGCATGTTGGGATCGAAAGTGTGATTGCGTACGCGAGGCGCACTCAATCACGTGCCGATACCAGCTATTCAACGTCAGAGAAGGAATGTCTCACCGTAATATGAACGATTACCAAGTTGAGGCCTTATCTTTATAGGCACCCATTTAAAGTTGTGACTGATCATCACGCTTTATGCCGATAAGCATTATGGAGTCTGCGACTTCAGGAATTCGATGTCACCATCGTATACAAGTCGGGTAAAAAGCATGAAGATACCGACATGCTATCACGAGCACCTCTGGAATTTGACCACACAGCTGTAAAAGACGACACCGCTTTCTTGGAGACTCTCAGTGGGGCGGACCTCCTAAGCAAGCAACAAGCGGACCCCAAGTTAAGACCCATCATCGATCATTTAGAAGACAGCATCGCGTCTGTTCCTCTTACACTTTCCGTACGTTGCCATTGTTTTGCTTACGACATGGCATATTATACAAAAAATACTGCTGTCTTCTAGTCATTCCTCAGGACCGTCGTGATGACATCCTATTAGCGTGCCACGATGAGCCGGCCATCTGGGATACTCATGGATGCTCGACCGAATCCGACAGCTATATTTCTGGCGAAAAATTGAAGCTTGTGTCAAACGCTACGTGAAATGATGCCGCAAATGTCAGCGTCGCAAGCCACCCCCTGTAAAGCCTGCAGGCCTCCTACAACTTATCGACCCACCACGTGCGCCGTTTCACCAAATTGGTATGGACCTCTTTGAACCGTTTTCTCTTTCTCACTGTGGAAAAAAGTGGATCATCGTCGCAACTGATTACTTGAGGGGTTACGCTGTGACAAAGCCACTGCCACGCGGTACAGCATCTCAAGTTGCCCAGTTTTTCATGCACCAAAATGTGCTTGGTCATGGCGCCCCATCATTCATCATCACTGACCGAAGAACAGCGTTTACGGCAAAACAGTTGGTCGACATCTTCAAGCTCAGTTACATGAACCACTGCAAGACAACCGCATACCACTCCCCGAGTAACGGCTTGACAGAACGGCTAAACAAAACGTTGATCGACATGATTTCTATGCACCTGGATGCGCAGAATAAAACATGCGACGATATCCTGCCGTACGCAACGTTTGGAAACACCACCGCAACCCAGAAAACGACAAGGTTCGCACCCTTCGGTCTCGTTTACGGTCGAGACGTGCAAACCATGCTAGACGCCGTGATTCTTTGTGACATCGACTAGCACGAGCTGCTAACTCCTGAAGTCGAGGATTAAACTCAGCGGGCAGAATAAGCCCGTCCACTAGCTCGCGTGCACACAAGATCGCATCAGTGTGAAGACTCCCGAAAGTACAATAACATCGACAAGTCACCTACCAACCTGGCCACCAAATGTGGGTTCGGACACCTGTTAGACGGCCAGGTCTCAGCGAGAAACTCCCCAATAAGTACTTTGGACCTTACAAAGTATTACGGTGGTTGAACGAGGTCAACTATAAAGTTATTCCAGAGGGAGGCTCGGCAACGACCCATCGCCACTCACCATGAACAGAGATCGTGCATGTCATCGTCCTAAAGCTGTATTTTACGCGGTGATACTCGCCTTACTGTGCCCGGGTAGCAAACATTTTCTTTTTTTACGTCGTCCGTTGGGTCTCGAACGAACTGCGAACTGTGACAATGTTTTTGTTTCTTCTTATGACCAACTACAGACATTTTTTTGCACCTGCATATGCCCTGTGCACTATACGTATCGTTTTCCACTTTTTTTTTCTTATGAGCCATGCTGTCCCCCTGTTGTGAGCATCGAGTCAATGCTCTAAATGGAGGGGGAATATTGCCACCTAGAGTTGTGAGCCGGCAAGCCCTAGCCATCCGAAAAGGAACAAGAGAACGAAGAAGTGTGCCTTAGCGCTTCGTTCGAATACACGCTCGTATCTTTTTGCCCCGCTGTTCCTGTGTTGTGTCTAAGGCCCCTGGTGCGTGAGAATATATATATATATATATATATATATATATATATATATATATATATATATAATCTTACAAGGAAACGTATATTTACAGATATTTACAACGATTACACGCGATGACAATGCCTGGCGCACTGGCAGGCTGGAACCAGTCTCTATCCACTTCGTAATCTTTCTCTTTCAGCCATAGACCCTCTACCGCTTTATGCCCCAATCCCACTACTGCCTTGTGGCACTACCCCGCGGCGCTAAAGTGCCGACCCGGCGCTTGTCACGAAAGGGGAGTGTTGGGTGACACATAAGGCTTCAGTCTTACGACGTGCACAACAGTGTATGGTGGTGGCATTGAGTGCGCTTCGTCGACGACTCGCTGTATCTCGTAGGTGACGTTGGTGATCTTGCGAAGGACTTTGCATGGTCCGTCATAGCGAAATAAAAGTTTTTCTGAGAGGCCGATGTGACGACATGGGGTCCACAAGAGTACGAGAGAACCTGGTGCATACAAAACTTCGCGGTGGTGATGATCGTATCGATCTTTCTGAGAGGCTTGGGAAAGCATGAGTCGTTCTCGGGCAATCTGTCGTGCGGCGTCGGCTCGCTCTATCGCATCGCGGACGTATGTGACAGGGGAGCTTGAACCAGCGGGAAGGAGTGTATGGAGAGGCAGACAGGGTTCCCGTCTATAAAGAAGGTGGAAAGGGGAATAGCCTGCGGTGTCATGTCTGAAGGAGTTGTAAGCGAAGGTGACGTAGGGTAACGTTGCGTCCCAGTCACGGTGGTCTGGCGAAACATACATTGACAACATGTCCGTGATAGTGCGATTCAGGTGCTCTGTAAGTTCATTAGTTTGTGGATGGTATGCCGTTGTGAACTTGTGGTTCGTGGAACAGGAACATACGATATCCTGGACGACGCGAGATGAAAAGTATCGGCCTTGGTCTGTAACGAGCTGTCGAGGAGCGCCGTGATGCAATATGATGTCATGTAGCAGAAAGTCGGCGACATCGGTAGCGCAGCTGGTTGGAAGAGCGCGGGTGATCGCGTAACGTGTCGCGTAGTTGGTCGCCACGGCAACCCATTTGTTCCCGGATGCAGAAGTGGGAAATGGCCCGAGAAGGTCGAGCCCTACGCGGTAGAATGGTTCAGCAGGGATCTCAATAGGGTTAAGAAGGCCAGCTGGGAGCGATGTTGGTCGCTTTCGACGTTGACAAAGGTCGCAGCTGGCGACATACTTTTGCACAGAGCGATATAGGCGTGGCCAGAAAAAAACGGCGCCGGACGCGATCATAAGTGCGGGTGACTCCCAGGTGACCAGCGGCAGGTTCATCGTGAAGCTGTCGGAGAACATCTACACGCAAATGGGAAGGCACGACGAGAAGGCGGTCAGGACCAATAAGGCGCATGTTGTGGCGGTAGAGAACACCTTCCTGAAGGAAATACAAGTTCAGAGAAGTGGGTGGAGTAGCGGAACTCAGGCTTTCTATGATGGGAAGTAAATCCGGGTCGCGGCGTTGCTCAGAAGCGATATTAAGAAAGTCTGACATTGATAAGACGCAAGCTTCCGTAGCTCTCTTTGTTGCGTCTGGTGGATCCACTATATACCGTGACAGGCCGTCGGCGTCTTGATGGAGGTGACCCTATTTATACACGACCGAGAAGGTGTATTCTTGGAGGCGGAGAAACCAACGACCGAGACGTCCCGTGGGATCCTTTAGCGAGGAAAGCCAGCAGAGTGCATGATGATCAGTTACAACAGTAAAACAGCGGCCGAAGAGGTACGGGCGAAATTTCGCGACAGCCCAAACAAGAGCAAGACACTCTCTTTCGGTGATGAAATAGTTCCTCTCGGCAGGGGATAAAAGGCAGCTGGCGTAGGCGATGACACAGTCACGTCCATGCTGACGCTGAGCTAAAACAGCACCAATTCCGTGGTTACTCGCGTCCGTAGGAACTTCTGTCGGGGCAGTCTGATCGAAGTGCGCTAATATTGGCGTAGTCGTGAGGGCTCCCATGAGCGCCGAAAATGCAGCTCTCTGAGGTGAATTCCAAGTAAATGGGACGTTTTTTTTAAGAAGCTCGGTAAGAGGCCGCGCAATATCGGCGAAATTTCGGATGAAGCGGCGAAAACAGGAGCACAAACCATGGAAGCTCCGGACATCCTTATGAGAAGGGACACGGGAAATTGAGTCAATGCGCGAATTTTGTCCGGATCGGGCTGTACCCCCGATTCTTTAACGAGGTGACCAAGTACAGTTACTTCGCGACGGCCGAAACGGCATTTGGAGGAGTTCAGATGGAGACCAGCGTTGCGAAATACTTGGAGAATACTGGACAGTCGCTCTAGATGGCTTGCGAACGTCGGTGAAAAAACAATTACATCATCTATGTAGCATAAGCAAGTGGAACATTTGAAGCCGCGCAGAAGGGAATCCATTATGCGCTCAAAGGTGGCCGGCGCATTACAAAGTCCAAACTGCACAACTTTAACTTGGTATAACCCATCGCGGGTTACAAATGTTGTTTTTTTCTCGTTCCCGTGGGTCAACAGAGATCTGCCAATAACCAGATCGAAGGTCAATGAATGAGAAAAACTTTGCGCCATGAAGGCTGTCAAGGGCGTCATCTATTCTTGGTAAAGGGTAAACGTCCTACTTAGTGACCTTGTTCATATGTCTATAGTCGACGCAAAACCGCCATGTGTTGTCCTTCTTCTTGACAAGCACTACCGGGGATGCCCACGGACTAGATGAGTGTTCGACGACACCTTTGGCGAGCATTTTCTCGACCTCTTTCTGGATGACAGAGCATTCGGCAGCGGAGACGCGGTAAGGGCGGCGATGAATTGGGTTGGCATCGCCGGTGTTGATGTGATGGGTCACAGCTGATGTCTGGCCGAAAGGGCGGTTGTCAAGGTCGAATATGTCCGCATAGGATGTCAACAGACGGCGGAGGTCTTGTGCTTCGGAGGGCGAAATATCTGGCGCTATCATTTTAACAATGTCCATGCTTGACAGGTTGGGCGCAGTGAGCAAGTTGACGTGCGGAGTAGGTTGCTGAGCCGACAGTTCAGAAATATCACACTCTTGCAACGACGACATGACGCCTAGTTTAATACCAGTAAGCAGCACATGCGTGGAGAAACCAAAGTTCAAAAGAGACAGATGGGTCTGGTTTTGGCATACCCTCACCACGGTGTGCGGGACAGCAATGGAGTGCTTTAGCACAACGTCGGTAATAGGTGAAACGACATATTCACCATCGCGCACAGGCGGATCACACAATAGCTGCACGTAATTCGCGGCTTGCGGCGGAAGATGCAGGAACTCGGTGGCACAAAGGCGACTTTCAGCATCACGGGCAACAGCGGCGTCAAAAGGCAGTTCCAACTGAAAAAGACCCGTCGAGCAGTCGATAAGGGCGGAGTGCGCAGAGAGAAAGTCGAGGCCAAGAATCACGTCCTGTGGGCAAAGCTCAAGTACGGTGAACAATACGACGGTCTGGCGCCCAGCAATACACACGCGAGAGGTACACATGCCGAGAACTGCAGATGTGCTCCCATCGGCAAGCATTACTGCAAACTTAATAGGAGGCGTGATCACTTTTCGCAGTTTAATACAGAGAGCAGCGCTCATGACTGAAATTTGTGCACCAGTGTCTATGAGGGCTGTAACGGTAACGTCATCCACCAAAAGGTCCAAAATATTGCGGCGCGTTGGAATCGTCAACAGAGGATTTGCAGAATGGGTCGTTAATGCAGCGTCACCTCCGGGAGCTGCATGGTCAAGTTTCCCGAGGTCGAGGGCCCAGTTCGTGCAGGGGACCTGGATCGAGAAATCATAGGCGAGAGAGATCGGCGGCCTTGGGGTCAAGGTGACCGGCTTAACCTTCGGCACTGAACGTTAGTAGGAGCAGGCTGTGGATCGTACGGAGTAGAAAAGCGGCGAGAACTGCCTTCAAAGCGACGCCATGTCCCAGTGTTCCAAGATGAATTGTATGACCAACGATTGCGACAGTATCGTGCAATATGGCCGGCGCGAGGCCAGTGAAAGCAGATCGGTCTATCATCCGACGTTCTCCATTCAGCAGGGTTTCAGTAGCGGGAAGGGTAGCGTGAAGGGTACACCAGAATCTGGTTAACAGAAGCCAAGATCTCGGTGGTGCGAACAGCGCAAACAGGTGTGATGCAGAGATTTGCTATTTCTTGGCGAACGACGGCTTGGATGAGGGAGACGGTGGATGCGTTGTCTTGAGGACCATCAGAGGCAATGGCTGCAGGAGCCATTGCTTCGAGTTCACAGCGAACGATTCGGGTGACATTTTCGGATGATGTAGCTTGCGTGAACTTGGGGCTGTCTTCGCAGGTCGAAGTGGCTGCCGTATTAGGCAGACGCGCAAACTGGCGGGTTATGCGACGGTTCTTGGCGTGCTCAAAGCGCTCACAGTCCTTCACAACCGCGTCGACAGTGGCGCAATCTTTAACGATCAACAGATTGAAGGCGTCATCGGCAATGCCCTTTAATATGTGAGCGAGTTTGTCAGTTTCGCTCATGTTTTCGTCCACCTTTCGACAGATGCCCAATATGTCCTGTATGTACGCTACATATGATTCTGTCGATGTCTGCAAGCGACATTCCAGGTCTTTCCTCGCGGCCTGCTGTCGCCCGAACGGCCTGCTGAATAACTCGAGAAGCTTCAGTTTGCAAACGTCCCAGCTGGTCAACTCCGACTCATGCGTCTCATACCAGGTGAGCGCCGTATCCCGAAAGTAAAATACAACGTTGGCCAGCATCAACGTAGGGTCCCACCTATAGTATTCGCTCACGCGCTCGTACAAAGCGGCCCAATCTTCAACATTCACCTTGTCCTTGCCTGTGCCCGAGAAGGTTCCGGGGTCTCTTGGAGGCAGGAGAATCAGAGGAGGCAGCTGCTGGTGCTGGTGCTGCTGGTGCTGGTGCTTCTGCTGCTGCTGCTGCTGCTGCTGGTGCTGCTGCTGCTGCTGCTGCTGTTGCTGCTGCAGCTGCGGCTGCTGTTGGTCTTGTGGGTGGGCCTGTTGAGCCATTGCAGAAAATGAAGGTGGCGACCACTCCGAAGTTCCGTGTTGGTTTGCCGGAAAAGCCAGGTAGGCGTATCCTGCACCTCCACCAATAATCTTACAAGGAAACGTATATTTACAGATGTTTACAACGATTACACGTGATGACAATGCCTGGCGCACTGGCGGGCTGGAACCAGTCTCTATCCACTTCGTAGTCTTTTTCTCTCAGCCAGGGACCCTCTACCGCTTTATGCCCCAATCCCACTACTGCCTTGTGGCAATATATATATATATATATATATATATATATATATATATATATATATATATATATATAATGATTACTTTGAATAGTACACCACCGTGCAGTATTGTTTTTAAAAAGAATGACAAAGTTTAAAAATAGGGCACTGCAAACAATAAAGGGTCAACGCAGGCAGATAGCATAGTGTGATGATTTTTGCAAAATATTTCTGTACGTTACCTAAACACGCAACTTATGTTACCTTTATTGTCTAGTTAAGGGAGAACCTGCTTTGTTTGCGAATTCAAAAAGGTAAACGTTTGTGAAAATATAAATTATATAATATTTTTCATTATGACTGACAAATTTTGGATAGATCTTATACCTTAGTGACCATGCGGGTAATCATCAAAGTGAGAAAACATTTTCTACAACTGGAGAAAATTATTTCCTATGACATGTCCTGTGCAGGTGTGCCAGACCAGTTTTCCCACTGCACTGCTGTTCCTGGCTGCCATTTTCCTTCAACCACCTGCCAAGTTCCGGAGCGAATACACTGAACATTTGATTACAAGCAGTTCCTTGGAAATTGACACCATCTCACGCTAAAAGAGGTCATGTGAAGAATCACGGGGGGTGCTCACCACGTTTGCATAGCTTTCATTGTTCTCGTCTCCATAATATTGTATACCCAAACCACTCATTACTGAAGATTTTCCTCCGCCCCGCCGCGGTGGTCTAGTGGCTAAGGTACTCGGCTGCTGACCCGCAGGGCGCGGGTTCGAATCCCGGCTGCGGCGGCTGCATTTCCGATGGAGGCGGAAATGTTGTAGGCCCGTGTGCTCAGATTTGGGTGCACGTTAAAGAACCCCAGGTGGTCTAAATTTCCGGAGCCCTCCACTACGGCGTCTCTCATAATCATAGAGTGGTTTTGGGACGTTAAACCCCACATATCAATCAATCAATGAAGATTTTCCTCCAAAAGCACGCCATCAATCAATTTTAAGCAGGTCGTATGATGTTTATTATTTTTTTGTTTTGTACTTGTGAAACCACAACGAAAACATTTTTTAAACACATGCAGAAGTTCCTAGCATGTGCATTTTGTTTAAGTTTTCGGTTTTGTTGCAGTATACAGAGCTAACACCTCTTTTTTTCCAAAATGTGACCTTGTGAATATATTTCACTTCTCCTTTATGTAATGCGCAATCTCAGGCGCCTAAAAGATATTAAATGATATTTTGCTACGTGTTTCCATTGTTGTTTTCTTAATGTTGCGTATTTAGTGTTACTGTTTGTGTCGTGTTTATGTTCCTGTGTTGTTAACATGAACACCAAGTCAAACCGGTGCAAAAAGTCGTGTGCACTCCCCGTGCAGTTTATCGAAACCTCATAATCTCCTTTAGCGGCAGATGGCGCAATTTTATTGAAGTTTGCACCTTCGAAGCCTGGGCGTTGAAGTCTTCTAGCGAGGCGTGCTCCACGAGTGTTAAGCTCGAAACATGTGCTTCGTTTTTCTCACGTTTTCATGGCGGTTCGTACGCCAGTGTCACTCGGCGTCAACGCTGCAGGTGACGGTGGCTGAAACGTTCACTTTTAGACAATACAGATATCCGCTGCGTCAGCGCCAACGTCGGAACTGAGTCGACGAATAGAGAAGCAATCAGCGTACGGCTGCCAGCAACATCTGCTACGTAACAGCATCGTTGCTGCTGTCGAAATGGCTGCTGCCCGCCGCATATCTGTTAGGCCGTCGTCGTGTTTTATGTGATCCGGAAATTTTGAATTGATGATTGTATTTGATCTAGGTGGTTCCTCAAAAGCTTTGACAGATAGTGCTCGAGAATTCTTGGAACCGTTTTATAACGCCTTACTCAAGCATATCGGTAGTGTTGGCAAGCCTGAGTGTTTTGCCTAAATAAGCGGCCTCAAAGACGTACAACGACCAAGCTAAGGGGCGGTGTACTGCGAGATTGTATACTTCCTATCCTCAAGAGCTGGCGCTAGGAGGAAAGAAAAAAAAACGTTTAGGTGGCACTGTGATTCGTTTTTGTCACCTCAGAACTGCAAATAAGACATGAAACCGGTGTTCAGGAATATTTCTTGTGCTGCATCATCAGACGCTCCACACTGCTTTGCGAGATCTTAGGTTTATTCTCTTCGACACACTCCGCGAAGCTTAGCTGACGCCGGCCTTGGCACTCCTAATATGGTATGCCACTCTCTCTCGCGGCGTTGACTCGACGATGCCAAGATAAGTGGCGCTGGGAAAATGCCGGAAAATCGCTGCATATGTTTCGGGCTTTAGACTCGCGTCGAATCTCCACAGCCGACGCATTGTCTAGACGCTCACGCTTGGCTTCGCGGCTGCGTTTCATAAGGCGGGGTTCATGTGCCGATGCTGCTGCAGCGTTTTGACATGTCAAGCGCGCGTGTCATTCGTAACAGTTTCCCGCTGACGCTGCCGTGTAGCGTGTGGAGCGAAAACTGCGCTCGCGCCAACGCCTACCCCGCCTCCCTGTAGCGCTTACGCGAGGAGAGGGTCCTCCTACCTCCTCGCGCTTACGTGAAAGGAGGGAGTTGGAGCATGCGCAATAGAAGGGGTCACACTGCACGCAAATGATCTTGACTGTTCCTTAAGCTGCTTGGCATCTAAGAGAGATAACTTGCGTAGACAGACACATAAATGTAGTCGGGCATCCTTCTCCGCCCTATCTTTTCTGACTCTACACCAAATTCATCGTGGAGCCGGGTCGCACTTGCAGCCCATAAATTGAGCCGCTGATTAAGCTAGTGGTCAAGCCTAACGCCAGCGTTTAATAAACGCCTATATATGTGTGCGTGGCTACAAAGAGAAGGTGAAAGTTTGTAATGGAAACATACATAAACAGAATGGTGTTTGCTCCAGTCGGTGTTTTGACAAAGTGAATGATGTACTTCAGGGCTAAAAATGATTTTCTCGGTGCTTATGTATGTTTGCTTCGTACCCTCTCTTCTGTTCCAAGCATAGCAGGTGGAGATGACAAGTGCGAAATTGGGAGCGCGCGTAGTTGTAAAAACGACCGTGACGAATGTGGTGAGTCAGAAGGAAATACGTTTTGCGTGAAAACAAAAGAAGCATGAACGCCGGGAAGGGGATGTGAAAGTAGAACCTTTAGCTGCCATATAGTTCTGAGTAGAAAAACCTTTTATTGCTAGGTTAGAAATTTCCAGTAGAAAGGGCTAACTAAAAATGGTTTTGGTTTCGTATGTAAAATATTGGATGGGTCCAAGAACTCCACAGGAGCGCCTATAGCCGCTGGCTGAAGCGTAGGGAAGTTGTGAATAAAGCATGACTCTCTACTACCGTAAAGCTCTCCATTGCACAAGCATTATGCTGGTTTTAGAGCACCTATCATTTTATTAATTCTAGAATAAATTTGTTCAGAGTTAGCGCTCGTCTGTATCTTTCTTGTTCTGTGTTCTATGCGCGCCAAAGAAAGCAATATGAGTACTTTCTATATTCATGTCTAGGTGTGAAAGAAAGACTGACTGTAAAACTTTAGGTTTACGAACATCAAGTTGGGACCTGCTGCAATAAAATCCTGTGTCACAGCTCTGGGTAATTTTTAAAATCTTGATCCTTATGCTAGAGCCTTGTCTATTCATCCCGCCACCGAAACCACGCTCTTTTGGAGTGAATGACAGCGTCAGAAAGGAACGCGATGTGCGTGCCTCTCTCGACGCATCAAATGGCTTGCTAGGCAAGTAACGTTACGCTAGAAAAACACAAGCTCCGATGCGGAACGCAACCAACAAGACCGACGTTCGTTGGCACGTCCATGGTTGACACCGTTCTATGACACGGGGCACTTGCGACTTGCGGTTGGATGCGCCAACTTTCGGGAGTAGGGGAAGGACGCGCTGTAATAAACCTTCACTACAATAATAATTGTTGGCGTTTACCATACTAAGACCTCCGCTGCCCCTGATAGAGCCCGTCTTTGTGTGATGGTTGAGAGGATGTACAGAGTATTCATGATTTACTAGATTTAACCTCCGGAGGAAGCTCCTTCTTCATTCACTTCGCAGATATGGCGTCATTATTTTTCGTGTCTGCGCGACGCTAGTTTAATGTAATATTCATCGGCCGTCGCGATAACGCATAATGAAGAACAATGTGAGTTAAGTCTTTGAGCTAGGAATTCTCGACTAAACTCTCTTAAGCGGTGGTTGATACTGAGCAAGAGCCTGTGTTTATAAGGTTGAAGCACTATTCATGAAAGATTTTACGATTGCGCTTTGTGGCTCCTCTATTGCGCATGAAAAGAGTTGAATGGGCCCGTAAGTTGTTTCGGGACTTTTGCGATTTACGTGGCAGAGTAATCAGTTAACATATTTCTTTGAGAGCCCAAGCTGTCGGCGCGAACATGTATTATGTGAAATCTTCTACTGACGTTGTGAGAAAAGCGATGTATAGCTGTCTGTGCTGACACCGACGTTTTCAATATACGACGAAGATGAACCACACTTATCGCATCGACGCTGACACAGTCGCATCTTGACAAAGTCCAGATGCGCTGTGTCAGACGCGCAACAGTCGCTAGATGCTGCATTCCAACTGTGTTTCTTCCAGCAGTATACGCATGTACCTCATATATAAGCGCTATTTGCATACTTTTTTATTATTAAGGCAGTTTTTGAACGTTTTTAGCGTCATCTAATAACACATAGATTTTGTTACCGTGCCGCGTGTTCTGTGTCACAATACTAACAGTGTAGCCTTTCTTTTGTCATCACGCATAGCGCAGCGAACACCTCGCCGTAAGTATTTATTGGCGGTCGGCACCAACCCACAAGACTTTATTCAGATATGTGATCTGTTTTCTTCTTTCTAATAGAGGACATATTACAAACACTACCCAATGTCATTTCCTCACAGATGTTCATACCTACTTCATTCCTGGTCCGCCACAGCTTCAGCACCGACCGATATAGCCCATGTCACGAGACTTAAACCATAGTACTCACGTGCCAGGGTTGATCGCACCGAGACTGTGCTACTGTTGCCGGCGGGTAATGTTACGGGATGAGTAGATACTAGAGAAGGACGACGAAGAAGGGCTGAGTGGAACGTGGGTAGTGTTGTACACATTTGCTCGAAAATATCTTTTCACGTATGCTTTCTTCCCCGTAACATTTTAAACTATCTTGTCTAGACATTGCCGACGGCGTCTTTCGTCATTCACCGTAGGTGTTCACGTACCGATATAATGAAAACGCAAGAAAAACGATCTCGAGTTAGCCTCCGGCGCGTGGAATCGAACTTCCGACATCTTGATTGGGTGTGTGTGGTGTTAGCCACTGAGCCATGAAAGAGCACCTCCTTCAACGTTAAGCTGCAAGCTCTTTCTATATATCACCGCTTTCGATGCCAATCATGGGGGAGCTATCGTATTTTCAGCAATACCAGGAAGATGGCGCCAGGTAGTCACGACGTGGCGACGCGTGCTCATGTGTTCACCTCCCCTGTGTACTTTGCCCCGTGGAGGGGGGCGGCGGGGTGAGGGTAGACGCGCATGCGTGCGCGTGCTTATCTCGAGGTGAGGAGAATCGCAGACTTTGTCCTTTCACTGGAACGGCTGTGTTGTAGCTAGCGGGCGCACAAAGCTCACTGCACTCGCGGCACAGCCTGTGTTTGCGAAAAGGGCGTGCTTTTCAGGCACAGCGAAGTAATAACTGAGACACTTATTCGCGTTCATCAGTACCTGTAAGTACGTTACGTGTGTCTATGCGCGTGAGCGACGCGGGACACGTTTCGATATGCTTGCCATTGTTGGCGAGACATTCGAAATTATTGCTATCGCATTTATTGCTTCGTGGCAAAGCTTTTACTTTTTGGTGTAGATGAGTCGCATATTGGCACAATTTTATTGTATGAGACATCAAAATTACGAGCTATGAGCCTAGTGTGTCAGTTCACTTCGAAAAATCAATTTCTACAAAACAATTTGTAAGCATGACACACATAATGGCAAGATATTCGCATTATTTTACCAAACAATTTGTACAGCAAATACTCGAAATTTGTACAGCACGTAATCGAAATTTCAAGTTTACGAACTGATGGAAAGCTAGGTATAAATTTTTTAATTAAGCATTATTATTTCTTGATTACTTTATTTTTTATGTTATTCGAGCGTTGTGCTTTCTTCATAAGAAAGTTTGATATGGAAGCTCAAGTTTTTTATTCTTTTACACATCAACAAATTTCAGTGAATATTAGCTGTTCCCAAAATTTCCTACCACTGTCGAATATTGGCAAATTTAAAATTATCTTGATCTAACTCGTCATAAAACGTGGTGCTCTCATACATTGTTTCACCTGTGTGTGGCAGCCAACGAAAATGGCAAACTTGTCAAGAACGCAACTTGCCTATCCTGAGAGGTGTGCAGCACCCTATGCCAATCCACAGAAAAAAACGCATACGACTAACAGCCACAGCAACTTTTTTTTTCACAGAAACATTAAAACGATGTTACTTTTGTTTTAAAGGGGATAAAATTTTTCGAAGCTTAGTACTAATATTGCTATTTTTTGCCGTGGTGGCAATGCAAGCTAACCTAGATTTCTGTATAAAAAGACTTGGATGTTCTAAGATGCCGCTATGCTTTTCACAATGCAGATATAGGTGATGCCAATAATTAAGCTTGAGACAAGTAATGCTCAAATAGAATAGTCTACCAGCGTGGGCTGGTCGAGGAACTGATCCCATGCCGCCAATACTGCTATAGCGATATGGTGAAGAGAGCTATATCTCATAATTACCGACAGATCACCTCACAAATATTATGACGCTTTTGTTGCATGTTTGAAGCAAGAGCGTTGAAAAACTAATGCTTCTTCCACTGCGGCATGCCGCGCAGCCGATTCCGCATTGGAAGATGCTCTATGCCAAAATTCTCAAATAGGTCTTGTATGTATGCTCTTTTCCTCAGTGCGCCCTCAGCCACCGGCGTTGAGCCCCACTGCCGTTTCCCCAACGTTCGGGCCTACGGCTACCACTCAAGCAACTACCATTCGTTCAGCGACCACCAGAAGTCCCACCCCATCGCCTGCAACTACTATTTCCACCAGAACTACAACGCCTACCAGTAGCACCTACTTCTCTATAACGACAATGGTGATGTCTACCCCAACAATGACCACAGCTACAACGACTAAAACGTTCGCGTCGACTACCACGTCCTCGACAAGGACCACGTCCAAAACGACTACAACGACCGGGTTGCCGAGCTTGACTACGAGCTCGACGGTGACTACGACCAAGAAAATGACCACGACATTGACGATGACCATGACGATGACCACGATGACGACTGCAACAACGACTGCGACCACGACAATGACCCCGACAATGACCACGACAACAACGACACCGAGAATGACAACCACATTCGTGACGACGACCATGACGACCTCTATGATCTCCGCCACCACGAGAATTCCTAAAGGTATGTGCGTCTGCTTAAGGCCTCTAAGACGATATGTTGGGCTAGTTTGCTTGAGAGAAAATAGTGAAAACGTAACTAATAACAACCGTATATTAAAGAGTACCGGAACGCCAAACCACAGTTTAACCATGTTCAAGCAAGGGTCTCAGATGACTCTCCCTAGCAAACGCAATCCTTAGCAAGTCAAAATTGCGTTATGGAAGTTGTAATGTAGTGTTTAAAAAGGTGCCACTTGATTGATCGATGTTGGAGTTTATGGAAGCAAGAACATTGTAAAGCCATGACCAACAGGACAACAGAGAGTCAGTGAGCTGCGCCAAGTGTTATACAAATGAATATGCAACACCTTTGTGATGAGACCTAAAATTCGTTGCTGTATAGGCTTATAAAGTTTATACAGAGTAAAAGAGGATATCGCAGGTTCCACGGGCTTTGACGAGAGCCAGTAGGCAAGCGCAACATCGTTTTTCTAATTTTCACACATATTCTAAGTAATTCCTGGTGTATTATTCCTGCGAAAGCTCCCACAAAATTCAGTCAGGAACCAATCGGCACATGAAGGACTCCTGCGGTGGATCTCGCGGCGGCGCACATGGAAACCATGCCGCCGTAGCCGTCTCAGTGTGAACGACCCTGTGCAATAACAACGTCGAGAGAACGCGCCTTCTGAGCGCAGTTACCGACTTTGATGTAGCCATCATCCTGGCAGTGTTGTTAGGTGGGCTGGTTGGTATATAATCATAATAAAATATTATGAGCGCAAACTAACGGGACGCAAAGTAGGAGACTCTTTTCTTTTCCTTGGTCTCCCATTAGTTTGCGCGCCCAGTATTTCATCATGAACATCTTCCTAGCGATGTGTTACACCACCTCCCGCTGAAGGAAAATATTTGTAGATGCGAAGAAGAGCGCGCTATAGCTCACACTGGCAGCGGCGTAGACGATGGCGCTCGTCACGGCGTTACGCAGGGTAGACAAACTGAAGAGACGCAGAGCACGCAGTAATATACCCACGTTCGCTACTAGAACATGCCAATCGCTGCTAATGGGCAATGCGAGAAATGCTCTAATTTTACACACAGACCTACAGTGCACTTTTATTTAACGCGCACGCTGTGATATTTTTAGTTGAAAAACGCACAGGAAAGCTCTCCCACCAGCAGTTCCTAAAGATGTAGTGCCTATATAGAGTGTCAGAGCTATCTTTAGCAAGAGTTTAAAATTATGCAACACACGCAATGATGACGTGATATAATGCGTGTTTGTTACTGTTACCTGCAGCGACACAGGAAATTTTTTGTGTTCTGAATAATTGCTTAACTAGGTCACTTTTAATAACTAACACTTGAGGCAACGAGAATAGGCCAGTCATTCTAATAGGAAAGTTGTTCATGGGCTAGAGAAGCGTCTAATTAGACAGTTTTGAGCTTCACATCTGTCAATGTTTAGATTTTTTGTATTAACTGCGCCCAGAACGCAAAGAACACGACATGACAAGCCCGCTCACGTGCCAGTGCGCACAATGATTCAAGCGCTGCCTAACGTTCCTTGTATGAGTGACTACAGCATTTGCCCGATTGTACTATCAAGACAGGGCCACAACGATGATGATGGCCTTGCCACGAAAATTTTTTGCTATCATCCACAAAAGTGATCATGACTGCTTACCACTGTCATGAACCGGTGGGAAGAAAGCGTATCGTTCACACTCGGAACGTTAGGAATCATCGGAATCACGATACGCGTAGGCGCACCATTTAGTATGTAACGTGGTATTTCTTCGTTTCCCGCGGGAATTCGTTTTTAGCCAAAAACACTAACTAATAATAATTATAAAGTTCGAAACTCTCTTATCAAACATTTTGAAAAACGATCAACAAGTTTCTCACTAAAGTTTTGTATCCATAATCGTTTCTTCAGAAGTGCAAAGCGTCTAATAAAACAATTGATCATAACACAAAAAATCATCTGATTCACTCCAGACAGTGGTCAGCAGCATGCATTTAGTAGCGTCTTAATTGCTTGTGTCGACATAATTTAGATTCTGGCAAGAGATAGCTGAGGCACCCTGTATTCGTTGATCTCAAAAGCGCGAGCTCAGAATGACGAAAAAGAACAAAAAGACTCGTGTTATCGTCTTGTTCTTGTTGTGCTGAGCTCGGGCTACAACAATTATTGTGACCTATCAACTAGCCCAAATAAACGTAGTAACAGCGCGTAAAACTAGAAAAGACATCTCGGAGAGAGTAAAGAGCGCTGACTTCCAACTACTGTATTCCCCTGACAATAGCAGGCATAAATAGGTACAATAAAGCAGTAAGAAGTGAGCGCTCTTTACTCTCTGTTTGTGCTGCCCTTTCTTGTTTTGCGTGCTGTTACACACATTGAAATGAACCAACTAGCCCAGCAAGCAACCGTCCTTAGCCCAAGTAACCACGCTTTTTTATATGAGGAGTGGCCAGTGAACGGTGGTGCAGCGTGAACAGTTCTTTCTTTTTAAATAATGAAACTCGGTAGCAAGCGCTGCCTGCGTTGGCGTTGCGAGTTAAGAGAAGGGGTAGCGTGGGAAAAGAAAAAGAGAATACGGGACGGGTATGTGCAATAAGTATGTGAACACCGTGTGGAGGGATGCCTAGAATCCGCTTTACCTTAAGGGCATGAACAAATTTTGGTTTTCCAACAACGAGGAAGAAATCACGAGTTGGGATATTTGCAAACGCAAACTGTTCGGCCTCTTTGGCAAGCTTATTAGACGCCGTAGTTCGTTGCAGAAAGAACTTGCGTGCCGACTGCAGTCCTGCACCGAGTCATACATGACATATATTCAGGATGTGCTCGCCCTCTGCCGCACGATTTACGACAACATGCCGGAATTCGAAAAGGTCGCGCACATTCTCAGAGGAATCGCAGGTGATGCATTCACGCTCCTTGCGTTCTGGAACTCTTTGACAACGGGCAACGTCAATAATGAAGCCCGGCGCTGTGAACAAGCGAAAAGTCGTCGTATTACTCCCCGATTTTCGCGTTTTCCCAACACGGCTGCCACATTTACCTGTGCAGACGCCAGTCTCCCTCCAGCCACTGCTACACCGTCAATATTGTGCGCATCGTCGACCGTGAAATGGAGGCCGCACCTCGCATTGATAATCATGCCCATGTCACTGATGATTTTTGTGCGTCGGTGATTTTATTTCAGACCATTGTGCGCCAGAAACTGACAAACGTCGGACTACAGACACTCTGCCCAGTTAACATTTGCGACTGACTACCTAGTATATCTGATATGTCCCGCGGCACCCGCAGGGGCGCCTGCGCAAGTAGGCGTTTGGTGTGTAGCGACACCACGGACCCGAGCTAACGTGGGAGTTTTGACTCCCTCCCACGCCTAGCCGTGCGTGGCTTTGCCGTGTCCGGGGAAAAGGGGATTCATGGGGTTGAGCCGACGCTGGGCGATTGGACCTTCAAGGCCCCCCGGCAGAGGCAACACACCCCTTTGGCCCCTGCTTCACGTAGGCGGCACCTCTGGGCTGACCCACCCAGGGGAAATCGGCAGTCGCCTTTTCCTATCTCTCTCTTCCTATATCTTCGTCTTTTGTTCTCACTTTACATCTTTCCTGTCTTCTCCTCACTTCATTTTACTTCCAATTTTTCCTGGCGGCAAGGGTTAACCTTTTGTGGCTATCCAAACTAGGGTAAACCATATTGGGTTATAGTAACTGCGTACTGCTGGCGTTGCGCAGACATGCCCACATGCTCTGCCACGTCCCCTCGTTGGACTCCGTGGTGGGTGGTAGGCGCCGTTACCGAAAAATACACATTTTCTTATGGGATCCCCGACCCCCTCTTTAACTGATCGTGCTTCGAAAAGGGTACGCACCGATGCAACTTTCCTACTTTGGCCCAAAAACGGAGAAACTTTCCCAAAATACCATGTCCTCCACTGCGAACAATCATCTACAAAAGCTAGAGCAATCTCACCCTTTCTTGTGGCCAAGTGCTTGAGAGAGACCATTGGAACCGGTTATAAGGCCACGAAGATGGCAAGTGGAGATCTGCTTCTCGGATTAAAAGACAAGGAACAGTACAATAAACTCTCGCACCTCGTGGCTTTTGGTAACATTCCTGTCTCTGTGAGCGCACACCGTACCATGAATACAGTGAAGGGCGTGGTATCGGACGAAGATTTGATGACACTGAGTGAAGAAGAGCTCTTTGATGGATGGAAGGATCAAGGTGTAATACAAGTCCAGTACATCAAAATCAGACGTAACAACAATGAAATAGCAACAAAGCACTTGATACTCACCTTTAACTCAACCACTTTACCCGAGACTCTCGAAACTGGCTATGTAAAACTCCATGTCCGACCCTTCATTCCTAACCCGAGGCGTTGTTTCAAATGCCAGCGATTTGTTCATGCATCCCAGAGCTGCCGAGGACAGCTGATGTGTGCTAAGTGTGGCACAACCGGCCACAGTGCTGATGAATGTAGTCATGACGAGATCCTCTGTGCAAACTGCGAAGGTAGCCACCCCGCATACTCCAGAGCGGGCCCAGCCAGGAAAAGAGAAAAAAAATAATAACTATAAAAGTTAAGGAAAATATCACATTCAGGGAAGCAAGACAACGAGTCTCGTTATCCTTAGCACTAAAAACACCTTTTGCCGAAGTGGTGCAACGAGGAGCGGCACCACAAAGGCCCTTGGCAGTTGCCCGGACCGCGCCTAGCGTGCCGAGGCCAATGCCACAAGCCCCTGCGGCGGGAGCAGCCAGCGCTGCCCTGCCCACATTCAGCCTGTCCACACCAGTGACCTCTACAAGCTCTGGCTGCAGCCAGGGCAATCACGAGGCCAAGGGGGCTCCATCAACCCCCAGCTCGGTGGGGACAAAGACTTCGTCGATCGAGGCAAAGTCTAAGCGACGCACAGATCGCTCTTTAGAGCGGGTGTCCAGTGCCTCGCAAGAGGTTGTGGACACCAGTTCAAACCAAACGGCGCAGGAAGCGCCGAAGGAGCGGCGAGCTTCGCTCGACCGCCCCAACAAAGACAGAACGCCGATTACAGGGCCTGACAAAGGCCCTGTAAAATGAGTTAATCCCCGTCTTCTTTGCACACAGCACTTTTTCCCTTTTTTCCCACTATGGACAAAATCATACAGTGGAACGTAAGGGGAACACTTAGAAATTTAGATGACGTCCAAGAACTTCTGTGTAAGTTTAACGCGAAAGTGCTATGTGTGCAAGAAACGCACTTAACTCCTAAGCACAAGGACTTCCTACGACAATATATTATTTTCCGAAAAGACCGGGAGGATCCTGTCGTACCATCTGGCGGTGTAGCCATTATAGTCGATCGTAGTATAGCATGCCAGCATTTGAAGCTCCAAACGGCCCTGGAAGCAGTGGCCATTCGAGCTGTACTTTTTAACAAACTCATTACCATATGTTCTGTGTACATACCACCGCATCAACAGCTACACAGACGTGATCTGGAATCATTAATAGATGAACTCCCAGAGCCATTTCTGGTTCTAGGTGATTTTAATGCACACAATGTCCTGTGGGGCAATGCTCACTGTGATGCGCGAGGACGTCTCATTGAGCAGCTCCTTTTCTCTTCTAGTTTATGTCTTTTAAATATGAAGGAGCCTACGTATTTCAGCCTTGCAAACAACACATACTCCTTCATAGATCTTAGAATTCCATCACCGTTCCTTTTTACATGTTTTTAAGTGAAACGTTTTTAAAAACCCTTATGGGAGTGATCACTTCCCAATCATCTTGAGTGCGCCGAACTAAGATCAACTACCCCCGCAGGTTACCGCGATGGAAGATGGACTCGGCTGATTGGGAAGGGTATGGAACTCTTACACACATGACATCGACTGAGCTGTCTGCCCTGACCATAGATGATGCTGTCACGTATTTTAGAGCTTTTATACTTGATGCCACATCTAAATGTATTGCCAAAACGAGTGGCATGTGTTCTAAACGGCGAGTCTCATGGTGGAACGACGCATGCAGGAAAGCACGGACCACTCAGAACAAAGCATGGGCGTTGCTTCGCGATTCCCCTACAGCAGAAAACCTGGAAAATTTCAAGCGGTTCAAATCGCAGGCAAGGAGAACGCGCCGACAAGCTAGACGAGAGAGCTGGACAAAGTTTATATCGAGTATCAACTCGTACACAGACGAGGGAAAAGTGTGGAATAAGATAAAAAAAATTAAGGGCCAACAAACGTATTCTCTTCCACTAGTTAATAGCCTCGGGGAAAGCTTGGAGGATCAAGCCAACTTTCTTGGCACACATTTCGAACACATATCGAGCTCCTCACACTACTCCGAATCCTTCCAGAATTACATGGCACGAATAGAAAAACAAAAGTTAGAAAGGAAATCCGCAAGAAATGAGGCATATAATACACCATTCTGCTGTGCAGAACTGCGAACAGCACCCAGCTGCTGTAATACATCTACCCCAGGTTCTGACAACGTAATGTACGCGATGCTGAAGGAACTACCCTCCGAAACTAAAGAAACCCTCCTCTCTCTTTATAATCGCATATGGTTTTCGGGTGTGATCCCCTCCTCCTGGAAGGAGGCTGTTATAATTCCAATTTTGAAGCAGGGAAAAGATCCCTCTATTGTATCAAGTTACAGACCTATAGCGTTAACAAGCTGCCTCTGCAAGGTATTTGAAAAAATGATTAATTGCCGCTTACTCCACTACTTAGAAACAAACAAATTGCTTGACCCATACCAATGTGGGTTTCGAGAGGGTAGATCCACCACCGACCATCTGGTGCGTATTGAGGCACAGATCCGAGACGCTTTCGCCCACAAACAATACTTCCTCTCTGTGTTTCTCGATATTGAGAAGGCCTACGGCACAACATGGCGTTTCGGCATATTAAGAGACTTCTCTCACCTGGGTGTGCGCGGTAGAATGCTTTCCATAATCGAGAGTTACTTGTCCAATCGGAAATTCCGTGTCCGTGTGGGCAGTAGTCTCTCCCAAACATTTGTGCAAGAAACGGGAGTACCGCAAGGTGGTGTACTTAGTTGTACACTTTTTATTATCAAAATGAATTCCTTGCACCTGTCCATCCCCCGCAACATGTTTTATTCCACATATGTAGATGACGTTCAGATTGGCTTTAAGTCATGCAACCTAGCAATGTGTGGGCGGCAGGTTCAGTTAGGTTTAAACAAGGTGTCCAAATGGGCAGAGGAAAACGGATTCCGGCTGAACCCAGAAAAAAGCACCTGTGTCTTGTTCTCCCGAAAGAGAGGCGTGCACTCAGAACCTGACATTGAACTGAACGGTCAACGTCTGTCTGTCAATGCGGAGCATAAATTCTTAGGCTTAATCTTGGACAACAAGTTGACCTTCGTACCGCACATCAACTATTTAAAAACAAAATGTCTAAAAGCGATGAATGTTATAAAAGTGTTGTCACGTACTACGTGGGGTAGTGACAGGCAATGTCTCATGAACCTGTATAGAAGCCTCATTCGCACCCGCTTAGATTATGGGGCCATTGTTTATCACTCTGCGACTCAAAGTGCGTTGAAGATGCTGGACCCCGTGCACCATTTGGGCATCCGCCTTTCTACGGGTGCTTTTCGCACCAGCCCCGTAGAAAGCCTTTACGTTGAGTCAAATGAGTGGTCGCTTCATCTGCAGAGAACTTACATGTCCTTTGTTCATTTTCTTAAGGTGAAAGCAGACAAGAAGCACCCCTCATACTCTACCATTATTGACTTGTCGAGCTCCATTCTGTTTCAAAACAGGCCTTTGATGAGGCAGCCCTTCTCAGTTCACCTGTAGGGTCTAGCTGAAGAAACTAGAGTGTCGCTTGAACACAGTTTAATGGCTCCTGTAGCATACCCGCCACCGTGGCAGTGGCAGACTATAGATTGCGATGTGTCTTTCCTAGAAGTTACTAAACATGCGCCTATTGTCCATATTCGAACATACTTCCTGGAACTTCAACACAAATACACACGTCCTGAGTTCTTTACAGATGCCTCTAAGTCCAACTCCTCTGTGTCCTACGCTGTTGTTGGCCCTTCCTTTTCGGATGCTGGCCCTCTACATCCAGGCACAAGTATTTTCACAACGGAAGCCTACGCGATACTGTAGCAGCTAAGCACATCAAACAATTACAAATACAAAAAGCAGTAATTTATACAGACTCTCTCAGTGTGGTAACGGCTCTGCACAGTCTTAAAAAACAAAAAAACCCTGTCCTAGTTTCACTTTACTCCATTTTATGCACACTCTACACACTCAACCAACATGTTGTAGTGTGCTGGGTGCCAGGGCACCGTGAGATTCAAGGCAACGTGAGGGCGGATCAGCTCGCTGCATACGTCCACAAAAGCACTGCCCCTACACCCATATTGATCCCGGCCCTTGATCTTAAGCCGTCTCTCAAACGAAACCTCAGGCTATACTGGCAGAGCAAGTGGGATACACACACACAAAACAAGCTACACGTTATTAAGCCACACCTTGGTCATTGGCTGCCCGTATCGAAATCGCATCATACAGATATAATACTAACGAGACTCAGGATAAGACACACATACGCGACACACACTTATCTTTTGTCTGGTGACGATCCACCATTGTGTGACAAATGTGGTGAAGCATTGACAGTCCTTCTCATGTTAATACAGTGCAAACACTTGAAACTCTAAGAAAACGACATTTTCCATTACCCTACCGACAGCATATACCTTTACACCCTGCAATGATCGTCGGTAGGGAACCGCTTTTTAGTCATAAATCATTGTTAGCGTTTTTAAAAGAAATTTATAGTTTTGATATCATATACCCGGGCATTCCGTAGCACGACCTCTCTAGAGAGGTTTTTGCATCGGAGGTTACACAAGAAAGCACTTGCCTGACGGCCCTTGGACGCAAGGGTATGAACGAGTGAGGCACTTGTGCTAATGCCATACATATCCACCATCGTCTTTATTATCACCAACTTTTGTCATCATTACACCACACACATCTTTCACGGCATGGTCATCATTTTATTACTTGTATGTTCTTACCCGCCTTATCGCGCAGGAATTTTCTGACCCTTATACAGCCACTTATCACAATCATTGTCCATATTTTAGTAAGATGAAATGGCGCTCTTTGTCCAACAAATGGCCCTTGCGCCAAAAAACACCATATATCATCATATGTTCCGCGGCCCGCCCAGCTGTCCAGGTTACCGGAGCTCGACTGAACGGCGAACCTCCAATGGCAGACCGGTCTGCTTCTGCTGCGGACGAGTCGGCTACATTTCATTTCATTGCCGTAATTTCTGGAATTGACAGCCATGGCCAATTGGCAGCCATGGCACTCACCTAATGGTTCCCCCATGCCAATACACGCTGACTACGACAACGTTTCGCAACCCATGCCCGCTCAACCAATCCACTCGCCGTCACCATCCGGACGCCTGTCCCGCTCACCTAACCGTCGCCGCTCTTCCTCTCCCTCCTATCACCACCAGTCGTCGGCAAACTAACGAGCGCAGCTTCTAGAGGTGAGCCTGCCTTGACGACCTGACCCGACGATCCTCTGCGCACGCTACCTGTGCACAAGAACTTCATCAATCTAAATGTAAACGGCACTTCTGCAATAGCAATCATTGACACTGGCGCTCACTTATCGGCAATGAACACCAGCCTTCGTGCTCGGCAAAAGAAGGTGCTTATTCTCGCTGCTATCACCGTAGTCCATGTAGCCGATGGACAACGTTAGCTGTCACGGGGATATGCGCAGCCCGCGTCACTGTGGCTGGATGTAATACTTTTCTTCTTTTTTACGTTCTGGACCACTGCCCACATGAAATCACTCTGGCGTTAGACTTTTGTCGGAGCATTCCGCCCTACATATTTGACCTTTCTGCTGGTGTTCTTTTTGAGCTCGCTTTACCACATGCTGTTGACCCTACTGCTTCTAAGCTGCCAACCGCATTCGCCCACTCTGTCGAGTTGTGACGTAAATCGACGTCTCTTCTGATCCACCTGTGGCTGATAGAGAATATGTCGTGTCACCTAACGCTACCATTCTCTGTTCGCCAAATGTGGCGTTCCCGCACATGATTATCCCTATGAAGGACAACGTGGCACGTCCACCTATTGTGAATTTTGGACTTTGCTCGCAAGTACTGCACTGAGAAATATGCCTTTGCCCGGCCGGCGACTACCACCGTTCTGCCTTAACAGAGGATACACCATCACCTGCCAGTCTTGAGTTGGGCCCTCTACGAGATGGCATACTATAGATTATCGCCTCTTATCTTTCGGTCAAGCATGTGAATGCGCTTCGTGGCCGTCTCGAATCAAGACATCTTTGATCTCGACGACGGTCCACTAGGCCAAACGGCCGTCCTAAAGCATGTGATTAGCACTGGCGATGCTAATAAATTCGGTACATTGGCGGCTTTATAGAATAACCTCCACCGAACGCCACGTGATCCAGAAAGAAGTCGACAAGATGCTTGCTCGAAAAATCACTGAGCATTGTTCAAGCCCTTGGGCTTTGTCTGTCGTCCTCAACAAAAAGATCTTTAACAGCTGGCATTTCTGTCGTGACTACGGGAATCTCAACAAAGTAACGAAAAAAGATGTGTATCTCCTGCCACGGATAGATGACGCCCTTGACTGTCTCAGAAGAGCAAATTATTTTTCTTCCATCAACCTCCAATCTGGATACTGACAGATAGCAGTTCATGACATGGACCATAAAAAGACAGCGTTTATAATTCCCGACGGACTCTATCAGTTTCAAGTAATCCCGTTAGGATTATGCAATGCCCCATCTACATTAGAACGAATGATGGGTGCTCTCATTCACAATTTGAAATGGTCAATTTTCTAGTGTTTTTATGACGTCATTGCCTTCTCACCGTCCTTCGAAACCCAGCTCGAGTGCCTCTCCACCAATCTTTCTGTTTTCCCCAAGGCAGGGCTTCAGCTAAACTCGTCTAATTGTCTCTTCGGCCGCCGCCAACTCACTTTCTTCGGTCAACTTGTTGATTTTTCCGATATTCGTCCAGAACCTGGGAAAATCCGCGCAGTCAAAGATTTTCCTCTGCCGACCTCCGCGAACAACGTTCAAAGCTTTCTGGGCCTCTGCTCCTACTTTCGCAGTTTTGTGCGGAATTTCTCTGACGTCACGCACCCACTCTCGCAACTACTGAAGAAAGATGCGAATTTTGTGTGGAGACCTGAACAACCTAGAACATTTGCTGAACACACCACCAGACTCTCGACGTCACTGATTCTCGGCCAGTTTTTTATGTCCGCTCCAACCGAAGTGGCACCGACGCAAGTAGCCAAGGAATCAGAGCAGTTTTGGCACAAATAAAGCATGGCTGCGAGCGTGTAATCGCATACGCTAGCCGTCTCTTATAGCTAGCGGAACAACTTACTCAATCACTGAACGCGCATTTATTGCACTTGTCTGAACAGTGGGTAAAATTCGGCAATATTTGTATCGACGGCCATTCACAGTTGTCACTGACCGTCACGCCTTAGGATGGTTGTCGTCCTTAAAGATCTTAGTGGACGTCTCGGCTGATGAGCTCTACGGCTACAACAATCTTCGTACACAGTCGTTTACAAATCCGGCTGCCACCAAGATGCCGACTGCTTGTCGCGTCATCCAGTCGATTCACTGGACGTTCCTGAGAGCGGCGAGTCTACTTGCGTGTTGGCACTGTCCGCCTTCGGCAACATCAGATATGAGCAACGGCGTGATCCTCACTGTAGACATATCATTCTTCGGTTGACTGAACTCCTCTATCTCTCCATATGTTCCTGCTTTGATGCGGCGTATTATATCTTTACTGCATGCATTCTGACCAACGTAAGCTTGCACTAGTCGTACACCAACATATGCGTCAGACTGTCTTCGCGCAGTTACATGACATTCCAATAGCTGGTCACTTGGGGGTCTCAATAACTGATGACCATTTTCGACGTCGCTTCTTTTGGCCTGGTATGTAACGATCCATCCGCCGTTACGTCACTTATTGTATATCCTGTCAGCACCGAAAAAAAAGCCAACAGCCTTTCCAGCGGGATGCCTTCAGCCCACTCAAATACCATCAAAACCATTTCATAGGGTAGTTCTTGACCTATTTAGACATTTCCCTTTATCGGTCAGTGAGAACAAGTGACTAGCAGTCGATACGGACTACACCACTTGGTAGGCTATCACGAGGGCCCTTCCTACCAGTTGTGCAACTGACGTCGCCGACATTCTCATAGAAGACGTTATATTACATCACAGCACCCCTCGACAACTGCTTACCGATTGGGGTCGCTATTTCCTATCCGAGGCTGCACAAAACATAATGCATTCTTGCACTATAACACACAAGTTCACAAAGACCTATCAACCTCAAACCAATGAGCTCACAGAACTGCTAAATCGACCTATCAGAGAAGAGCTCGCCATGTACGCTTTCCCCGACCATCGTGACTGGGACGTGGCCCTGCCGTTTGTGACCTTTGTTTATAATACGTCCCAGCATAATATTGCAGGGTTCTCGGCATTTTTTTCTATATACGAACCAGAACCCATTTTACCTTTTCCACACACTTTCTTACAGTTACTTACACATTAGACTTCGTCCGCAATGTTATCTCGAGATCTCTACAGGAACCTGAAATTGATCGTCAGCGTCTAGTAACTCGCAAGAAAGCCAACAAATGCTCTAGAATGCCCGCCACCGTGATGTTAACTTTCAGCGTGGTAACATGGTTTTTCTCAGCATGCCATGACGGTGAGTTGGTCTGTGCAAAAAGCTAACTTCGCCCTACTCTGGTTCATACCGTGTCGTTCGCCAAGTTTCCGACGTGACCTATGAAAGGAAACCATTTGAACCAGCTCGTGTTCGGACGTTGCCCACATCTCTCAGCTGAAGCAACACCACTCGGACCAATCGAGACGGAGACCGTGCCTTCGCCGCCAGCGGTGATGCTACGTGGCGCCAAAATGAACTCTATAGGAAAGAAGACAATGTTTGAGCTCACGTGCAGCCTAGCTTTTTTTCTTGAATGCCTGCCTGTTCATCCGTAGTAAACATATTTCTCAGACGCCTTTTTCCCGTAAAATTATTCAACGAGGGCCAGAGCACACACAAAGGAATCTCACACTAATACACGGATAGTTTACAATAAGGATCCTACTACGCAAGAAAAAAAGCCTATGTCGTTACGGTCAGCATGATTCACACCCGCGACACAGAGTCTACATGACCACACTCAAACGCACCGTCATTACGGTGACCGTAGCACTGATCAACGTGGAGTTAAGTTCGTCGTGGTTATGTCTATGGTGGGAACACGCCTTTTCGTGTATCTCGCAAGCTATAGCTTACGTCGATGTCCCGCACCATGGAATATTCCTGGCATCCACCTCACGCTCGAACGGGGCCAGCGCCCACGACACGGGGTCGGAAGCCTCGACAACTACCAAAGCCAGCCACGCGCGATGGCCGAAACATGCTCTTTCTTCTCTTCCTCCAGACATTTTCGCGCTGCAATTTCACTCCTAAGGCGCGCTCGTCTTAATCATCACACTCATACTGCCAAGTCGAAGACAGGTCTCTCGGTGCGCGCGCCTACTCCTCGGCTCCACCCCAGCAATGTCGGTCGACCCACGTCACTGCTCCTCCTTTGGTCAGACGCTCTGCCGCGAGCGAATTTTCCACTGTGGCGATGTTCATCACAGCGTCTAGTCGACGCTCCAGAGGTGTGTTTTAGGTTTTCGCAATGGCTGCAGCTCCGTTGTTGGGATATGAAACAGAGCGCTTTCGATGCTTGGACTTTCGAGACAGACACCTGAGAAGTAATGAAGAGTGTACTACGTACCTGCCTGGGTGGCAATATTATTTTATTGTTGCGACTGTATTGAAGTCGAATTTCTTGACATTGCTGGTACTAATTGTGTTCAAAAACCCTAAGTCATCCTTTACAGTAAGGAGTTCTTCCATCTGGGTAACTAGCCCCGCCTCAGTGGTATAGTGGCTAAGCTGCTCGGCTGCTAACCAGAAGGTTGCGGGATCAAATTACGGCTGCATTTCCGATGTAGGCGGAAATGTTGTAGGCCCGTGAGCTCAGATGTCGGTGCATGTTGAAGAACCCCAGGTGGTCAAAATTTCCGGAGCTCCGCACTACGGTGTCTCTCATAATCAAATTGTGGTTTTGAGACGTTAAACCTTACATATCAATCGATCAATCATCTGTGTAATTACAAGTATTTCGCGTAGTTCGCATAATTTCGCTAAATGATGCTAAGACGTATGTGCTGCCTGAATTTGCAGTTTGTCTATTAGAACTAAACATTGTTAAATGTTTCCGCCTTGGCGTCTCTCTTCGAGTTCGAACGTTGAGAGTTAGGTCCAACTCAGGGAGTGTTGCCGGTTTTGAAATCGCGAGTACGCGCGTACCAGAATGGCGTAAATAGGAATAGAGCATGTTGTGCTGGTTATCATGTAGTACGTGTAAATTAAGAAAATAGCAAATGTCTTATTAGGCAAAAGTGTGTGCTCTCTCAATACCTTCTTGAACGTTTGAGTTTATGTTGGTGGTTATGTAGTTCCTGTAAGTTGTAAAAAACTTAATATCTTAAAAAGAAAAAGTGCGTCCATTGACCATGTATTCAAAGAAGTTAAACTTTATGTTGGTGGTTAGGTAGAAACTGTCAGTTGTAAAAAGAGTAAACTTACTGAAAAGAAGTACCTGCTCTGAAATGCCTTCAACTATGTTCTAATTTATGTTGGTGATGAGGTAGTATCCATTGATAGTAAAAAAAACTAGATTTCATACTACGAAAAAAACGCATGCCCTGGTAAAGCTTTCAACAACGTTCGAATTCATGTTAGTGTTTAGGAAGTACCTGCAAAATGTAAAAAGAGTAAATATCATACTAACGAATAGTGCGAGCTCTGATACTGCCTTCAATAACGTTTGAGTTTTGTTGGTGATTACTTAATTGGTAGCACCTGCGTGTTGTAAAAAGAGTGAGTATCTTACTTAAAAATACGTGCACTGATAGTGCGTTCAACAACGTTCGAAATAATGTTAGCTGTTAGGTAGTGCCTGTAAGTTGAAAACGCTAAATTTTGTAATTAGGATAAGTATGCGCTCTTGCAGTCGCTTCAACAACGTTCAAATTTTTACTAGTGGTTCGGTAGCGCTCATAAGTTGTAAAAAAGTAAATATCATACTAAGGATAAGTGCGTCCACTGACCATGCCTTCAATGAAGTGGAAATTCATGTTAGTTGTTACAAATTACCGGTAAGTTGTAAAGAGAGTCAATATCATACTAAGGAAAAGTGCGCGTACTGACAGGGTCTTCAACAGCATTCTAATTTACGTTGGTGGTTTGTACAACCCATAAGTTGTAAAAAGACTCAGTATCTTACGAAAGAAAACTGCGGGCACAGACAATACCTTTCAGAACGTTAGAATTTATGTCAATGGTTAGTACCTGTAAGTTGTAAAAAGAGTGAATATTATACTAAGGATAAGTGCGTGATCTGACAATGCTTTCAACAACGCTCAAAATTATGTTGGTGGTTAGGTAGTACCTGTAAGTGATGAAAAGGGTAAATATCAACTAAGGAAAAGTACATGCCCTGGCAATGCCTTCGACAACGTTCGAACTTTAAGAGTGGAACGTGCTTGAGCGTTGACAGTATTTATGGGAATTGTGACGAGGTTTCCGTAAAATAGCACACTGGCAGGAAGGCTTACTCTGGGGAGCTTTAAAATGCGCGTCCTGGACAACAGCAACTCTGGAGTGTACTTATTTATCAGTTATGCGAAATAGAACAGAATGTAGATTCGACATCTGAGAATAAACTCTTGTAGTGTAGCCACAATGCGGATGCCATCGGTGCTTCCAACTGACACGTGGTGGCTATGCACTGTCGGAATACAGAAAATGACAATT
Source organism: Rhipicephalus annulatus (assembly GCA_013436015.1). Lineage (NCBI taxonomy): Eukaryota > Metazoa > Arthropoda > Arachnida > Ixodida > Ixodidae > Rhipicephalus > Rhipicephalus annulatus. Next base: position 996,265 of record WOVY01009598.1, read on the forward strand.
CCTACACTCTAAACACGGCATTGAGTAGAACAGGCAAGATTAGAACGCCCGAGTTATTCTTCAGAGCGTTTTTACTTCGTAAGGATTCCATTAGGTGAAATGCATGGTTCATCATCATCATCATCATCATCAGCCTGACTACGTCCACTGCAGGACAAAGGCCTCGCCCATGTTCCGCCTATTAACCCGGTCCTGTGTTTGCTGCTGCCAATTTATACCTGCAAACTTCTTAATCTCATCTGCCCACCTAACCTTCTGTCTCCCCCTAACACGCTTCCCTAATCTGGGAATCCAGTTAGTTACCCTTAATAACCAGCGGTTATCCTGTCTACGCGCTACATGCCCGGCCCATGTCCATTTCCTCTTCTTTATTTCAACTATGATATCCTTAACCCCTGATTGTCCCCTAATGCCACTCTGCTCTCTTCTTGTCTCTAAAGGTTACACGTACCAGTTTTCTTTCCATTGCTCGCTGCGTCGTCCTCAGTTTAAACTGAACCCTCTTTGTAAGTCTCCGGGTTTCTGCTCCGTAGCTAAGTACCGGCAAGATACAGCTGTTATATACATTCCTCTTGAGAGATAGTGGCAATTTGCCTGTCATAATTTGAGAGTGCTTGCCGAATGTGCTCCACCCCATTCTTATTCTTCTAGTTACTTCAATCTCGTGGTTCGGCTCTGCGGTTATTACCTGCCTTAAGTAGACATAGTCTTTTACAACTTCAAGTGCACTATTACCTATCTCGAAGAGCTGCTCTTTTCCGTGGTTTTTGTACATTACTTTCGTTTTCTGCAGATTAATTAGGACCCACCTTTCTGCTCTCATTGTCTAACTCCGTAATCATGATTTGCAATTCGTCCCCTGAGTTACTCAGCAATGCAATGTCATCGGTGAAGCGCAGGTTACTAAGGTATTCTCACCTAACCTTATCCCTAACTGTTCCCATTCTAGGCTTCTGAAAACCTCCTGTAAGCACGCGGTAAATTGCATTGGGGAGATTGTGTCCCCCTGCCTTACACCCTTCTTGATTGGTATTCTGTTGCTTTCTTTATGAAGCACTATGGTAGCAGTTGACCCCTGTAGATTTCTTACAGAATATTTATAAATACTTCATCTACGCCCTGATTTTGCAGTGCCTGCATGACGGCTGATATTTTTACTGAATCAAACGCCTTCTCGTAATCTATGAATGCTATGTATAGTGGTTGCTTATACTCTGAGCATGTCTCTATTACCTGATTGATAGTATGAGTGTGGTGATTTGTTGAGTAGCCTGTTCAAAATCCTGCTTGTTCCTTTGGTTGATTGAATTCTGATGTTTTCTTTACTCTGTTAGCAATTACCTTTGTAAATAGCTTGTATACTACAGAGAGCAAGCTGATCGGCCTGTAATTCTTCAAGTCCTTGTCATCTCCTTTCTTATGTATTAAGATGATGTTAGCGTTCTTCCAAGGCTCTGGTACTCTTCCCGTCAGGAGACACCTCGTAAACAGGGTAGCTGGTTTTTTGTAACACAATCTGTCCTCCATCTTTCAGCAGATCTGATGTTACCTGATCCTCACCAGCAGCTTTGCCTCTTTGCATGCTTTCCAAAGCTTTTATGACTTCTTCTATCATTACTGGTGGGGTGTCTTCTTGGTTACTGCTAGTTCTTATAGTATTAAGGTCTTGGTTGTCTCGGCTACTGTACAGATCTCTGTAAAACTCCTCCGCTATTTTAACTATCCTATCCATATTGGTAGTTATTTCGCCTTCTTTGTCCCTTAGTGCATACATCCGACTTTTGCCTATCCCAAGTTTTCTCTTCACTGCTTTGACGCTTCCTCCGTTTTTCAGGGCGTGTTCAATTCTCTCCATGTTATACCTTCTTACATCGCATACCTTACGTCTAATAATCAACTTCAAAAGCTCTGCCAGTTCTATTTTGTCTGTTGTACTTGACACTTTCATGATTTGACGCTTCTTAATTAGGTTCTTCGTTTCTTGGGAAAGCTTGCCAGTGTCCTGTCTAACTACCCTGCCTCCAACTTCTACTGCACACTCCGTGATGATACTCGTCAGATTATCATTCATTGTATCTACGCTAAGGTTGGTTTTCTCACTAAGAGCCGAGTACCTGTTCTGCAGCGACACTCTGAATACCTGTACTTTCCCTCTCAGTGCTAGCTCATTGATTGGCTTCTTGCGAAACAGTTTCTGTCGTTCCTCCTTCAAGTCTAGGCAAATTCGAGATCGCACCATTCTATGGTCACTGCATCGTACCTTGCCAACTACAAACACATCCTGCACGATTCCTGGGTGTGCACTCATCATAAAGTCTATTTCGTTCTTATTTTCGCCATTGGGGCTCCTCCTTGTCCACTTGCGGTTTTCTCGTTTTCGGTAGAAGGTATTCAAAATCCGTAAATTATTGCGTTCTGCGAATTCTACCAGTAGCTCTCCTCTGGCGTTTCTAGTACCGATGCCGTAATCTCGTACTGCCTGGTCTCCAGCCTGCTTCTTTCGTACCTTTGCATTAAAGTCGCCCATCACTATAGTGTACTGTGTTTTTACCTTACTCATTGCCGATTCCACGTCTTCATAGAAGCTTTCAACTGAAGCGTCATCATGGCTGGATGTAGGCGCGTAGGCCTGTACTACCTTCATCTTGTAACTTTTAGTCAGTTTAATTACAATACCTACCACCCTTTCATTAATGCTATAGTATTCTTCTATGCATGGTTCACTCGGTATAAAAGGAAAAGTGAAATCAGCGCATGCTGTCTAAATGAGAGTTTGGAATGCCCATTAATTTTCCGGCATGACGCTAAACACCATATTTATACTATCGCTCCTGATGTCAGTCTTTAAGCCTGCCGACCACGAGCCGCAATGAGTATTTATATTTAAGCGCACATGTATGTGGTAAACATCACTAATTTTTTTTGGGGGGGGGGCTAGAAATGGCATATAATAAAAAACTGGCAGACCCCCCGTACAGTGGGAATCGACGATATTCTTACACGACATCGGCAACGAAAGAGCATCATAGACGACGAAGATAATGAAAGCTACCGTGCTCGTGTTGTTGTTGCTGCTGTTTTTCCATCTTGGCTACAGCTGCCTCCGACTCTCCCTTTATATTTTGTAAATATTGTTACGTGAAAATGACACGAGGCGTGTCTATTTAAAATCTATATTTAAACTGATGCGTATGGCGTCGGCTAAGATGGAAGCAGCACGCACAACCAACAGACCACTTCCTCGTTGTCGTCTTCTGACTGCTGATACGTCAGCTACGTAGCATTACCCCCCCCCCCCTCCCCGGCGGTAAAAGCGCCGTCTCGGTGCACATTAACTACGGTCTTCAGTAGGCAGGTGGTAAGGTTTTAGCCTGCTGACGTGCACAACATCACTGGGTGTGGTTGCAGGCAGGCTTGTGGTCTCAGATGCAGGAATGATCTCATAGGTGACGTCGGTTACCTGGTGAATGATATGGTAAGGACCCATGTCAATAACTTCTCTGATAAGCCAACTCGACGAACTGGGCACCACAGGAGAACAAGAGAAGCGGGTGAGAAGTGAACGTCAGCATGCCGGCTGTCGTAGATGGCTTTCTGGATGGCTTGCGAAGCCGAAAGTCTAGAGTGGGCGATCTGACGTGCGTGGTCGGCACGAGCAATAGGGTCGCGTGCATATTCGGTTGACGGCGTTGTAGTGGTTGGAAGTAAGGTGTCGAGTGGTAACGTCGGATCACGGCCATAAAGCAAATAAAAGGGTGAATAACCAGTGGTGTCATGGCGCGAAGAATTGTACGCGAAGGTCACGTGAGGTAGCGCCAGGTCCAAGTCATGGTGGTTGGAGGACACATACACCGCGAGCATGTCCGTTAGGGTCCGATTTAGCCGTTCGGTAAGGCCATTTGTTTGGGGATAGTAGGAAGTGGTCAGCTTGTGGTGCGTCGAGGAAGAGCGCAGAAGATCGTTGATCACACGGGACAAAAATGTGCGGCCACGATCCGCGAGTAATTGGCGAGGAGCGCCATGGTGTAGGATGACGTCGTGGAGCAAAAAGTCCGCAACATCAGTAGCGGTGCTGGTGGGGAGCGCTCGAGTGATGGCCTACCTAGTCGCGTAGTCTATAGCAACGGCGACCCACTTGTTGCCCGATTTCGACTCGGGAAAAGGACCGAGAAGATCTATACCAACACGGAAGAAAGGTTCGGTTGGGATGAAGATCGGTTGAAGAAGTCCAGCCGGGGGCGCAGTAGGTCGCTTCCTACGTTGGCATTTATCGCAGGAGGACACGTAACGGCGAACGGACCGGGCGAGACCGCGCCAAAAGAAGCGGCGACGCATGCGGTCGTACGTCCGAGATACACCCAGATAACCAGCAGTTGGTTCATCGTGAAGCTCGTGCAGCATGGTTGAACGCAAATTTTTCGGCACGACAAGAAGGAGCTCAGGGCCATCTGGCTGGAGGCTACGACGGTACAGCGTGCCATTCAGGAGGACGTACATGCGAAGTGACGTGTCGTTCGGAGCAGATTCGAGACGGTCAGTAAGTTGTCGCAGAGAAGCATCACGACGTTGTTCATCACGTATCTGAAGAAACTGGGACATTGACATGACGCTGAGGCTAGGCTCGATGTCTGGTTCGTCGGGCTGATCAACAGGGTAGCGGGATAAGCAATCGGCGCCCAGATGGAGACGTCCAGACTTATAAGCAACCGAGTAGGAATACTCCTGTAGGCGTAATGCCCAACGACCAAGTCGTCCAGTGGGGTCCTTCAGAGAAGAAAGCCAACACAGTGCGTGATGATCTGTGATGACATGGAAAGTGCGGCCATACAAGTAAGGACGGAATTTCGAAACCGCCCAAACAAGATCGAGACATTCCCGTTCTGTTATAGAATAATTGCGTTCAGACTTAGAAAGCAGACGGCTTGCGTACGCGATTACACGGTCGTTGCCCCGCTGAATTTGCGCCAAAACTGCACCAATTCCGTGACCACTCACGTCTTTTCGCACTTCTGTGGGAGCATCGGGGTCGAAATGTGCAAGAATAGGAGGTGTCGTTAGAGCAGTGATTAGCTGAGAGAAGGCGTCAGCTTGAGGAGGGTCCCAAGATAATGAGACGTCTAGTTTGAGAAGGTCAGTGAGTGGCCGGGCGAGTGCCGCAAAGTTTTTCACGAACCGGCGAAAGTAGGAGCAGAGGCCCACAAAACTGCGAACATCATGGACAGAGCGTGGGACTGGAAGTTTGTTACAGCGCGTACTTTCACCGGGTCTGGCCGTACGCCGGCAGCGTCAACAAGGTGACCCAATACGGTAATCTGACGAAGACCGAAGTGGCACTTGGAGGAATTGAGCTGCAGGCCGGCCCGTCGAAATATGGATAGAATCGTCGAAAGGCGTTCAAGGTGGGTTGCAAAGGTAGGTGAGAAAATGATCACGTCATCCAGGTAACACAAACATGTCGACCATTTAAATCCTTGTATGAGCGTGTTCATCATTCTCTCGAAGGTCGCTGGAGCGTTGCAGAGCCCGAATGGCATGACCTTGTATTGGTAAAGACCGTCAGGGGTAACGAAGCTGGTCTTTTCTCGATCCATTTCATCTACAGCAATTTGCCAGTAGCCAGATCGGAGGTCGAGAGATGAAAAGAAGGTGGCGCCATGGAGGCAATCAAGGGCATCGTCAATACGTGGTAGAGGGTACACGTCTTTTTTGGTTATTTTTTTGAGGTGGCAATAATCAACGCAGAAACGCCATGAGCCGTCTTTCTTTTTTACTAATACCACGGAAGATGCCCAAAGGTTCGTTGATGGTTCGATTACGTTTTTCGTAAGCATTTTGGCCACTTCTTTCTGAATCACTTCTCGCTCAGACGCTGACACGCGGTACGGCCGACGGTGAACGGGTGCAGAGTCACCAGTGTTGATTCGGTGAGTGACAATTTTAGTCTGGCCCAAGGGACGATCGTCGGTGTTGAAAATAACACTGTATGAGGCCAAAACTTGGCAGAGGGCGTCGGCCTGGTGAGGCAGCAGCTCCGATTCAATCATGTTTCGAAAAATAGCATCGTCTGATCTGGGTGACCGTGAGACTTCGCTTCGATCAAGAGCAGATACAGCGACAACACTGACATCGTCCTCTGTTATGGCAGTTAGCTGGGCTAGAGACATCTGGCAGGGCAACCCTTGAGGGGTAAAACCAAAGTTAAGGAGCGGAAGTAACACACAGTTATCCGCTATGGTCGTGACAGTATAGGGCACAGTAACACTGCGCGTCAGCCGAACGTCAGTGATTGGCGTAACGATATAATCACCGTCAGGAACGAGAGGGTTCGATGACAAAGACACGTACGTGACGGCTCGAGGTGGCAGGTGAACGAAAGTGGTTGGGCTCAAGCGGCTGGTGGGCTTTGCAGAGTAGTCGGCAAAGATTGGTAGATCAAGGCTGAGGGTACCAGACGAACAATCAATTAAGGCCGAGTGTGCCGAAAGGAAATCAAGGCCAAGTATGAGGTCATGAAGGCAGCAGGCTAGCACGGCAAAAAGGACCACGGCGTGACGACCGGCAATGCTGACACGAGCAGTGCACATTCCGATTACTGGTACAGTACCACCATCGGCAACACGTATTGCCTACGTCGTAGATGGCGTCATAATCTTTTGTAAGCGGCATCGTAGAGAAGCGCTCATAATAGACAGGTTTGCACCTGTGTCAATGAGGGCGGTCACAGGAACATGGTCGACTTGTACTTCAAGCAGGCTATGGTGCGTGGGAAGCGTCAGTAGAGGATTTTCGGCCGTCATTGGTATTGCAGCTTCACCTCTATAGGCTGCAATATCTAGTTTTCCTGCTGCGGTCGTCCAGAGAAGCTCGGCGAGGAAAAGCGCCGGGGTGGCGGAGAGCGGGATTGGCGACGTAGCGGCGACGGCGAGCGAGAACTGCGGCGACCGGACGAAGGGGCGTCAGGGTAGCGGCGACCGGGCAAAGGGGCGTCAGTGAAAGGCTCGTAAGATGACGACAAATAGAAATTGAAGGGTGCGGCGACTGAACGTCGAGGGGTCGTCGGATGCATGAGCGCCGAGGTAGAGAAAGTCTGACGTGGTTGGTTTGACCAACGGCGGCGGCAATAGCGAGAAACGTGCCCAGGCTGGTGGCAGGAAAAACAAATAGGCCGGTCGTCGGGTGTTCGCCATTCCGAAGGGTTACGAAAGGGCATTCTTGGAGGTGAACGGCGAGCGTGTCCTCGAGAGTAGGACGGGGTTTCAGGGCGAGTCAAAGGAGATGCTGATGGAAGACCGAGATTCGCAAACTCCTGCCTCACCACAGCTTGTATTAACGCCACTGACGGCTGTTGTTGGTCAGAGGCGAGCGTTGCGAAAACGGGTGGCTCAAGAGGAGCCGGACAGGCGGCTTCGATTTCTCGACAAACAATGCGTGTGACGTTGTCATACGTGGGGGACTGGCGGGCGGCTTCACACGATGAGGTCGCGGCCGTGTTGGGCAGCCGAGTGAATCGCTGAGTAATACGGCGGCTCTTGGCTTCTTCGAACCGCCGGCACTCTTTAATGATGGCGTCGACTGTGGCAACGTTGTTGTAAACTAGAAGATTAAATGCGTCGTCTGCTATGCCTTTCAGCACATGGGCTACTTTCTCCGACTCACTCATGTGCTCGTCAATCTGACGGCATAGGGCGATGACGTCGTGAATGTACGCGACGTACGACTCCGTCGACGTCTGTGCACAAGCCGCCAGTTGATTCCGCGCTGTGATCTGCCGCCCAACGGTGTCGCCAATAAGGTCGCGGATTTTCTCTTTAAAGGAGTCCCAGCTCGTAATCTCCGCTTCGTGCGTCTCGAACCACACTCGCGGTGGGCCATCGAGGTAAAAAAGCACATTGGCAAGCATAAGAGTCGGGTCCCACCTATACCTAGCGCTGACCCGTTCGTACCGGTTGATCCATTTGTCTACGTCAACGCCATACTGACCGGAAAATACACCGGGATCACGAGCAGGAGGTAGAACGACGTATGTAGAAGTCATGGTAGGGGCAGGTGGCGAAGACGATGGTTGTTCAACCTGTAACATGGTTGGACCTATGATGATGCGGCCGTTGCGGAGCATCATGATGAAGACGGGGAAGTACCCAGCACGTCCACCAAAAAGTTTTTACGGGAAAATGACACGAGGCGTGTCTATTTAAAATCTATATTTAAACTGATGCGTATGGCGTCGGCTAAGATGGAAGCAGCACGCACAACCAACAGACCACTTCCTCGTTGTCGTCTTCTGACTGCTGATACGTCAGCTACGTAGCAATATCCCTACTGAAACGTTCCGTATGAAATCTTACGGAAAATATATGGACTCCGTAACATTTCCTTATGCTACATACGGAAAACATAAGGAGTTTTATGGAAATATACGGAAGTTGTATGGCATTTACGGAAAGCTTCTTATGGAGTATACGGAAGGATAAGGAAATTGTATGGCGTATACGGAAAGCTTTTTATGGAGTATACGGAAAGATAAGGAAACTTATGGAGCATACGGAGAGTTCATTATGGAAGATATGGAAGGATAAGGAAAGTGTATGGAGTGTACAGAAGCTTTCATAAGGAAAATGCAGAATATAAGGTCTTACAGAAATATACAGATTTTGTAAGGTGCTTACGAAAATGTGCAATAGTGTATGAAAGGCATGTGGATTGTTGCAAAAATGTGGAAACTGTACAGTTGTTGTCACATTTTCAGCAGGAAATCTGAGCTTTATAAAGTTTTAAATGAATTCACAGTGACATATATAGTACAAATGAATAACGCAGGCTAGTCTGTGTTGTCAGTCACCGCTGTTCACCCTTTTCCAGAATGAATACAACTTCTGCAGATGACCAGGTGCTAAAGTCTGTCAAACGGAAAATGTGTCATTCACAAGGAATGACAATAACTGTCAATATACTTGCATGCTGTCACACGAAAAGAAATCAAGCAAAAAAGCATAACTTCAAGGGCTTGTTTTTTGGTAGAAACAATAATAATGAGAACTAAATTCAATGTGAAAGAACTTGTCAATATTAATGAAACTGTTCTCATTAACATTGGCAAAGAGAAATGTCATTTTAAAATATCGACCATGAGCTTAGCTCTCCTGAGCACCGACAAAAGAAATGAAAATCTATGAAAACTAATTGCATGTAGCCTAAAAATAATTTTTATTGATAGTATGTGCTCCTACACTATAATTAGAGCTATACGCAACTTGCCACAGCTTCACGACAGAAACGAGGTAGGGGCAGAGGGAGTGGCCAGAAAAATAATTAAGTATGAGAGCACAACTGATATGTACGGACATATAATGGTGCTTATCATTGATGCTCGGATGGTCCTGTATAGAGCTGGGTTGTTTTGAGATTTTCAAAAGCATTGTTTCAGACCACCATGCAGATTACGCTTTAATTGTAGTGCTGCATAAGACACAACTTATGGGCCAGCTTTAATGAATAAGAAGATTATAGGTTGAACAAATGCTTTAAAATATATCATATCATGGCTGCATGGACGCATACAAGCTATGTAAAGCGCAATAAAGTGAGGACGCATGAGCTTCTCTTGATGCTTCAGTTCTACATAGATGCTTCAACTGTGCTGCAAAGAAATATAACCAATGTCTGTGTGTGCAACATTGTCCATTTTAAACTATCTATATGTATATTTATAATTCCTACTGCGAGTTAAGCTATGTAGCACTCCATAACTCTACCTTTTATTAAAGGCAATTTTTCAAACAATCAACGTTATTCATTTTCTGTCTCATGACTTCGTGCCCGCAATTCTTGGTTTGGCTCGATCACAATTGTGCAACCCTTATTTCGGAGGAATCAAAAAACATCAACCAAAATATATTTTGGAACTGCTTCTCGGTGATATTGCCTTCCCTCAGCTGCCACAGCTTGAGATGAGTCATATAGCAAGTCTCGCGCATACCTAGGGCCTACCCTTGAAGAAACTGGTCCGGCTGTGAAATGCTCAGTTTTATCTCAAATAAATTTTTTGGTTTGATTTATCTCACTTCTCAAGTCCCTTCACAATCAAGCAGACCCAATGTTCCTCTTAGTCCTTACTTTTGTTATATTATAAAATAAATAAAAAATAATAATGAAAAGAAAAATACTAATAACTCTTGCGCAAAAAAACACAGTCCCACATACGTACTTGAACGCAATAATGCTTTTATTTTGTTTTAGAACCTAAGGCATTAGAAAAGATAGCAGTACAATAAAAACGTTGAAAAAAAAAAACAAAAAAATTAGACTTGGCGGGACTCGAACCTGCGCCACTCAGTTGAGCTCGTGTACGTAGACTGGGGGCGTTAGCTTCCTGAGCTAAGCGCGGTGGAGGGTGGTGAGTGTTTAAGGTATGTATATAAATTTGCTTTTCACACGCTATGTGTTGGCATATTTATGTACGATATGCGATCGTATCTATTGTTGTGTGCATATGTTTTGTGATTGTATATACGTCACATGCTTTTCGCATGTCTTTCAACTATAGATTGCTGCCCCGCCGCGGATGAAAAGAAGTATTTTTATACCCACACACAAGCTTGAGCAGTTGAAGGTTGTTTTCCGGGGCTCTCTTGCGATTGAGTCGGCCACCACAGGGAATCAGAATGATACGCCATTAATCCCTGCATCTAGCTGTATTCCTTGATGATCGCTTGATGACAAATCGAGCGTGGGGCGCCACGCTATTGCGCACGACCATGCCTCGCGTAGCGGCGATGTCAGCTGATTGCGCCGGCCGGCTTGCTTCGATTTGCTTCAGAGCAAAGAAATGTCATACCTTGAAAGATTGCGTACTGCACTATGTCAAAATGTTACTGCTTTGTAGCCATCCTATGATTCATTGAGAGTTGATAACTCTGATATCACTACTGTAGAGCTTTGCGTCGGCGACACGCACCGAACGTGAAACCGCAATACGTTAGTCGTAGAAGCAGTAGGAGGCTGTCGTCTGCTAGAACAAAAACAAAACAGACCTTTGAAAATATTCATAAGTTGTAACTTGTTTTTTGAATAACCGTTTATCACTTTTAAAGTTATTTTGCCAGTAGACGTACTTTTTTTTCAGTTTATAGCAGCGACAGATGTTTTTTTTTATTTTCCTCACACAGATATCCAAGTCAAATCCATTCACAGCTAAAGCCACATGTTGTTTGTCTTCTTTGTTAACGTAGGCATACCGTTTCGTTGCATCAATTATGTGTTCGCGCTGCTACACACGAGAGCACGAAATGTTAAATTTACGCAAGGAAGCGCCGTTCCTCGTTCGTGTGATGTGCTAAGATTGCGCCCTATTCCCGCGGTTGTTCGAGTGCGGATCAAGTGCGAGTCGTCCAAGGAATCGGCGGGTTGGGCGGGTGCTCGAAGGACTCCGAGGTGACGGCTGACGCCTATGGTTGCTTCCCTCAGGACAGTGTGAAAGAAACTAAAGGTAAGGAGGACACTTTTTTATGTAGACCAAGTATGCCACTCAGTGCAAGTGTGTGTTGCTGCACTCGAACGAGGCGTCGTGAAACGGCAACCTTACGCGCCTTTGCGAGTGCGGTTGCCGATTCGCTTTGACAACGCTAACGCCAGCAGAGCCATGGCGCATCGGCGCGGCCTTACTGGAGCTAATTCGAGACAACTGCGGCAACATGCATGTGTATGGTGATCGATTTTTTCATATGTGCAATGTAGTGAGGAAGACGCACATGGCGCTTGCTACGTTGTTGATTAAACGAAGCCTGCAGTGCCATTTGATGCAAAGCAGCATTTTGTTTACGTTCGCGGGCGATACAATTTGTAACTTGGCTCGATTCACCTAGCCAACCGCCTAAGTGGGTTGATTAGCATACGTTTACGGTAGAGCGTTATTATGCCCCGAAACAGTGGCGTGTGCTTGTTGAAAGATATAATGTGTGTGCCTAGTGTAGAGAGAGAGAGAGGTGTTCGTGCAATCTGCATGTGTACCTGCAAGACGCTTTTGCTTGTAACTAATAATGTACCGGCCAGCACCTACATTGTACGCCTGACTTTGAAGAAAACTTGCATGCACAATGTGAGATTTTGTAATCTGCCAGAGTTGCTTTTTATCAAATAATACACTGCCAGCATGTTCAAAATATGTTTCGCTGCTGTGTGGCAGGGGTGCGGTTATCACGCTGTTGTGTAGTGGCTGATGCAAGCACTTATAGTTTTGATGCGTTAATATTTCTCATCTAACTCATCAGGTGTTTGGCTGTTTCAGCACAGACAAGTATCTTCCAGCCCGGTGACCATGCAATTTTTTTCTGCACACAGCGCAAACACCGAGATGTACCCACTCGCAGATGGTCGCGTCAAGTGCATATTTACCTTGACTAAAATGTCGAATCAAGTTTTTTCATCGACCGGTCCCTGCCCTGAGTGCTAACGTCTTGGCAAACAAGACACATTGTTATGGAAACTGCACACACCACACACAATATTCTCAGTTGAACCGATATTCTCAATACCTTTCAATGCACACTACATGCCGCAATCAACAGTGCACATTTTTGAAGACTATGCCGCTGTTCCTCGCACAGGCCATTACGTGTGTTCACTTCTTCAAGATAAACAGACAGCGTGGCAAATATTTTACCACACAGTCTACCACACAGCTAGACGTTTGCTGACACATACTACAGCTAATGTCGACATTGTAATCGTGAAGTGTAAGCTTTGAAAAATTAAAACTTGGCCCCAAACACCGCACGACTGTACCGGGCTGAGCCACCAGCGGGAGTGTTTTTCCAGCCACACCTTTTACATGTGCCAGTGACATCATGCTGTGACGTACCTTGGTAGGGGCCTATCGCTGCATACTTTATGTGAATGAGGGTCCTGTTAGTGAAAGCAGGCATTGTTGATTTCGTAACTTGTTCATTCCCAACTGGACCTTCATTTGCACGAGTTGTCGGACTGATATTCAGGCGAACTTTTGTGCAATAAATTGTACAGTTGGGAGTCTGTGCTTGCCCCATACTTTGTTACTGGTGTTTCTTGTTACTTTGCACTGCTCATTACTGCTCACCTACAGAAACTAGCCTATCTTGCCACTGTTTTGGACAAGATGCAGCTGGCAAGTGCGATAGTGTTCATAACTCTAAATTCTCAAGCAAAAATTATCAATTCATATTCAGTTAGTTGCAATCATATCAGTACATTATAAGAAATCATTGATTAAACATGAATTCATGTTCCTTCACATAATGCTCACAACTGTTATATCAAATTGAATGGTGTTTATAAAAAACATGGGTTTCAGCTAAACTTCATGCTCTTTTCTCGAACAGCTGACAAATCGCTATTGCATGCTTACTTGCCATGAATTGGACTGTGTTTGAAATACATTGCAAGTCTTCACCGGACTGCCAGTACACTTCACCTTGGGGGAACATTTATTAACCATGGATTGATTAATTAGGAACGGAAAGAAAGAAGCGGCAGGCCGGGATACTTGATATTGGCATTTGTTTTGCTACCCAGCGCATTATCATGCAAACTTCCTATATAGTGGTTATGCGTCTTGCATGTGTGTCTGTAAACCAAGAACTTTGGGTAGAACTATATTTGTCTTACAAATGGTTGCAGGACTGTGGAGGCTGTAGGGCTGCTTAGGAATGGTGGAATCCCTGGACATGTGTTTAACCTTGCTGCATCAGCTCCTTGGTGTTTTCACGGCATCTTTACAGATGTGTTGGGTGAGTAAAACAAGCAGGTTTCAACACAAGGAAAAGTATAATATGGCAGCACCTCTTGTGCGTGCCTTACATTCCAAGTGTGTCAAATATTTATCTTGCACCTTGTGGCCTGTAATTTTTAAAGAGACACTTCTTTTTGCTTGATATTTGAGTCTTGATGCTTCGACAGCAATGTATTTGTGCTTGACAGCAAGTGTTCTAGAACAAATAACTGATCTCAATAATGACAAAACATTCTTCATACTTGGTGCTTAGCATAAGCTAGCACACATCTGTAGCAGATTCAATCATTCATTTTTTGCTGGGATGATAATGGGCAAGTAGCAAAGGCAAGTTCAGATTGGAGTGGTCGGTGACGTCTGTTTAGGCTCTGCTATATTGCTTTGCAGCCAGAGTTACTTGTGGCCACATATACAATGAAGCCACATGACGTGCATTCTAAATGAGATTACCATATCGCATTTCACTGCATCTTAATATGTGCCAAACAAATGCAGATATCATTAGCTTGCCACTATAAAGGGATCCTAAACCAACACAAGGTTGAAATTTAGTCGTGGTGTTGCAGCTGTGTACGACTCTACAGTGGATGCATAGCCGTGATAATTTGTCTATATGTTGTCTCAATAGTAATGCTACACACATTGTACGATACAAAAGAGGTCCTCGCTTATTTCGCTTTTTTTCGCTAAGCTTCTTTCTTGTCTCTTCTTGCCATGTGCTCCTCCTCACTGTACAAGGAGCAAGAGCAGTGGGCACACAAACACGTATTTAAAAAAAATATTGTAAGGTGAGCACTGAGAAGCCGAACACTTTCAAAAGGCTCAAAGAGGTAAAGGTATTGTTTCTAGCTACTTTTTGGGCACCCATAGCTAGTTGTGCTGCTGCAGTTAAAAAAAGTTAAATGTTAAAAATTATTTGGAGGTGGTTTGGCACCCATAATTGCAGTTACATACAGAACTAGGTTTCAATGCGTAAGCAAAATCTGTTCACTCTAAATCAATCCTAATGATATCTGAAATTCAGGAAATATTCACAGGAAAGCTCAGGAAAAGGCTAAGTGGTTGCCCCTTGAACGTGAAGGAGATACCCTTCTTCTAAAAGGTCAATAGACAGTCTAAAAGTCTCGATATTACATGCACTATAAAATATTCTGGTGTGGTGCTTTTCATGCATGTTATAATGAGAGGGGTTTTTAATAGAACTGTTGTCACTTTGCCCTGCGTTGCTGAAATTGTTCACATAGTTATAATACATGAATGACTTTATGCCTTTTGATTTTATGCAAATGGTTGGCTTACCCAGTCAGTTTAACTTGATTTGGATAAAATCATAAATGCTCTAAAATTTTTTTTACTATACAGCAGGTTTATTTTTAAAATACGCGACCATTGTTGTGAACGCAGTTGGTGGCGTGCTTGATTAATCCTTCACTATCACCACTCTAACTACACCTGCTACAGTGCATAGTGTGACAAATGTAGTGGTACTTAACATTACTGGCAGCATACACTTTTATGTCTCAGAATAGGTTAAAAAGCCTGGTAAAAATGTGTGTACGTTTTTTTTTGCTGCAACTAAATATTCTGGTCTACTCAAAGTAGCTTCCACTCTTTCAAGTTCCTCAAACTTTTAGGTGTTCAAAAGAAGTATCAATGCCATATACTTTCTTTGTCAGCCTACTCACCACTCTAATAATGAGAATTACCCGACAACATTACCCAGTAAAATAAAAGGATGTTATAAAAAGTAATGTCAATTCAATTGTCAAAAAACGTTGCCAAGTTACGTTTTTGTTCACTTTTCTTTTCACAATTTTGTTAAAGTTATTTTTGATAACATTCCCTATAGTTTGTTTGGCATCATTTTCTGCTAGTTCTCATTATAATGTGTTCAACAAAGACAACAAACCCTTAAATTTATAGTTCTTTCCTTTACTCATGAATCTGAAACAGTGAATCTCAGTAATCTTAGTGGTGTGTGACTTGTTTTTTTTTTATCAGTCGTGCATGTGTTCAAGTACATGCATTTAGGTGGGAGGGCGAACTATTGCCTCCTTCTGTGACTAGCAGATTTTCTGAGAACGGACAGATGCATAATGCTGACAAAGAAGTATAGGGATATTGGAAGTAATCGTTACGTAATTGCAATCGTAATGTAATTACCAGTAGGCAAAAAAAAGGTGTCCCACACACGCCATAATGGTAACAGGCAGCGCTGACTGACTCTTCCATGTATAAATGCACATATATACCGTACAAAATGGAAGAGGGATAGCCGCCATGGTAGCTCAGTTGATAGAGCATCGGACATGTTATTCGAAGTTCGCAGGCTCGGTCCCTGTACAGGGCAGGTTATCTTTTTTTTTCCTGCCCCGCCACGGTGGTCTAGTGGCTAAGGTACTCGGCTGCTGACCCGCAGATCGCGGGTTCGAATCTCGGCTGTGGCGGCTGCATTTCCGATGGAGGCGGAAATGTTGTAGGCCCGTGTACTCAGATTTGGGTGCACGTCAAAGAACCCCAGGTGGTCAAAATTTCCGGAGCCCTCCACTACGGCGTCTCTCATATTCATATGGTGGTTTTGGGACGTTAAACCCCACAAACCAATCAATATCTTGTTTTCCTTCTACTTTTCTTTCTTCACAATTACAACACTTCTATTCTTCTTGAAGATTTTCTGGTGTAAAAAAGGTACCTTATAATCTGAAGAGGCAAACAGATTGTGCCAGTGTACAAGTTAGCTCTTGTAGTGGTTACAAGTAAGATATGTTTTGAAGAATAAATCATTCTGCCACTTGCCTAAAGAATGGCTACAGGACATGGCGCTGGATGCACTTTGTTATTTTTGAATCAAGCTATCTTGTATTCTATTTTTATAAATTACATGGGATACACATGACGGTATCACACACTTTAACGCCACAAAGATTATGCAGCGAACAATGTTATAAATGCGAAATTTCATAAGGATAAGGTGAAAACTGCACCCTCAACGAGAACGTACAGAAAGCACAGGGTGCAGGCGTCATTCCTTCTGCCCGTGCTTTTCAAGTGCGAGCTGTTTTCACCTCGTTCTTACCAACTAACTAGATTGGGATGTGTTGTTATAGTGCAAGAGGATGCTCCACGGGAAACTAGGTTTGTCTCAAAGTCTGTGTGTCTTTCAACCTATATTGTGCCCGGTTCAAGAGTTCATGCAGACCAGATTGTGTAAAACAGGATCGTGTAAAATGGACCGTGTAAATAAAATGGACCATGTAAATAAACAGGATCGTGTAAAATGTCGTTTTCGTGTGCAACTGTAGTTGTGGTTGTGCTGAATGACCTTTCTTTATATACACTACATAACTTGCTTCTTTAGAGTCGAGTGCATCTTCGGATCGATTGTAAATGTTTGCATATACGAGGCCTTAAGTTTTATAAGAAATTCCTCAGTGTGCCACAAGGAAATGTGTGTTCAGCGAAAATTTGTATATCATTATATACAACTTTTAAAGCCTCGTCTACAACTTTATGCAGGTTGACCTTGAGCAGAAAACGAGGAGCGGCAGCAGCCCCCAAAAAAGAGCAAGCACCCTCCAAGCTCCCGAAGCTCTCTTCGACAGGAACAGCAATATCACTGTGTGGCATTGAAAACCATTGCAAGGAGTGCCTTATCAGTGCACTGTGCTGCTCTTTCATCGCAGAAGACGAAGTTGACCACTCCAGAGGAACTTCACGCTGTGTATTGTGAGTGCTTCAGTGGTTTTGTTTTTGTCCAGCCAGCAGTTAAGAAATCATGTGTCATATTCAGCCAGGATGGCTAGAAGGAGTCGGGCAGGCATATTTGGACATTTGTCTAGCCAAGTAGTGCCAATTTTCGCACTGGTCCTGTTGGAGTTACTGCCACAATCACAGAAACTACGTCACCTCTCTAAATGTACAGATGTGTCGGGGAAGATTAGCTGCAATAGGTTTTTCTATAACTGATAGCTGCCAACATTCTTCATTATACAGGAGTTTTGTTCCTCACTTATGGCTGTAAACCCTCTACAGAAAAAATGCAACACGTCTACTTCCAGAAGACTCCAAGGCCCTACTTGTAGGTTTTTTCGGCTTGTATCATAAGCACCTCGTTTGGGGTACATGAACGTTTTATAAACATGTACAGCGAAAATATTGGGTGGCTGGTCGTTTTGTCGTGATGTTGTTCCTCACAGTATTCTTAAGCATGTTGTGCATTACGTTGTCAATCTGGTTCATGTGCATAGAAGACATTACGAAGTTTCAGGCTACAGTATAAAAAGCCTGGAAGCAAGCTATCAATAATTTTTTAACAGAGTTGCTTAATCTGATACATGATACATCACTAAACTTTCGTGCGTATTCATCAATGTAAGCTCGTCTTAGTGTTATCCAAAATGAAGATGTGAGTCGACAGATGGAAACATCTAGTGGGGTAATCAGGGTGAACAGTAGAAGTGCTTCAGACAGGCTGGCCGATGTTGCGTGAGGAGGACCTATTTTTTAGAAGTCACCTTGTCATCCTTGGCGTGTTAGTTTAAATGGGGTCAGTAATGACATCATCTTTTGGTATAGGCGTGTGTGCCTGTTGGAAATGTTTGTCTGAAAAAAAACATATAACGCAGAAGAGTGCAGCCCTTGCTTATTTTCAAGTTAGGTTGCGCTGATACAAAGTGTTCTCCTGTCGGAGGTTGGGGGTAAGGTAAGCAAAAAAAAGATAAATGATAGAAAAGAAGAAAAAAGAAGAAAGAAAAAGGGAATGCAAAGTAAAAGTAGTGCTACACTGCTCCTACTTTGCATCCCCCCTTTTTTTCTTTTTTTTCCCTTGTTTTCTTTTTTCACCTTTTTTGTTACATTTGCATTGTCCCATCTAGTGCATGAATCAATGACACATGGCTTTGCTATAGCAAAGATGCCTATGTGGTGTTGGATTGAACAGTGCATTGTACTTCATTTGATTAATTAGAGGCTGATCAGTCTTGCAATAAGTGCTTCCTGTCTATCACCACACACGTTCAATTGAAAAGTTTGTGCTTGGCTCTTAGTATGCTGGTATATAGCTTGTGTCTTGGACTACTCAAAATGAATGTTATTTTGCTGCTGTTTATGGTAATGAATTTATCCAACATGAAAATATCTTGCCTTGTGAACTTTGTCGGACCTGCCTTTCTTTTTTTTTCCTATGCAGGCATTGTATGTGAGGGAGGCAGTAACAGAGAGGTGATAGCTTGAGCTTCGGAAGAATAAATGCAGGCAGTGAGGCAATTACGCATCAAACATCCCAGCCATTTTGCCAACCGTCCTAAATGTGTTTTGAAAAAAAAATATTGTGCTCGTTTACTGTATTTTTCTGAAAACAGCAAAATGCTAAAGTATATCGCAGAGAACAAAATATTAGGCCACTTTGGTGCCTTCTGGACTTCCCAGGATGTCGTCTGGGTGTTGTTTGTAAAAAGTAAGTGTTTCAAAAATACTGCCTCTTCTACACCAAATTCGGTCTTGGTATTAAGTAAAGGTGATTGTGTGTAATGCATGAAGCTCAGTAATATTAGTGCAATTTTTTCGCCACATCAAAAGCAAGGAAGCAGTTCTCTTTATATGGCAAGTTATAGGATTACACTTTGTCTTAAAGTAGAAATGAATTTTTGAAGGTTTCTTATGATGGCTGTTTTCTGCATTTGATGTACGACAGCTTCCGTTCCGAAGTTCCCCATGGCCCTCAATAGGAGACTTCAAAAATCATTTTCCTCATTTAAACAAAAATTGTAATGATAACACTTGCCATGTAACAAGAACTGTTTATTTGCTTTCAACTTACATATAAAAGTAATTTTCAATTAGACAAACACACAGCTCAAATTGCATCTCAATGTGGACGAAAACGATTATATAGTAATATTTGTAATCTGGACCTAACATTATTTTTTTTCGTAAATATAACTTCTTTGCAGTGGAGTATTTGTGGCTCAACTATTCATACAAAATGCAGTATTGCCATACAAGAAATGCAAACGATAAACAAGTTTGGCTGAATTATTCAAAGCCTATGTAGCAGAAAAATTGCACTAATGTTACTTGACTTCAAATACTTTAAGAAGCATCTTTACTTAATATGTAGATCAAATTTGATATGGCAAGGGAAAAGCGGTACTTTGAAATTTTCTCACAAATAACACCCGCACGACATTCTGCGAAATTCTGAAGGGTACCCACCGTTTACAGTACTCTTTTCTCTTCAAAACATTTCTGCAAATAAACTATTTTCAGAAGAGTAAATTACCATCATTTTTAAACTATACATCTGTGATGGTCGCCAGGCAGTATGGTTGGTATGTTTGGTGTAGAATAGCCCAGTGCAAAACACAACAAATGGCTGAGCATCCTTTGACGCTCGGGCAATTTCGAAAGCATTTGTTTGTTAGCAGCAATTCAGTTAAGCCCTTGTCTTTATGCTTAGGCCCAGAAACAAAAACACAAGTAACTAAAGTAGTCCTAAGAGTCATGTAGTCTCACTGTTCCAAGGCTTGTGGAGCCTAATTAGTGCAAGCTTCACCATTTTTTAAAAATTCAGATTCAACCAACAGGTTTTGGAGGCACAGTGCATTTTCAGCTAACTTGTTTCACCCAGTTACTTAGATAAAAAGCGGAAAGTAGAGGTAAAAATACCAATTTAAAGGCATGTAGGTAATAACAAAAAGGACTGCTTTCTTTTTGTGTGGTGCTTTGCCTGAACGCTGTGCTTTTTGTGGTATAGTTCATTGTCTAGTGAACATAGGCATTAAAAACTAACATTAGCCATGTTGAGGTCGATTTCTTGGTTATAGTCATAGTAGCCATATAAATAATTATGACTTCAAACTTGATTGTTCTTTTGAAGATTTTTCTTGCATAATGATATTTGAGAGTCTTAGTCAATTTGTTATAAGAAACGTGATGTCATAATAGGGTCACTTTTTGTAGAGTCGTTCAGTTCTACCTTACCTTTACATTCCTAATAGACAGTTATTTTCAATATCGGTATTAAAAATGGAATGAGCATGCTGTATGTAGTAAGTGTACAGATAGACATGCACCCAACTTTTCTGTTCATGGTTCTGTGGTAGAAGCTTTGTATTTTCATCTCGTTTATATGCATGTGGTGATCGTAGTTAACCGACCAGGTTCACGTGACACAACTGTTGGCAGTTTATTCTGTTATCTTGATTTATAGTGGGGTTTCACGTCCGAAAACCACTATATGATTATGAGAGACGCCGTAGTGGAGGGCACTGGAAACTTCGACCACTTGGGGTTCTTTAACGTACACCCAAATCTGAGCACACGTGCCTACAGCATTTCTGCCTCCATCGGAAATGGAGCCGGGGTTTGATACCGCGACATGCGGGTCAGCAGCCGAATTTCTGTTACTCTTGCTCCCCTATATGTGTGCAGTTCGGTTATAGTTATCTGGCTTGCACAGATTTTTAATGGCACCTGCCTGGTCCTGCTTGCTTCATGGTGATTTTAACCTTCATAAGTTGCATAGGTTTAACTCTCAAAATTGTTCAAAATGCCAATTTTGTGCACAAACTGTATAGTATAAAGGCAGCAGATGTACATGCACACACTATTAAATGAACATTGAGAGCTTTCACTTGCAGTTCCTAAAGTTTTACTGTGCAGGAAGCGTTTAAATATAATTTCATAAGGACATATTATCGATTATCTCTACCATTGAAAATCATGACAACCTAGTTATTTTCACTGTGATAAGCATGCTGTTTTGATGTGGCAGAACTAATTTATACACTCATTCCTTCTATTATTCACATATGCATAACATGAAGGATTGTGTGCCTTAAATTTTCAGTTTCATTCTGTGTGTTATATTTCTTGTGCATGTAAACTATTGTGCTAACATGTGTCTCTGACATTATTTGTGCCAATTATTTTCATTTCCAGGTGCCTATGAAGGACACATAAGTTCTATCGCAGTGACCTTCGAAATTTACAGTGGTGCCGGAGCCTCAAGCAGCATTTCGCCGATCTCCACAAGGCATTCATGAGATAAACACAGCGCCACACTTTCACAGTGCTATGATTATTATTTATGTTTAAACATTTCGTTTTAAAATTGCTGTGTTACATTGTGCCACCATCCTGTGGCTTAGGTGGAGCTCGTGAAATTGCGGTGCAGTCACCTCATTTGTGTACGATCAACACTGCAATGTCACTATTCACAGCTGGAGCATACAGACAAATAAAAAACATATTGATTGTAGCAGGGCTGATGTGTATATTAATGCTTCTCTATTGATAATAATAACTTTATAAGTTCTTTAAGTCTTGCATAGAACACTGCATTAATGTGTTGCAATGTAACCACCATTTATGATCGCTAGCATGTTAATTTAGTAGTTTGGTAATGTATTTTATTTAAAAGGTAATTTTGCTTCCGCATCACGACAATAGTAGATGATGATGTGATTCAATCCCTCATCATGCACGTTTAAGAAATATTGTGATTTGTACACAGTATTGCATGTACTCAAGAATGTGGACGTCTATTCAATTTACACATTATATTGCTTTGCACTAGATTCAGACGTAACATGCACACATTTCAGTAATTTCCGCATGATACGTCTTTCCATAAGATGCGGAGTCCGCATCATACGTCTTATGCGGAGTCCGCATCTACGTCTTCCATATTCCAATAATTCCGTATGTGAGGTCTCCGCATCTTACGGAACGTTTCAGTAGGGAATTCATTTCATTCATTCTCTCACCCCGTAACATTGGTGTTGGTGCGGGGTACAACACGATATAAACGGAGTGCGCAGTGGCCGACGCTGGATTTTTTCGACCTATGGCTAACCAGGGACCGGCTCCCGCTGAGGCGACTACAACAACAACTGTTGTCCTTCCGCAGCTAAGA
This sequence comes from Rhipicephalus annulatus, assembly GCA_013436015.1. Taxonomy (NCBI): domain Eukaryota; kingdom Metazoa; phylum Arthropoda; class Arachnida; order Ixodida; family Ixodidae; genus Rhipicephalus; species Rhipicephalus annulatus. The sequence goes on from WOVY01009598.1 coordinate 1,018,944, forward strand.
TTTGCACGTTCTGTGGCAACGGATGATGTCGACATCGACGAATGGCTGCCGTTGTACGAATGTACAAGTTGAATTTACCGCTGGGATGAAACTTTTATGTTAGCCAATATGTTGTTCTACTTGAAAGGAACAGCAAAAGGCGGTTCGAGAACCACGAAGATGAAAATTGGAAGCTGGGATGCGTGCAAGATAAGATGCGCGCCCTTTTCGGCAAGTCTTGTGGGTAGAAAGGCAGCGGCCAAGGAGGAGTTGGCATCT